>VXBO01014855.1:0-28603 GCA_013400135.1 Rhinoptilus africanus
CGTGCCCAAGAGGTGCCTTAAACCCACTCACCTTCAGATCGAAGATCTTCTTGTCGCAGAGGGCGCAGACGTGGGGGAAGTGGAGGGGGGCCGCGCCGCGGAGGTCGCCCAGCTGGTGGGGCGGCAGGGAGCGGGCGGGCAGGTCGGGCGCTCCGCCGCCGCTCCGCTCCTCCTTCTGCCTCATGCGAGGGCTGCCGAAGCTCTGCTTGCTGTGGTTGAGGCGGCCGAAGGCGGGGGGGGCGGCGGCGCTGAACTTTGTGTCAGGTGTCGGCTCCTCGGGGTTGTAGAGCTCGTTTCTTATTTCATACTGCTGCTGACTCGCTGACGGCCACAGGCTGTCGCCGGGCACAAGGTCAGGCTTGTTTTGGCTGGGGAAATTCGGGATATTTTCCCAACTGTTGCTTGTACCGCTGCCATGCAGGACGGGGCCGGGATCTCCTTTCGGATGGGAGCCCGCGCTCGGGTCGCCGGGGAAGGGCCGCGCGGCCCCGTGCTGGGCCGCCCCCGCCGCCCCGTAGGCCTCCTTGGGGAAGGCGGCCGCCGCCGCCGCCGCCGCCTCGTGCTGCAGCTGGCTGGCAGCCCCGAAGGGACCCTCGAAGCGCGGCCCCACCGCCGAGGAGGCAGCGTGGGCCCCTCCAGCAAGGAAACCGTGCTGGCTGGGCTGGTCCCCCTCTGGGGTGTAGACCTGAGGGGCGGCGGCGGCGGCGTTGTGCTTGTTGTACTCATAAAAGCCCCCCGCAGCGGCGGAGGTGGAGGCGGCCGCCTTGCTGAGACCCACCACCACGGGCTGCTGGCCGGAGGCGGGAGCTATGACGCTTCCGAAGGGACTCATGACGATGGCGTTGGGGGTCTGGGCCTGGACGGGCGCCAGGCTGCCCCCCGGCGCGGCTAAGGCCGGGCTCTGGGCAGGAAAGGCAATGCTGCTGGAGGGGAACCTCGTGCCGGCCATGCCGGAGGCCTGGGGCGGCCCGGCGGTGTGCGCCTGCGGGGCGGTCATCACGGTGGGGTGCCTCAGCTGGTTGAAGAGGGGCTGGGACATGGCCACTTTGGAGAGCACCTGGTTGAGGACGGTGGCGGCGGCGGGGTTGTTGGTGACGGCCGTCTGTGCCAACTTCAGCCTGTGGAGGGTGAGCTGCGCCTGGAGCTGCGCCAGCTGCAGGCTGGCCGGCGAGGGGAGCAGGGGGCTCGGGGCGCCGACGGAGAACGGACTCTTCTCCAGGAGCTTGGCAGCGCTGCAAAGGATCAGGATCTGGGTTAGCCGAACTCGCCCCACATCTACCTGCACTGAAGCCTGGCGTGGGATACCAGGCTGCTTCCATAGATTTAGCTCATCTAAAGCCAGGGAAAGCAAGGTGTTGAGTGACAATGCAGCCACAACCCGTCATCTTCCCTTACGCATCCGCTGCTGCATCGCCTGCAATCAGGATGCTACGAGGGAGACAACTATGCCAAAGATCTGACTTTAAAACCCCCAGGGCATCCCTCACCAACCCTCTGGACCAGGCCTTCAGCTCATTTTAAGCACCCATAGGACTCACGCCTCTAACGCAGACCAGGAACAGATGTAACACAAGCCCTCCCACGCCATCCCCAAATCTACGTTATTTCTCTTCTCTGCACTTTGCGCAACCTCCAGCCTCCCTGCTGAGACGTCGCTTCGCCGGACCATTACTCCCTTCTCCACAGAGGAAGGGGATGTGGAGAAAAGGACATCAAATGGGACTGTAAAGCCAGCCCCGTAGGTAGTTCGCACCCAGCACGTCTGGCTGCATAAAGCAAGATGAAACACACCACTTGTATTTATTTTAACTGTTTACAGTTCTCATTTAACTAATCTGCATGGCAGCCGGTTCTGTGACAAAGTATATCGTTTGTCTGTTGTGCAGATGCAAATACAGAGGAGGGTAAAGAGCGAATGATTTGCCAGAAGCTGGAGCTTCACGAACAAACTGTCCTGAAGAATCTTCAGCTGGAACATAAGGCAAAATTTCTACAGTGCCAGCTGGTGAAAATCAAGATCTTCACACTTTCTAGAAATTAAAGGTGCATCGAGTGTTCTCCTTCAAGTCTTGCATATGGGATGAATAAATGATGACTAAATTTCCTGCTTGAATTCCAGAGCTGGGAAAATAGGGGATGATGCTTTCAGGCATGTGGTGGTGGTGGTGCCTGGCTTTGGGAAGCACCTTTGAGACATCCCTCCAGCTCACACCACCACCACCACCGCTTTCTCCTCCAACCCTATCAAACCCTGCAAACATAAACCAGGAAAAAATAAATCAAAACGGGTAAGGCCTAAAAAACTTAAAAGCAAGAGAAATGATATAATGGAAAGTATGAGGCAGCGCTAGCTTCCAGGCAGCTGCTCCCACCCTGCTTTTACCACCTGCCCTGCACCCTTCCAGGATGCCTCCTGCATCCTCGGTGGCGGAGCCAGCCTGGTCCGCGTGTGCATACACCGTCCCGTGGCCACGCTCCCTCCCTAAGTCACGCTGCCCAGGCTTGGCAGCAGCCATTTTCATGCCTCCCCCAGGAAAATGCTAGCCAGCACTTCTTCCACCACCAGGAGCCTCTGCTCACAGGCTGCACAGCTACTCAGCGCGTTACAAACGGCTGTTCGTTCTGAAAATGAGGGCAGAGAGCACTCGAATAACAGGGATGTGGTCCAAGGCTCAATTAATTTACATTGTAAAAATGTATTGAATTTCAGTTTAGGCCTTTCAAAGCAGCAGGAGCTATGCATCAACCGCCACGCAGCCCTCACTGTTAATAATTGGCCAATTTGCTAAACTGCATGGATGAAGTTGTAGTTAATGATAAATGTCTTGTCAGCATGCTACATGTGAAAACCACAAATTAGCAAAACATCTGCTTAAATCCAAAGTATGACTAAGAGAAAATGAATGGGTTTCATATTTAACGTTTAACTTCCACTAGCAACTGCAAGGCACATCTGTCTCCCGAAATACAAAATGCCGTTTGGATAAGTGCATCATTATGTACTGAGGAGACTCCTGCCAGCACAAGCTGACACCAGCGCGCTTCAGAGCTGAGGTGCCTTTTGTTTTCCCGTGTGGTTTCCATCGCCTACTCTCTGACTCGCACTTACAGCAGCGTTTGCTGTAAATTTGATCACGGATGAGATTCCGGGCACAAACGCAGCCAAAACATCACGGAGGCTCTGAGAAATCTCAGCCCATGAGAGGCTGAGGACCCACAAAAGCTTCTGAGGAGCCCTGTGGGGTGTGGGAGGGTCAGCGAGCAGAGGATGCCACACTGTTGTCACCACCAGGGCACGTGGCACGACCCTGTGCCCAGGATGCACCGTGCCACCAGCATCTGGAACGACCCGGCTTGCGATGTGCTGCGTGGGACTCGCCACAGTCCCGACAATTGTTTCATTTTACAGCTGGTTCTACCTTTTGTACGCTAAGTAAACTGTAAAACTCTCTTGAGAAGTTTCATAGAGCATGCAAATAAGAATTGCCTGCTGGTCTTAAAATAAAAAGAAAAGCCAGAAACCAGCATATGATGTTTTCAAGCTCAGGAGCCGCAGATGACTCCTGTTCCCAGCAATCTAATCCCCCCGTGCTGCAAGCCTACGCAGCAGCGTGCACATCCCGACAGCTGCAGCCGCTTCCCAGCTCCGGTGGCTACCTGCTGGATGCGGGCATGGGCTCCCTCTCTCCAGTGAAACCATCCCACTTGACACCGCCGTAAGCCCTGAAGCTCCCTCAGCCTCCTCATACCGTGACCAACTTTGGAGCACTGTCTCTCAGAAACCCCCCAGCACACGAGCGGTGTCGTGCCAGAGCACCCCCAGGCTGGGCATGCCCAGCTCGCTCCGCTACTCCCCACCTCTGGAATAACTTCTGGGCTTCGCAGCCGGGCATGGGGAAGGCGAGGGCAGGAGTGCCGTACGCAGCTGCATGGTGGGCAGCCTGCGTCCAGCTCTGGCCACCAGCTTCGGGGCGCTGCTGCAGCGCGGGGCAGCACTCTGCTCCCTGTACCTGCCAGCTTCATCCCCGGGCTGCAGGCCGGCAGCGGGGAAAACCGGGGAGCTGCAGGGAGCCGCCTTACCTGCAGAAAAGCAAATGCCCTAAGGAGAAGCCGCAGCCTCCAAGCCACACACAGAGGGACAGAATTAGTGAGGAGGGTCGCTCCCATGCACCAGTAGGTCTGGGAATGGCCACGGCTTCGAAATCCAGCTGTCTGTTATGAATTTCCAGATTTCAGGGTGTTTCGGGTTGCACGCTTTATCCTCCCACAGCAGAAACAGAGTATTTTATCATCTAATCAAGGCAAAGAAGGAAGGTCATGCTCATGGGTCAGTGGGAAAAGCAGATACGCAGATGGGAGGCTGGAAGAGCTCTGTATAAAGCATCTTCTAGAGTGACACCCAAGTTTGAGGATTTCTGTTCTGCCATGAAATACAGCACATAAGAGACACACCGGACCGTGCACAGCTTGGAAAACTTCTTTCCCTCTTTCTGTTCCACAATCATAATATTTATGTACTTGATAACATAATTTTGCAAATACTCCCGCTACAGATTTACTAAGCCATTGCAAACTGCAAACACGAAGTGAAGGCATTTCGCGGGGGCCGCTCACCACACCGACACACAGCCCTCCCACCCCGGCTCGCCCTCAGGTTACCAAAGCGCAGCCCCCGCCGGCTCGTGGGGGGTCTCTGCCGCCAGATGATTCAAAGCAGCTGAATGAAGCTCTCATTCTCCATTGAGCGCCCAGGGAATTAGTCTGCGTCAGCCAAAGTTAGCTCTATCCCGTGCAAAACATTCCCCATTATAAGGTCAGCGATGTAAAAAGTAAACAGAAGTCCTCCTCTTCATTTATTTATTTAATATTAGTTTATATAGCTGGGCTGGCTCCACCAGCACTCTCTTTGCACAAGTAGGAAATACTACTAAAATACTAAAATAATGTACTAGTACATTAGTACTAATTAGTACATTTTTAATTAGTACATTTTAGTACTAAAATAATGGCAGGCAGCGGCACTGCCATAGAGTTTCCACGAAGAAACCCACAAACCAGGCAAGTTTTCACGCCGCTCCGGGAGACAGGAGTTGAAGATGTGCATCGACTTTTGTAATACTCACAATGAGACACAAACACTGGCACGGCTATATTGCTATAAATCAATGCAGCCCATCTGCCACCCCTGTAATCCTTATTATGCTTTCAGCATCCAAGAACAGCGAGCAACACACAGTGTCGGAGGTAAGGTATCTAGATGGCTGGATTATTTAAGTAATCCCGTCTACAAGAGTGATGAAAAGGCTGAACACAAAACATGTCCGTTAGAACAGACCCGACAACCTGGAGCTTGTTTTTCAAATGACAAAACTAAGGATTTTTAAACTGCTGTCCAGCACTTTTCAAAATTGAGAAATAAATTTAAAAATCTGAACTAATAAAGTTAGGATCTTAGCTGCAACTGTTTATTTAGGAAATAAATTATTTCCTTTGTGATTAGGAAATGACAAATATTTGAAATACCGCATAGGGTGTGAATTTGAATACTTTAAAAAAATGTCTAATTCATAGCAGTGCAGATTTTGTTTTCTTGCTTTTTCTATAAATCTTGCAGGTCTTCTTAGTTTTTTGCATTCCCTCCCCTATGACACACTTGCCTTCCCATATAATTACATCTACCTGTCAAAATCTTTGAAAGACAATTTTTTAATATTTTTTGTTTCAAAACGTGCACCTTTTTTCTAAGCTGTCTGTATTACTGGGGTGATTTCAGAATTAAAAGGGCCAAGGATATTAAGATACCCAAGTATCCTAGATGTATGACTGCTCTGTATTACATTTGAGACAATATTTGCAATAGCATGCTGTCTTTTTGTCCATTAAAGCTGTTTCTGAATCAATTTTCTAACAGTTAGCAAACTTTACATTTTTAATTCAGGACTCTTGAATACATCCAAGCACAAAATCAATTCTATTCTGCTATGCAGAAATGCAAACATCCCTTCTCTGTAAAGTATCATTTATTCAAAACACACGGGGCTGTCTTCTCTAAACTCATCCGAAACAATTGCTGCTGTACTAAAAGAGCAAATTTTAAAAAAAAATATTTAAAGAAAAACAAATCAATTGTTATGTAGATGAAGTTGCTAAGAGATGAGGGGTAAGTCTAGTCTTCAAGTTAAAATGCACCATTTGACAGTGCTTCAGCCAGACTTTTGTAGGTGAGGGCAGAATTTGGCCTCTGGAATTCAAGGGAACTGCGAAGCCGTATTTCAAACACTGGTAAAAGAAGATACAGTTCAGCAATCGGAACAATTATTAGAATAATTAATTATTATAATGATATTTTACGTTATGCTGTTTTGCTTATCCCATTAAGAATACATTTCGGGGTTACGTCCATATTTGCTTGTGGAATAAACCCAGAGTTCACGTCAATAAAGGCTGGTGCATTGGTTAAAAAATGCACACGGGAGCTTTTTCCCGGTACTCTAAACTGCCTCTGGCCAATACTAATCACTGTTTTCTTTCTCTTCAGCTCTCCAAGAAGTATCTTCTTTGGGTTTTAGTGAAATTACTTTCTCAGTCAGAAAAGCTTGGAGAGTCTGTCGAAAGGAGAAACCCCTTCCACCTTCAGAACTGAAGTTCTGAAATCATCTGCCGCTGAACTTTCTTTGCCGAGTTCTTCATAGAATTGATAAAAAAAGAGATCAGGTTTCACAGTAAGTTCAGCTAATGACGGGGAGCACTAAAAACCTTAAGCTACTTTAATACGTTTATAAGCTGCAAGTAAAACCCTTCTTATCCCAAATAACGATTTCTAAAGCCCTCCATTATACTATCGAGGGAGTAAACTAAAACATCAGCCAATCTATACACATGCTTTGCCAAGTGAGTTTTGAATCTGTTTGGCAATGGTAAACTCTATTATCTGGAAAATCATCCAACCTAACAGTTTGCTGGAAGATGAAATGTAAAATGTTATCACAGAGCTGCTGAAGTCCAGGTTTATAAAGCTGATAGGAGTTAAGCGCCTGCCTCCTGCTAAGAGTCCTTTTTGCTTATTTTAAACTTTCAGCCAAAATGTTCTCTGCCTTTGTCTCTATGCAGAGAAGTCAGGCAACTTCCACCGGCAAAGGGACAAGATAAAGGGGCAAACACAGCGGCTCTGTCTTGGATAATGGCTGTGATCACAGAAATAAAACCAAAGTAACCTTAGGAGGATGGCTAGACCAGCTCCTAAAGTGGGATCAAGCCGAACTCAACCACTCTTGACATATTTATTTAATCTGCTTTTAGGAACCTTCTTTGGTGGAGATTTCACGACCTCCAGGGACAATTAATTGTCCAACTCCCCTCAGTCTTATCAAGCTACTCTCAAACCTGCGATGGCTCTCTGCTGACAGCCTAAACCAGGCTGGGCACACCGAGACGGGCTCCTCTCACCTCCCTGCGGCTGCTATCAAACCTTCCCTGCAACCACCCCAGCTCCTCTCTCTGCACGTTCTCTGTGCTGCATTTGCTCCTGATGCCCAGCACGATTGCTTTTCTTCGTAACAGCAGGGAACCGTGCTCCGCGGTTACAGCCAGCCCCTTTCCTGAAGAGCCACTGCCCGGAGGCGTTGGCTGGAAGAGATCTCTGGAGCTGAGCTGGCCCGACTTCCCACGCGGGAAAGGCTAGCTCAGTCCTTTCTCCTTCTGACTGTCCATGGATTTATCAAATCGCCACTTCATACTGTCCTCATCAATATTGCAGGTTATGTCAGATCCCGTTTGTCAGGATTACTCTGGATTCCCATGCAGCCTCCAGAGCACTTGTAAATCCTCTCCTCTTGGCACTAGCGGCAGATTTAATGGATGCTTTATTCACCCAAGTCATCAATGAAAGTGTCAAACAGACTAAAGACTGTTCCCAGGAAGGGAACCGCGATGCACCTTTCCATTTGCTCTCCAAACACCAGTAGTTCAAGGACACCTTACCCACCTCGCAGCTCTGCTTTGCGTGCAGAAGAGACCACGCTCTTTCCTCCCGGTCACTTCTGCTAAAAAAAGGCAATTGTCCTCTTTGCAGTGACAAGAATAAAAGGGTGGATCATCTCTGGTGAGACTGATTTCTTATTAACAACTCCTGCTCTATAGTTCTGGGAGAGTTGTTTTGGATCGGTGTTTAAAATCAACTATTTGTTCCTGTTTCTTTACAGCAACATTTGTTACTTGAGTTGGCTGCTCTCAAATGATGGATCCAGCACCACAGACAACCATTCGCCCTTCCAGTGCGAGAACAACCAACGCCGGGACCGCTGAAGGCTGCCCTGGCCATCACACCTCCTCCCCCTGTGAGTCAGTACACATTTCACCCTGACAATATGTTTCTTACATTGCACGGAATTCCAGACTGTATACTGGGATCACTTCTCCTTTCCCTCACGCAACGCACCTCCCCATATTTAATTAGGCAAAGTTCAACTCCTTTCCAGTAAGGGACGTAGCCTAGCAAAAGTACCACCTAAAACCAAGGCTAGAGGTAACGACTGTCGGAAGTTGGGAAAGTTATAGTTTTTTCCTGTGACATTTAAATGTTTGGGTTTGATGATGTGCCACGGTCTGTCAAGGATGCCTCTGAGGATCAGTGTGCACATGAACACATTTTAAATTTCAACAGGAAACGGCACAAATCCCTTTACTATACTGCAACAATCTGTCGGCAAGTGCTTCTCAAGGAAACATAATTCTTTATTTACTGAAGTTAAAGAAATGTATTTTTAAAACTGTATTATTAATGTATGCTAAAACCTGTCAGAAATAGCAGTAGCACCTGACCGGTGCCCTCCATAACATGTTGCAAAACCCAAAGTAGCGGAGGAACCGGGTCTCAGTTTTACGGAGCTCTCAGGGCATGCCGTGCCGGCCTCCCCAGCACCCTCCCTGCACTGCGCGTATCAGCTAGGCTTCAAATAACCTTTTTGGTGCAAAGTCCCCAGGCCAAATCCTCCCTGCCAAGCAGCATCAAAGCAGGGCTCCTGCAAGAAGGGGTGTTGGAGGTCCCCAATACCTTCACCGCCCCAACAGCCCCGGACCCCGCGCAGACGATGGTGCCGCCGTGCCCCGAGCAGCGAGTGGCACAGCCCCGGGGCAGGGGAAGCCTTTTGGGAGAGGAAGAGCAAGGGAAAAGGTGGTGTGGGCGATAATGTAAATCCATAGGGTGAGCAAAGAGGCCGGGACTGGGATTAGCGTGGGCAGAGCCAGGTAACCATGGCAGGAACGGGGCGAACGGCTCCAGCAAATGCACCCCGGGGACGCCGGGGACCGTGTCTGCCGCTCTGCCGCATGCCTCGGTGCTCACAGCCCTGCTCCCCAGCCTCCCCGTGAAAAGAAACGAAACCTGGGGAGAAATGATCTGGAAAGCTTATTATAGTTTAAGGAAAAAAAAGAAAATGTATCCTCTAAAAAAAAAAACCAAAACCAAAACCCAAACAAATCAGAAACCCTTCAAAGGCTTTTTACACGGGCACGCAGGCAAATGCCCAACTGAAAAATAATCCTTGGCGTATCGTACTTACTAGAAAAGATATTACAGTAATATCTCACTGCACCGTCTGCTAATGTGTTTTCCGCATGGTGTTGTTAACCACCACAAAAAGAGTAAGTTTGGGTGTATCGGTATCTCGCGCTGCCTGCGGGCACAGCCATTTCCACTTGCCTGTTGAAAGCAGGAAGCGTAATGTGGTAGGCAGATAATTCCTCGTTTGAATAAACCACTTCTACTTCACAGTAATATAAGACAATATAAAAGCCCTTTTCACAAAGGTAACATCTTCAGTTTGCAGGCAGGAAAACGACATATAACTGCTGAAAGGGTAAAGTAGTAAGAAGGATTTTTGTTTCTAAGTGTTTGTGCTCAAAGAAAGGATTGCCATTTGTGGAAAAAGCCAAAAATATTAAACTCAAACTTTTTTTATCCATCTATTTTTAAATGTTGGTCCCGATGATACATTTGAAAAGTTTGATGAAAAAGCCTATTAGTAAATTGAGTCTCTGGGAGAACACTGGTCAGCATTCACACTGCTACAGGCTACAGAAACCGCGCGCAAACCTGAGCTCCTCTGTTTGTACCCTCCGTCGGCCGAAACACGACAGCTTGAGACCAAAAGTCACCCAGGAGCATCACAAGCGTTCCATAATTAATGTAGTACCACCGGCTCCTCTAACAGCTTTTAAAATCTATGTGTTACCAACCACCAGAGCACCAGGGTGCACGAGGAGAAATGCCGGAATAGCTCCTCTCTAAAGCGGCCAATATGATTTGCTTTCTCTTTACCACTAATATTTGAAAGTATGCGATTTAATGTAATACATTTAAAAAAAAAAAAAAAGAAAAAGGATTATCTTATTTTTTAATCAGATTTCTGTTTAGAAAACCAGAAACTGCACATTTCCTAAGATACATTGCATAACTAGGTAGTTAGGCTTATTTTTCAGTTTTCCTTTTATGTACATTTTAAAAGCACACGAATGCTGTAAATTCCTATTGTTTACATTCCCGCAGACATTACTGGTATACATAAATTATACATGAATCCGATGAAGCCCCGATCTAACTGAGCTGTTAGCGAAGCGTGCTGCAAAGCCTTTCCTGATTTCACTGCAGCAAGAGCAACAATCCTGTATCCCTTTTCAGCTATATTTAATTTAAACATAAAACATCAAAGAAGATGGCTCTCTTTTCACGATCTCTTTGAAATCAGCCTTTAATACCAGGCCTTAATATTCCCACTCTTACATGGAAGCAACGCGCAGTATATTTTGGCCTAGAAGCCTTCATTCTGTGTTTTGCAATGGATGTTGCTCACTTTTTTCTTTAATGCATCCCAATTTCTACGCTAAAGAAATTTTAATGTCAGTCTTGAAAGATATATATAGGAGGTTTTATTTATTTGTCTTCTGTTAAAGAGCAACAGTTGGTATGAATCAGACCTGAGCGTGTTCCTTCTGGCAGAAAACTCTCTGTGCCAGAACTGCTGGAACTCCTTGGCTTTGAGAGGTTTAATTTATTGTCTTGAATAATAAACTGCCACGCAATCAACCTTGTGAAACAAAACATAAAACAGGGTGGTACTTAAATCTTGAACGGGAACCAAAAGAGTTTTCCACAAAGGAAACAAAATTGGGCGAGGCATTTTATGTTAAATAATGTCAATTATTTTATTCTCCCTTTTTGTCTGCCTTCAGTATTAATTAGGGGTAACTGACAGTTAATATGCTCCAAGCTCTGCACGGTAAAATTGATTAGTATACTAAGACGGAAAATAAGATGCAGTTTTTGATGAAAAATATCAGGTTTCAGAGCGCTGCATGTGGCAGCTGTGCGGAAGGAGAACGTGTGAAGGTATTAACCCCTCCACCACGCTCCGCTGGGCATTTGCCCAGTCCCGCTGACAAAAATGTCAATGCGGACGGACGGCCACCACTTTTTGGTTGCGCAGGGCATTATTTCCCCTTAATTTCTGTCCATTTTTACAGTACCGCACACGCTGTGCTCAGTAGCCGTAGTCCACATCACTAAGTAGCTTACACGACTGAGGAAAACCGGGTTGGAACTTACTGCACCGGCCCGTGCAGTTGACGTTACACCTCGCATTACTGATGTCTCTTTTAATTTCAAATCACTCTGGAACTCTGATTCAGTTCTCTGTGTGAAAAGATGTCTAAGGAAGTTGTGACCGCTATTGGGTTTCTTAAAAAAAAAAAAAAAAAAAAAAAATTTTCTTTAAAATTACCTTCTTCGTTTCCCAGACTTTCCTTCTGAAAATCAAAAGCTGTCTTGAAGGATAAAGTATCAGTTATTAAAAAAAACCACCCAAACCAAGATTAATAATTTTGCTCTGATTCTCTCTCTTTTTTTTTTTTTTTTTTCATTTTTATTCCAAGGAATTCTGTTCACAGCCTAATGAAAGCGTTGCCAAATCCAACTGTCTTTGAGATATTCTGGTCTTTTGACTTCTTTCGCATTTTGCAAATATTTCAGTGCCCGCTGGTTGTCAATGACACGAATATAATTCTGCTTTGTGTCCCCTCACACAGACTGAGGTTTATTACAGGGTGGTTGACCATGGCAAATCAATAGGATACAATTCGGTGCGGAATGTCTGTTAAAGCACAAAAGCCCTGGCATTACAAAAAAAGCTAAGCACTGTCAGAAGCTGAAGCACAAACCAGATCGTATCGTTGATTTGAAATCCCAGTTAGCTGCTACCACCGCCAGAGCTGCGCACGCCTGCCCTTCTCCCTTCGCTGCGGAAAGAGCTGTGCTTGAAAATTAAATTTTAAAGGTGGCTAAGATCCTCCCGCTTGGCAGATTAGCGTCCCCCCCTTGCTAGAGACGGAGGAGACGGGCGTTTCGGCGCGGCGGCGGGAGAACGCGGGTGCCACGACGCGATCCTACCTTCTCGCCACACATAGGGCTGCCGGGAGCCGCGAGCGGGTGCGGAGGAAGCGCGGCCAGGAGCAGCCGATGTCAGCGTCGCGCACATGCCTCCCCGTAACATCCCACTGACATTCTACCTGCTCTCCGCGTCCCCACTATTTACAAGCTTCCTTCCAGAAAGTCACAACTTTAGGAATGAAAAAAAAAAAAAAAAAACCAAAAAAAAAAAACCCAACCCCACAACCACCCCACCCCAAATGGAGGACTGGAAGGCGGATCACGTGGCCGCTGGGAGCCGGTCTTGTTGCATTACACGCAGCAAGTGTGGATGGCAAACAATATCGGTTGATGTTTATGCCATATGTTCCCGGTCTCTTCACGTATCAGCACCAAAAGTGTGTTTCTGCACAGTGTAACTCCACGGGATCCCAGCGGGGAGGGGGGTCACAGTCTAATTAGGCGAACTGGGGAAAGAAAGCGGCACGCTAACGAAGACCGAGAGGGACGGACTCATACAAAGAGAGCCTTTGCTCCAGAAGGCACAAGCATTACTTAGATAAAATTTTAACAATTTCTTAAAATGCGCACTTAAATACATCATCTTTTAACCCCTGAGCAATCTGTCTGTGTTCAGACTGGCTGCCTCCTGAGGACAGCTGAGCTTTTGAGGACAGACACAGGGCTCAAGCCAGTTACCTGCGAGCTCAGAACCGGTCAGCAGAAAGGAAATTCATCGCCCAGCGCTAACCCACTGCCCCAAATGTCCAGGAATGCTGACCCGCACCACGGGCTCTGCTGGGACTCTACAGCAAGGGCAAGAGGCAATAAAAAACCTGCACCTCCTTAATGCGGTGTTTGACGAGTTCCCTCAGTAGGTCTCTCCTCATTGCCGATCCATCCTTGTTAAAGCCAAGCTTTTCAAGACCAAGTTTTGCACCTTCCTAAACCAAAATACGTTATACTTTACATCTGGATGTCAAAACAACTGATCTTTCCCGTATGTCACATTACTCAAAAATTAACGTGGACACAAAAAATGCTATTTTCCTGTTCCTGCATCTAACATACCACAGTGTATACGTCAATATGAACGAAATGAGCAGTTCTCCTGTATCCAAAGATCAAAATAAGGCAAATATTCCTCCTCTTACCTAAGGTACTTTAGCCCCTTAAGCCCATCAGACCGCTCTCCTTACCGCTGTTTATCTGGCCACTCTGCTAACCTCCTGGGACACAGCAAGAGCCTGTTAAACCTTCTTTTTGCAATTAACACCATTAGTCTGGAAACCTTTTCCAGTAGCAGTGGCACTCTATATGTGACATGATCCTTCTATGGAAGATGCTGCTTCCAAAACTACTTTGCACTCAGGCAAACGACACACTAAATCAGCCCGTGAATAAGTACCTCTTGCCTTTAAAAAAATTAATTGCGATTCTGCAATACTTCGCACTCACTCAGAGTGGAGCCCAGAGGGGTTTCCATCCGCGTTTCTTCTTTCTTGCCTTTTTTCTTTCTCCCCGTGCCACCTCAGAGCGCTCTCCCCACCTCTCCAAAGGAGAAAACTACTATTCAGGTTTCTGGCTTTTCTCCAAAGAAAAAAAGCCCTGTCTTTAAGACACGGCAAAGACTGTGACTGAAAGGAGAAAGGCGCCTAACAGGTGGTCCGAGGGTGTTCCTTCACACATGCAACTCCCATCAGGAAACAGCGGAAAATTCTGGGGAAGGAGAAGGAATTAGTAAAACCTACGGGGCTTTTCTACAGCCTGTGGCATCTCCCCCCCGGCACAGGCGCCCTCACGCTCTCCTCTGCATCTGCCTTGCATTAAACAGGATGAAGAAACACAAACCAACTTTCACTTGACTGTGAACTCTCCATTTCACGTCACCCTCAGGACGATCGCGTGAAACACATATGGGCGAGTTCAGCCTGGGAACGGCGTTGAGACCTTTCCGGCCAGGAGCAGAGCTAATCCCCAGCACTGCCGGCATACGGCTGGTGACTGAAGGCTGCCGGATCCTCCCTGCCCGCAGCTGCCGGCCCAACGGGCGGCACGGCCAGGGACGGACAACTGGGCTGTGTCAGCAGATGGACTTGCATTTTTTCCATGGAGTCAGAGCAGGCCAACGACGAAGGAAAGCAAAGTGAGCAGCACGGGCGGTTTGATTTCAGAAAACGCTCCCTAGCACACATGGTCGCTGATCTCTCCGGAGAGGGAAGAGATTCGCTCTCCCAGCTCTACAGTTTTCCCTAACCTGCGTTTTCATCTGTCAGCAGATGCTCGCGTTTCGCTTCACACCCGGGGAAAGAACTTGCCCCGAAACAACAGCGTTGCAGGCAATCTGACAAATCCCATCCTTGCGGCATGGCCTCGCCTCATCTATCTGCTGGGCTGGGGAAGAAAAAATAATAATAAAAAAAAAAGAAAAAAAAGTAGCTAGTCCTCCCTCCCCGCCCCCGAGGAAAGACCTACCATTCCAGATAAATCAGTTCGCATTCACTATAAAGCGCTTTCCCAGCCCTTTTTGCTATCCAATTAGAAGTGATCCAAAATAAATATTACTTTGGAAAGTGAATCCACTTGAGAGAGAGACGGTGAAGCCTCTCAACTGGTTAAATTTCAGCTGGGAGCCTCTCCACTGTTTTCAGACATGAATAACGCACTAGTCTCAACAACCCCACTGTAGGCACACGCGAGGTCTCCCAACTGCCTGACCCCCTCTGCTAAGGCAGTATGGTGCTTCCAGGGGCTGCTGAGACTAGAAAGGCTCACTGGCAGCCTTTGAATATTAGTGGTGGTAAGGAAAAAAAAAAAACCAATAAATTGTTCAGACCACTCGCATCACCAAAAAAAAAAAAAAAAAAAAGAAAGCAAAAGATGAAGAAATGAATGCAGCTGAGAACAAATTTTAACTGAGCAGCCAGCACACGTGGGGAGAAATCATTGGGTCAAAGGCAATAGTATATCTGATGAGTAGCAGTAGGTCCTGCTTTTCAGGAAATTTTCCTCTCTTGGGGATTGTTTAGGCATGACTTTCTAATGCAGAGGTCACTCTTTTTATCTAAATTGCCTAGCATAATCTCTGGACTCTGATATCTCTTAACGCATTAAAAAGCTCTGTGTGTTACAGCAAGCACAAAAAAATTCAGATTCTGCCCCTGTCTCCGGCGCTTCTGGATCATGGTATTACTGTTACAAAAAACATCAGTACGTCATTTGGAAAACATCCTGAAAAGTCAGATGCATCAATGCAAGCCAAGCAGGGATGTGACGGATCAATTTGAATATTTAAACAGCAGAATTTTTAAAAAATGGACTGAGATCTCCAGATATGGGAGCATCCCCCCTCAGAAAACATTACTGAATAAACAACACATCCTGATATCTGGATGGAACATGAGCCTGAAAATCTCCTGGCATAAACCACCATCTACAGGGCGGGGGCTGGAAGAAGCTTATCTCCGTATCCCACAAAAATGAGCTTTATAGTCATGCTTTCTGCAATACTCTTAAGAAATGAGACACTGTCAGACAGACAGAACTGTGGATGGATCCACTGTAAGAATTTCAGTGTTTCTATAACAATCAAATAAGTTCTTTTAAAGCAGTTTGCCATATCCGTCTCAATTTTTATAATGACACACACAAATATGAAAAACAGCAGTGTTTTCTTCCCTCAAGTAAGAAGAGATAAAGAAGCTTCTTCACAGTTCGTGCAGAAAACTTCACGTGTATTTCTTCTGCTTTTACTCGCAGCCAGTCACTCCTCCTGAGCTCTCATCCTGCTCCATATCAATCATATCCAACACTCAAACAAACGAATAAAAAAATGCAGTTAAAATTCTTTTTGCCACCAGCATTACAGCCTGATTTGGCCAGGGGAGCAAACCAGCTTTCTTACTGGGACTGGAATCAGGCAACCTCATCTACAGAGGAAAACTGCACGTCTGTCTTACATGTCTATATCTCAACTAAGAAATTAAAGGCCAGAAATAGTCCAAAGAATTGCAATTCCAAAATTTTTGGGTGCTTTTACGTGAACATTTTTGGAGAAGCACTAGCAAACCCATTCAAAGTTCATACTTTCTAGCATGACATCAAGAAACAGTGACAAACCTTATCACAGTCTTCTGGGATTATGGGTGCAACTGCTGTTAGATATTAAAACAGGCCCGTATTTGCATTTCTAACATTTTTTTAGTTGCTCAAGTGTCTGTAGAGAGTAAGGCTTCAGAGACCAGCAGCATCAAATCTAACTGCCAGTGTAAGCTACCCAGACTACAGCGCAGTGCTGCCGCCAGCGTCTGGGTGAGGGTCATTCCTGCTCCCTGGCATCAGACCTGCTGGGATGAGCTGTAAAACCTGGGTTTGAGAGGGCCAGTGCACCCTCTGAGTGTCACGGGATGAGACATCTGTGTTACACCTGGGGTCAGACTCGATTGTTTCATGGTCCTCTCTAGTCCAGAAAACCCCCACCGAGCCGAGAGGAGTGAACGCGAACCTCCAAATGCCAGGAGCCGTACAGGGTTTCCTCATGTGTCCACCATCCACGCTTGTTCCGTAGCTGGTTCAACTACTGCCCTAATCAAGTAACACAAGTAGTTTAGCTCTGTAGAAAACAGGATTTAGCAGAGAAAACAGTTAGATTTTAAAGAGGACCAGGAAATCCCCCGTCACCACGCGTGCTGGCCGTCCGCACTGCTGCGGGCTGGTTCCCATCTACAGGCAGAGAACAGTTACCTGCTTTCATGAGGTTTTTCCTGCTTTTCTGTCATTCCGACTGTGTTTTGTATTGTAGCCCGCAGTGAATCCAGCGGTTCATTATCGCGCAGGGGAACAGGCGGATGGGACAGCAGCTGAAGACAGTGTAAGCATTAAACACAATTTACAGAGTCACAGAATTGGCGGGGTTTGAAGGGACTTTCACAGATCATCGAATCCAACCGTCAACCTAACACCGACAAAAACCACCACTAAACCACATCACTAAGCACTACTATTATAGAGATCTGGCGCAGTTTTCACAGCTGCCTCGATTTTGAATTACAAAATTGGATTACCTAAAATTCTCCAGCACAACAGATCAGTCTTGAAGTGCCTCTCTCCCATGAGATGTAGTAAGCCCTCTGGTCAGGTCTGCGGGCTGTGATCTGGCCTGTGGCCTCTGGGTCAGTAATACCCTCAGATGCTTTTGCCGCCTGAATTATCTACTGAAGGCAAAGCCTCTGTTCACCACTGGAGTTTGAATAACACACACAACCAGCTCTGCTGCCCACTCCAGCATTAGCATGTGGAAAACTTAAAGAGGGCTACCTAGATGTCATCGATGAAAACTCCGTAACCAAGCATTTAGTTGGGTTTTGTCCCATTTGGCCATAGATCTGGAAAAGAAGGACATGGTCAGCTGGGCTTTCACCACTACAGGGTGGTGTTTACTGCAAGACTTCTTGTCCTGCTCAGCTATTTTCACCTAATGAAACGCACAGATTTTGTACAAATTAAAAGTATTGCAGAGCTGCCGTTAATTTGCAGCACAGGAAAGATTTCGTTAATTTTCTCCTCTAGGAATGACTGTGGCTCAATACATGGGGCTACCACAGCCCGGCTCTCCAGTAGCTTTGTCAGGAGGGCGCAAAGGTACGCAAAAAATGCTCTTTCCCTGTCTTGTATGTCAGTTTTGGGAGGTGTGACGGAGACAGCCAGTCCCAAGTGCCATCTGCCACACTACATGTGAGCATCACACCCTGCTGCCCATTCGCATGCCGGGCTGCATCAGCCGACGGCAACAAGACAGTTACACCCTCCCCTATATGGGCACACGTGGGGCGTCCAGCTCCATATGCACCACGGGGGAGGCACCGGAGGGATGACACGGACAAAGCACGCCCTCGAGGCCTTGGGAAGCAATGCCAGTCAATTTCTGACTCTTGAAACAGGATCAGAGTCCCTGGGAACAGAGCCAGCACCTTCCCCGGGGGCAGAGTCGGACACACTGAGCAGAGTTTGTCCTGAATAAAACTCTCCCGACAGCCAGGCGTAAGACAGCCCGACACTTCAGTGCTGCCAGCCTTTTCCATTCCCCATCTCTCCTTCTCTCCTGGGTTTGCACAGCTGTCGAGGTGAGTACGGTGGCGCTTGAACATACGAAAGCGATGCTGAGGAGGAAAGGCTCAGCGATCCAGTTTGGAGCGTCTCCAGGTTCTGTATGCGGAGCAGTTATCACCAGCAGGAGACAGCAGGGAACAAAGCCAGATTGTATCGGGCACTTCCCTTGTCCATCGCATGCTTCCCAGGGAAGTGGTTGAGTTGCCATCCCTGGAGCTGTTTAAAAGACGTGTCCGTGTAGTGCTGAGGGACGTGGATTAGGAGTAATTTGGCAGTGCTACGTTAACGGCTGGACTTGATGATCTTACAGGTCTCTTCCAACCATAAGGACTCTATGATTCTATGCTGTGTTTGCGCCGGAGAAGGCTGCTGGCCCAAAGCACGAGCGAGGATGTGCCAATGGCCCTCTTGGCCTTCTGATCTCCAGGGAGGGAGATACCGACACCAGGTCTATAAACTAATCATGCAGAGGATAGAAGGAGAGGATAGAGGGGAGGATAGAAGTGTTTAAAATTAAGCTCAAGGCAGGATCAAAGCTTCCCTAAGGTGGTAAGTCTGGGGGCTGAGCAGAAAATGAAAATGTCAACAAGGCGGCCAGCAGGGCGGTTAGTTAGAATATATGTTCTTCCGTCTGACACATACACCTTAAGAAAAGAAAACTAAAGTATTTTCACATAAAGCAGCTGAATGTAAATGTGAAATCCTGCATGAAAATCACTGGAATAAGCCTGAGATTTAAATATCAATATGAACATATAGGATGAGACATTTTAATAGTGATCAGCACTCTGCTGCTCCCCACGGAAACATGCTGATACGGGCTGGGAAACCTGAGGAGCAGCTCATGTGACGCGGACTTATGACATTCCCCCAGACGTGACTAAGCTTAAACAAGTGGCATTATCTGGTGCATTTGGAAGCAAGATGTGAACAACATGATCGTGGGGTTTTAGTTGGTACCACACAAAATGCTCCTGTTTCGGTGGGGTTTGTGAAGTGAAGGATATTACAAACCAGTTAAAATTTGCCTGCGGCTTTCATAGTCTTGCAAGCCTGAACCTAGAAGAAAGTGCTAAGAGTTAACAACCTGAACGTAAAGAACAGTAGTTCTGTGAAAATGCCGATAATGGAGCTGACACCATGTACCACGACAAAAATAACTATGATTCCTACTACAGAAAACACAACTTTATCTAGAAATAGAGCCTAAAGTGTGCAGCCTTAGTCAGTTTTGCAAGTTTTACGTCACTACAAATATGTTGATATTTAAAGTCTGCTGCTTCCAAATGTAGAATTAAAGTGGGGCATCACGACTGCTATTTTCCAATCGTGAAGCTGAACACATATGTGAGCTTTGTACTAACTGCAAAGTCAGTAAGAGGAAAATGAAAATAAATGTACGGTGTGAAGCCCCGATGCTGCTACCCTGATGTGTGTGGACCAAGCTCCAACAGCACGGAAGCCCCTGAGCAAGCACACCCTAAAGGCGCACAGTGCACTGCCCGGAGATCCTGCATGGCATTCGCTCTTATCCTTAGCACGTGATTAATTTTGTTCTACCTTCATAGGGACTTAAAAAAAAGTTTTGAGAATACAAATTAAGACTTCTGCTTTTTAAGAAATTAGAGCAAAAAGGTCGCCGTCCTCGTTAAAACACCTCCAACGGCTGGTCTGACGCTCTGGGGGTCAGAGTAATTCCTTTAACAGCAGCAAAGCAATGACACCAGCTGACCCTATTGCAAAGTCCTTCAAAAAACCTCACGTGCCTTGGTGGCAATTGCAGAGGTAGTTTGTAACTACCTTCCTAAATCTTATATAATTACTAAGTTCATTATTTTCTTATTGGTGGGGCTTTTGTTTGAGGTGTTTTTCTGGCATTTCACTGTGTTTAGATCCTTAAATCAGAGGGAGCCCTCTCACTCTGTGGTTGAACTCATGCACAGAAAAGCACTTCAGGTTCAAAAGCTTTACCTGCTTAACTACAGGTTAAGGCACAGGTTCAACTCCAAACCTCTTGTGCTGCATTGTATCTTTTCATTAGCTATAATTGCTTTTTAAAAGGTTTTCAAAACATATGTGGTGTGGAGCTAAAGACACCCTCCTCAAATACAAACCAATGCAGTTTGTCCATCTAAAGAAACTTGTCATTTCTAATCCTTCCTACCTAGACTTTGGCATTTAGCTCAGCGACTAAGTGAGATGCTCGCTGGCTGATACTGCCACCCAATGGCTTTTTAGCCATTCACAGCTTAAAAAAAATTTAAAAAATTTAAAAAAAAACCCAAACCAAACCAAAACAGAAAAAACCCAACAAACCGAGATGCAGCGGGGAACCAGTTCTGCTTCTGCTATGGGAACAGAAAGTGCCTGGGTAGGACACTTCCACTAAAGAGACCTTACGAAAAATTACCGTATAAAATGCATGCTAAAAATACTCATTTGAGGAAGGTGGAAATGGAACAAGTTTTCAGAATTTCAGCTGAATATTCTTACTGTCACCTCCAGCAATAAACACGGGTGAGCGATTCAGCTCGCGAGGAACAGCAGCTCCTGCACCCAGTACAAAGCCAGGCACTTCTGAGGGTGCTCCCCCACGGCAGAAGGGGGGACAAACAGCCACTTTCTCCTTCCCCTTGCACCCTGATCATTAACAGGAGCTGCCTCCTGGGAATTTTTTTCCCCAGACATTTAAGAACCAACCCAGATTTTCAGAGGGAGAAACTCAGTACTCGGTTTACACTGTAAGAAAATACTTATTCCCAGGTGCTGTGACAGGCGCTGGGTATGGGACAGGGGAAGCTGCACGGATAATACCCCCAAAAAACTCTGTGGGCAGCTGTAAACCTGGCTACACTTCAGCCCTACCTACACAAAGCAAATACCGACTGGCCCTCAAGAGTTTTTAATTCAGGGGAGGGAGAAAGAGCCAACAAGTTATCTTGTGGTCTCTGAATATTGTAGAGAAATTTGTAGAGAAAGCAAAAGGGCCTTCAAGAGGACAAAAAGGAAAGCGAAAGGAATTAGAAGGCCAAGATGGAGGGGAAATAGAAAACTCTGGCTCCATTCCTGCAGTCAAGTCCACCAGAGATTTCCTTGCCCGCGGGTGGAGGGTACCCCTCGGGTGGAGAAAGCACAGTGAAGCTTCCTGCCAGGAAGGAGCCAGGGGCTTGGCACCACCAACCTGGCGCACGCCTTGAGTCTCCCTTTGCATAACAGGGGGTTTCCCTTCTTGTGTCCCTCTCCAGTCCCAAGCGGTCCTAAAAACCTCCCCCCATCTTAGTCTGTAACAGCCTGACCAGGTTTGTCAGCGCTATTTCCCTCGTAGCCAGGGAGGGACGTACGGCTGCGCTACGGCCCTCGCCAGGACAAATATCAGACAAAGCCCAGCCTTGGACTGCTCCCGACTCACAGCCGAACACCAGCGCCCATCAGCAGCATGGGACGAAACCCCGTGAGTCACGGTGAAACCCGTAGGGATTCACCAACAAGATTGGATTTCTCCAACAAGAAAAACAAGTGATTATGTTTTTCTCTGAAAAGGGCTACGTGCAGCAGAAATATGATTCTGCATTATTATACATGTTTTCACTTTAATGGAATAATTTACTTCACAAAATACTGTCTAGTAGCCAATTCTTTTTGCCATTTTGTTGTTAACAAACCTCACTCTCCATAGGCTTAGAATGACATTTTCCTGTGCATTTGCTGTGTCAGAAACAATAGTAAAATAGTGCCCTTCAATATAGCAGCAAATTACTTTCCACATGCAAATTATAAGTGCTAAAAGCATTTTCCTTTTGGAAAAAAAAACCCAATTAAGTGCTTTATTCTGTACTCACACCAGTTTAAGTCATCCACAAGGAAAACACTGAGATTGCAGGGGAGCCACAAGCGGTCTTACTGCATCCTTCTCCTCAAACTGGAACTCGGGGAGTGAAGGTGGAACCACTAGATGGGGACGTCTGGCTTCAGAACGAACCCAAGAGGTGCCTCGGTCACACTCTGAGATAAAGCCTTTTCAGAGTATTAAGAAAAAGAAGGAAAGAGCGGATAGAGGAAGAAGAGGAAAGAGCCCATGCACTTGCTTTCTTCTTGTCTTTCTCTGGATTGAGTGAAAGACCAATGAACTGATTCATATTGTGCACGGGATGGATAAACACTACGAGACAATACAGGTAGAAAACTGTATCGGGTCAATTTGCATATTCCCAAACGGACCTGAAAATAGTTACAACAAACATCTAGACAAGACCAAACTGCTGGTGCATCTCCTCTGACCTCCGGGCAGGTTCTCGCGCTTCTGGCCATCTCTTTTCTGACAAGGCACCTTCTGTGGCTTCACCTGCTTTTGGTCCTGCTCTTGTCTGCCTGTCCTCTTTCCCACCCTGCTGACCTTGTGGGTCCTCTCCTCTCCCCTCCAGAACCTGGTGGTCAAATTTTCCTGCTTCTCTATCCATGTCTTTTTCCTTTCAGGTTACAGCTAGAACTTCAACATGCATCTCCCGTCTCAGCCAACCCACCCCTTCATAACATTTGCATGGTCCCTATCCCTTCAGCCCATGACAGAGCTCCTGCAAATACGTTCCTCCTCTTCCAATGGTCCTGCGGGTTCTAGGGCATGAAGGCTATGTCCTTAGTCCTCACCTTCAGACTCTTCACACCACTGGCAATGCTCCTTTCCTTCCCACTTTATCAGCTTTGGGGCTCACTTGCTCACCTATCCCTCCTCCTCCTCCTCACGCGTGCAATGCCCTCTCTATTGAAATCTAAGGCCCCTTTTCCTCCATCTTCAAATCCCCGCTTCAAATAGTTCTCTTCTCCCCGGTGCTTAAAAGCAAGTGGCCAAATAACCACAGAGAAGTAGAGCAGTGGGGCACTACTCAGAACACTTAAATACCTTAAATACAGAGATATTTCATACACCATTTTAAAGTACTACTATATGTCAAAAGAAGGATGCACACTGCAGTCAGATCCTTCTGTGTGTCAGATCACCTTTACAAATTGCTGGCTTTAGCTTGTAATTGGAAGGGAATCTGGTCACACCTTCCTCTGGATGCAGACAATCACAGGCAGGAACGATACATCTCTGAACATAATGATTTTCTTTGAAAGAGTACATGAGCTGTTCACAACAGCTTTTCGTACGCTTACGAACAAACCCACAGAAGACACCTGGGGAAACTTGTTAGAAATACAGACAGATTTGGGAGGATTTCAAATAAACTGGATCTTCCTCTTTTTTTCCATTTTTGAAAACTCTTTCCCCACATAAAACCTTTGTAACTGGTATTTGTGTGCTTTAAAAAAGACGTCAAAACTTTTAAACTTTTCATTGATTGTTTTTCTTTGTCCCAAAGTGAAGGATTACAAACAAAACACCACTGTTTATTGCTTTGAAAGTAGCTGGGCACCTCCTTTTAAAATATCATAATGTAAGAGCGAAAAATGGTAGAAAAACTAAGAAAAACAGTTATGAAAATATTTTCCTCAACTTAACCTTGGCGTTATTTCTAAAGCCGCATTCCAGAGATGACACATATTTGGTCAGGTTTTCAAACTCTGAGAAATCAAAAAGAAGAAATAGTTAATGTCCAATATGTTTTGTGACGGCTTTCAACTCACTGGAAAGTAAAGGTAAATAGGGGAAGCACTGCAGGCTGTGTTCCTGATCTACCATTCATCTTGGCCAAAGATAAAGTACTGATCTCCGCAGGACAGACTCAGCCCCTCCGGGGAATCTGCTGTAACGTATTTGAGATCTGAGAAGATGCTGTTAATGTTCACACGGGGGCCTCAGTGCGTTTACAATAGAAGATTCAGTCCAAAATTTGCACCTCAACGTGTCACACCACGATGACAGAATAAAATTTTTCATTATAATTAAGAATATATTTACACAAAGATAGACCTCATTTTAATACGTTACTCAAACACACATTCAAAATGAACTGCAAAACAAAAGTCACCGTATAAACTGACCAAGACCCAGCTGGGGTGCCTTACAATGCTCCCCTGGCGTGTTCTCAACTACGGGCACTGGCTGCGAGTCTAAACGTTCCACACGTTCGCACTGGAAACGTTCAGAGGGGCTCATTACACACTCTCGCGCTCCACGGGGGCATTTCGCCACTCGCGAGAGACCGCGCTGCCCCGCGCTCTGGTCCTGCTCAGCGCTGGGTGCAGCCAGTCACACCGTGGGATTCCCTCCCATGGGGCATGAAGAAAGTAATTCAGCGCAGTATGCTCCAGCATACCAGTATCCGGGTGGGCACTCCGATTTATTAAAGGAATAACTATATGTAAGCATCAGAACAGACTTTAACTACAGCTCCATGAAAGATCCTGCGCAGAGATCTCTTGAGGA
Source organism: Rhinoptilus africanus (assembly GCA_013400135.1). Lineage (NCBI taxonomy): Eukaryota > Metazoa > Chordata > Aves > Charadriiformes > Glareolidae > Rhinoptilus > Rhinoptilus africanus. The sequence goes on from VXBO01014855.1 coordinate 24,897, forward strand.
GCCACGGACAATACTCCCAAAAGGAAACCCGAGACCATCCTTGGAATTACAACATCATCCACTACAGCAAGGAAGCATAAAACAGCTCATTAGCAGCCCTATCGAGTGACAGACCTAAAGCCAGCTCCGAAGTTGCCCACACCTGTCTGCCTATAGCGCCTGCCAAAAAAGCCAAATTCCACTGGGGAAAGAATCCTTGTCCCACTTCTACATCTGGATCTTGCAACCCCACCGTGGCCCGGGAAACCGCAGGTTGCAGAGCAGCAGGGTGCACAGCCAGGGAGAAAAGAGGGGCAGATGCTGTAAGATCCCTCCCCACAAATAATTCTACATACTGTGTTTCAAATGTAAAGACTCAAAATGCCATTAAAAATATCCACCAATTTTCAGCAGCGCTATTTTAAGTAGCACAATTTCAAGGAGTCCGGCAAAAATTATACCGCGGTATTTCTAGTACATCTTGTGCACTTATAACCTGAAAATGCAGGAGCCCTACTATTATCTTAGGAACTCATTTACAGCAGGCACCCTGACATGTTCCTTTGAAAGACCAGGAGCAAACTGCATTAATAACCCAAGAGTTACTGTATAGTTTCACACTGAACTGCAATACCTTAATACCTTAATATAATACCTTATAGTTTCACACTGAACCGCAAAGCCGTAAGTATGATACAGCTGAGCAGAACGCTTAAAAGCAAGCCAGAAAATCTATTTTTCCACACCATCCTTCGCGACAATGTGAACCCTTCATTAGTCTCCCAGGATCTGTTGCCTTGAAACAGTGGGAATTTCTTTTTAATATGCTTTATATACAGGCCTCAGGAGTGATCTATCAAGAAATATGATAATGAATTAGGAGAAATTAAACTAACAACTGATATGCGCACACAAGTATCCATCAGAGCTTCAGTGACTGATTTTTCCCGGACTACAAAGAGCACACCCACATCATACCACACTCTGGACGTCGAACACTCTCAATGGGAACAGCCTCAGTTAGAACCCAGACACTTTTATCCTTGTGGAAATCTTCTCTAATTGTAGCAAACTGCTAGGTAAATGCTGATAAACAGATGATTCACACAACATGGTAGAGAGGGGAAGAGGAGAGAGATGCAATTTTTTTCAGACAAATCAATAAGAAATTTCACGCCTCTGTAACGGTGTCTTGGAAGTGTGAAAAAGGACTCCTCGAATGCCAGCGCTGCTTGTTTCCCTTCCTGATATAAACAGCATTATTACTATCGGAATTTACTGCACCTTTACGGTAAAAGACATAACTAGATGCAACAGAACTGTAGTAGTACACAGCTGTAATAAGATCAGAAACACAGATCTTATATAGCCGAAGAATATTAAACAGCAGAAAATTAAACCTCCTCAGCCTGCCAGAACGCTGCAAGGCACCGCGCCGAGTCATCTGCAAGCCACAGAAGGTAGGAGAAGCCTTCCTCATTCTTCCCTAAATGATTCTTGCCCTTCCACTGCAAGAATATAAACCTATGGGGGTTTTTCTGTATGCTGAGTGTCCTGCATTGGCAGGAGGCGGGTTTGAGGAGGGAGGCAGCTGCCCTGGGAAAGGCAGAGGGGTTCAGTAATCCCTGCTCCTGGCCCGCCTGAGGGACCTGCCGCCCCAGCTGCGGGATGCGAGTGCTCAGGAGCCCCATCAGTTATGTACTAAGCAGAGATTTATGTTGCAGGAACAAGTCACATATCATGGCAAAACTTGCGTGAGAGAAGTTCAAAAGGCTCCTCGTTACACGTAGGAGGGCAGGAACTAACAAGAATCTACTTTCTAGGTTTCCCGTCCCTGCCACGGCGTTGAGACACTTTCTGACTATTTCCGTCTGGGTGTTCTACTTTTTACTTCAACAAACATGCAGAAATTTTAAGGAATCCCTACCTCTGGGAAAGACTCTATTTAGTAACAAATCTGCTAAGAGACACCAGCCATAGTAGGTTTTTTTAAGATTAATTACCTACCTCATGAAGGTAATGAAAGTCAAATCCATTACAAACAAACAGCGCTGGGTTCTTCTAGCCCTTGACCAATGACATCTTTCCAGGACCCCCTGGCATCTGTAGCTGTAACCCCGAGTGGGAGAGCCCAGGCTTGTACCCGACTGCAAACGGTCCGAAAGTCCATCGCCCTGCCACCGCTGGAGCAGAACTTCAAACCTCACTGTCCGTTTGGGATAATAACTTAAATCCGAACCCATATCCCCCTTCAAAACAACATACTTTTTTTTTTTTTCCAAACGCGTTATGCATAGCCGGTGTTCAGCTGCACTGTAGATGGCAGTAAATCTTCACTGGTCACGTTAGAGACCCTCCAGCCTCCCTCCAGAATTGAAAGAATTTGTGAATACATTTATGGCATTTTTCGACATACTGTAGGAGTAAAATCCTGCTCAGCTACACTCCCCTCTCCAGCTTTCTCACCTTTTCCCTAGGTGTGCACACATACGATTCTATTATTTCATACCTCCTTCATTCTCAGAGCTCTGTTATTACGGAAAAGCAACGGGATGCACACTCAGTTTAGCACTATCAGATGAAGACTGGCTTATTCAGTGTAATATAATCCAAAAAGCTTATGAAACATAAAACAGAGGATTCTTAATCACAGCTGTAAATGGGTTGACACATACAGGGTGAGGAAGGGAAAAAACCTAGTTCAAGTAGTATCGCCAGAAAGAGAAGCAAGCTGCAGCATGTGATTTGGATGACACTTTGGAACACACAATTTTATCTCTATTTAGATTTTCTGCCACAGCAAAGCATCCTCTTCCTGCCAAGCCTTTGCAAAGCGCTGAATCTCACAAACACTCATCATTTACCCTCTTCTACCAAAGAAGCTGCTTCAAACTTTAAACCGCCCCATGTCCCAGTTCTCAGAAGGTACATTTACTACAGCATTTTACACCTACGGATGTCAGCTCCTAGTAATTTACAGGACACACGAAGCCATAAAAATTGAGTTAAGAAAACGGTTTTCAGAGGGTTGGACCCAGAACGCTGACTGGTGGAAGTATTCCCAGTTCCCTGGCTGGCCCCGCGGTCAGGCCCAAAATGAAGAAAGGTTTGCCAAAATGAAGAAAGGTTTGCCAAAATGAAGAAAGGTTTGCCAAAATGAAGAAAGGTTGGCTAGACCAGCTTTTTCATCGTGTTTACTGTTGGTTAAGTGGCCATAATTCCAGTTCACACCAGGAAGCCAGCCCTTCCAGTGCCCTCTCTTCACACCCTACCCAGCACACGCGTGGAGCTCACCTCCAAAGACGCTGCTACGCCTTGCTGTGTCTCGGACACCTCCATAAGAAGCCACAATCTCTCTTTACATTGCACGAGACTAATTAAACCAGATTGATTTTGTACCGACTTGTAACAGCACACAGAAATCTGCTTTATATCCCATCTTTCTGAGGGACTGCATTCCAAAATAATTTTGATGCCAGCTGTCACATTCCCCAAACTGCCTTAAAAACCACCTTGCAACCATCTGCAGAAACGTCATAACTTGCATCCAGCTCTTGAGCACTGGCCCTCTGGGAATTCCGGGCCAGCATTCCAGATCGGTACCCTGGCATCTGCAGTGTGGAAGTGGCAGTGTGGCAGTGCGGAAGTGGCAGTGTGGAAGTGTGGAAGGGGCAGTGTGGAAGTGTGGAAGGGCAGTGTGGAAGGGGCAGTGTGGAAGTGTGGAAGTG
>VXBO01014855.1:28829-80423 GCA_013400135.1 Rhinoptilus africanus
TACTGGAAGGCTGCTATAAGGGCTCCCTGGAGCCTTCTCTTCTCCAGGCTGGACAGCCCTATCTCTCTCAGCATGTCTAGGAGGGCAGTGTGGAAGTGTGGAACCGTCAGGACCCAGAACTCCAAGAGAAATGCCTTCTGACCACACTTCATTTGCACCAACAAACCGCGGCGGCAGCGGTTCTGTTTCTCACGGGCAGCAGTCGGATTGCTGGCAAGAGGCAGCGTGCCGGCGGCACTGCCATGGCCTCTGCTGCAGGGCGCCGGGGCAGCCGGGATGGAGATTTACGCCAGGACGCGCGCCCAACGCTGCCCTTGTGCCCGCTGTGTTCCAGCGCGGGGCTCGCACGCGGCGAGTGAGAGTGCTTACAAACAACACAACTTCCCTTCAACTGAATAATGTTGTAGATTCATTTCTCTTGTAATTCTGAAGTACTCTGTACACGTTTGGCCTCTTCCACTTTTTAAAAGGCTCATCAGAGCAGCCATTTACTGCAGAAACGGAAGGGAAAGAAAGAGCTGCCTGTGAACACTAGGCTATGAACACCATGCAGATGAGCTGGGTGCAACGTAGCATCTGGTCAAGTTTGATTTGCTTGAACCCCGGAAAAAAGTTAAGAGGAAATAATTAAGTGGCAGGAAAAAAACTGTACATTTTGAGAACCCACCTGCTATCAGCCAGGGCAACAACTGCTGGGGTTCCTGTAAGAGGTCTGTCTTTGGGGCGGTGAACAGGCTGAGCCCACTGGAGGGTGGCACCAGGGCTATGCGTGCAGATAAAGTGAACTCCAGAAATGTTCTATATAGACAAAAGTTTTAAATACTGGAAGTTATTTTAGGATGAGGGCTTTCTCTAAATACTTTTCAATGTACACAAAAACGAGCAACTGAAGTTAGGACAAATACCTCTTACAAACTGTCGAAATCAAATGGAAATGAAAAGTCCCTGTGATGAAATGTGCACATATACATGGACGTCTTTATGTAAATATAAACAACTGCAGAAATTGAGAGCAGCCCTGAGGAGAAGGACCTGGGGGGGTTGAGGAGAAGCTCAACATGAGCCGTCAGTGGGCACTCGCAGCCCAGAAAGCCAACTGCACCCTGGCCTGCATCAAGAGGAGCGTGGCCAGCAGGGCGAGGGGGGGTTCTGCCCCTCTGCTCCGCTCTCCTGAGATCCCACCTGGAGCACTGCTTCCAGCTCTGGAGCTCCCAGCATAAGAAGGACATGGACCTGTTTGAGAGGGTCCAGAGGAGGGCAACAAAAATGCTGGGAGGGCTGGAGCCCCTCTGCTGTGGGAACAGGCTGGGAGAGCTGGGGGGGGTCAGCCTGGAGAAGGGAAGGCTCCAGGGAGACCTTCCAGCCCCTTCCAGGCCCTCAAGGGGCTCCAGGAGATGGTGAGGGACTCTGGAGCAGGGAGTGTAGTGATAGGACACGGATTAACAGTTTTAAACTGAAAGAGGGTAGATTTAGATTAGATATTGGTAAGAAATCCTTTGCTGTGAGGGGGGTGAGCCCCTGTCCCAGGGTGCCCAGAGAAGCTGTGGCTGCCCCATCCCTGGAGGGGTTCAAGGCCAGGTTGGATGGGGCTTGGAGCAGCCTGATCCAGCAGGAGGTGTCCCTGCCCAGGGAAGGGGGTTGGAACTAGATCATTTTTAAGGTCCCTTCCAACCCAAACCATTCTACGATTGTGTGATATAATACAAACATACACAAAACACATTAAGAAGACTACACTCTCAGAATTATTTTTATGACTTGTTGTAGCTACAGACCACGTTGCCCCTGGCTGGCTTGGGTCTCCCAGATAGCTGCCCCCATTTTGAGGGGCAATGCTTTGTAAAACTGTGATGTTCTCTGAAGGTCAGGGGATTTGCACCGTCACCATCTAAGCCTGCCCAACTTACGGTCTAAGCCACTCGTTGCCACTGTGGTAGAGAGCCATGCTTTCTTCTTTTAGATGTCCATAGTATTGTCAAAAGAATAAAGAGGAAAAGTGGAAAAGCTTGCTTGAAGCTTACCAATTAAGTCCTTATTAAGAAGCGGGGTGTGCAAAAGATCTCCCGGTTTTCAAGAAGTCTAAGAAGAGCATGGAGGCTGTACCTGTGAAAGGTCTCAGAGCTCGGAATTAGAACTTACCTGTTCGCTCTACCAATAGCAAATGCATCACCTCCCAGCCCCCGGGCAAAGCCCACTGCCTTCACGCTGCTTCACAGCTTCTACATCCTCAGCAAAAGCACAGGCTCCTGTACTCCACGGGGGCAATTTCAGCCCTAGACTCCCGTTGGGCTCTATGTTGCTTTAGGTGAAGCACAGAGGAACCTTGCTGTGTGTGATCTGATGTTTCTCAGCTTACGAACACACGTCTCCCTTCAGAAACACTGAACTGAACATCCTGATGGGCCCACAAACTTGAGATTTCATTGTCAAATTTTTATAAAATCCCCCTCACAAGACATTCCAGTGTCCTCAAAGCGGCATTACCACCCACGGTTAGAGCTGAAAACTTGCTAAAGAAAAAGCTGTAATACGTTTTAATTTAAAAAATTTTAAAATTGTGTGGTTATTTGCTTACCCACTAATTCTTCCAGGCCAGTGAAGCATGTGTTTAACGTTCAGAGGGCTACTGATGGGGTTAAGCCAGTGGAATAACTCCAATAACCACTTCTGCTGCTTCCAATATCAGCGATACTGAAATTCTTTGGTGGATTTAGAGCCCCGTCACTACACGTCAATGAAGCTCTGTAGTATGGTATTATATTTACACATTTACTCCAGAGCAGCATTTGCTCCACTCTTACTGTAGGATAAAGTGTTCACTAAAAGAAAGGAAAAATCCTAGCGGTGACATGTACACTCACTTCAGAGGAGCTGATCTTTCAGCAAAATGAGCCAGATAAGCATCTCTTCACGCTCCATTAAGTGATGAGCCTCCTCCATATCAAAGACAACACAGGACAGCTGAGTCATACACAGTGTTTATGCGCTTGTCCCATACAAATGCCCTTACAGAACCTAAAGATGTTTGGCCCAAGAGGAAGCCACAGACAAGTCTCCAATAGTGCCACAGCAAACACACGGGATCCAGACAAACTCACAGACCTGTGACCTTTGTAATGACACCCCATGGCGGGCCGCTTGCTAGAGTATGGACCCTATTTATGGCAACAACAAATCACCGCAAGTTAGCCCCTGTCTGAGAGCCTGGAGACTGGCATACCTGAACCGCCAAATATCTCAGAATTCCTCACCCGGCGCTTGTTTTACTCCAGCAAGACAGATGAATAGGGGTCATCCCCAACCTGTCTTGGTTTTAGCTCTAACAAACACGGGGATGGGCAACACAAAAGGACGTGATGCCAGGGCATGAGGAGCCAGTGCTCAGTGCTGACAACTGCTGATCAAGCTGCTCCCAGAACTGTAAAAGGAACAAAACAAGGGTTTTAGAAAAAATCTTTGCTCGTGAGCCAGAAATCAAAGCAGAGGAGGAAGCAAAGCAGTTGGGGATGATGAGTGATTTATACCAAGTTTTACTTCTTCTCCTTTTCTAATCCTTTCACTAATCCTGCTGGATAAATGCAATTCAAGTTTCCTGTCTCTGCCTGGACACTACTTGGTCAAGCTTTTCCTCCTTTTGCAAGCTTTGGTTCAATCCTGACCCTCTGCCCCATCTTTCCCACTCCTCCTCTGACAATGCTGCACAAAATCTGAGTCTTGCCAAGGTCAAAGCCGGACACGCCGCTGGCTCACCCTGAACTTCCCTGTGTGCCACAGCCTGGGATGCTTCACCCGGCCATCCCGGGAACACGCATTTTCCTGAAAGGAAGAGTTCCTGCAAAACACCACGGTCTTGATCTAAGTTAGTAAAATAAAAGGGAGAAACGATTGGGTTTGTCGCCTTTCGATATGTTGCAGTGGCTAATTACCCTTACTATTAAATGGAATTTTATTCCAACTTAAATATCCATTTCTGAACTTACTACTTTGGATTTGGCATTAAAACGTGTGGTGTTAACACAGGCCCAGCTTGCTGCACACTCTGAGGTTACAGTCCTACTGTTGTTTAAAACTCCGTCCCCCTTTATGCCTGTAGTGAACAGCATCCAGGTTTACTCCAAACTGCTGGTGAAAATGCTGAGTAAGACTGTTTCCAAGTCTCTATGGTATCTCACTGAAAAGATCCCTATTTGAAGGAAATTTCTCGGGCATTTCTTTAAGTTTTGGGTTTTCTACTCCAGTTAGGAGTCGCTGTACTGATAATGTATTTTTTTTCCTAAAAGTCAAAAGTCTGGGAGGTATGAAGTAAAATACCTTGCAAACACGAAATCTTATTACCTATTTAGCTACCTTTAGGAAACAAACCTAAAAATCTTAAAGAAAAAAATATCGGTCAAACTCCTTGTAACAGAAGATGATGCTGACTGAAATAATTATACTTCTGTCCTCTAAGCTTTTGTTGTTTAAGTCTTCGTCGATTGTATTCACCTTAAAAATTCCTGTAATATTGTCCCTTACTGGTATCATACTAACCACACTATAGCTACCCAGACCATCCCAGTCATCATTTTTTCAGTCGTTAGCCCTTCTTCACCAGTCTGGAGTTATTCCTATGCTCCATGATTTTTTAAACTCTCAGGTAAAAAATCTCCGGGAGTGTCTGGATCCAACTTTCTGGATTCTCTGGTGCGGCTAACCAGACAGGTTGATTTTTAGTGCAGTTCTACTAGGATAAACATTACCGTGACCTCATTGACTTCAGAGTACTGAATCAGCCTTATTCAGTACAACTAGGTTATCCTGCTCCTTTCCAAATAGAAAACGAAGTATTTATTAGAATTGAGGTATTTATTGAAAATTAGGTATTCTGCGCTTTTTTTTTTGCCATCAATTCTAGCCCCTCTAGAGTCTTTATCCTTTCTAGTGTCATTCTCCTGAAACATGTAAATTCTTCCATCAACCATGGAATTTATTCTTTTATTTTTAACTTCCCATCCAGAACACCCCTGTTGGTTTTTCTGTTATTGAGTGGGAGGAATGCAGCAGAAATTTTGCAAGTACTTCTTAACAAAATCCCAACTTAATTTATGGGCTTCTAATTTTTTCTTCTCAATCAACTTTGCTCTAAGATTTTCCCCGGAGTTACGAAATCCAACAACCTTTCCAAAACACCAAATCAGCGTGTTACCCATACAAAACAGCGTATGCCTCCTCAACGGGAAGTAGGTCATGCTCAGTGGTCCCCAGGCAACCGCCACATCTCACTCCCTTGATCAATTTGTCCGCATCCCTGTTTGTGACGTCCGAAATGGGTTCAGCTGGTATTGTGTGCTGTGGTTTTTGTATTAAAAGATTATTATCTGGTTTTAGCAATGATAAGTGTGCTACTATTGGCTGCATCAGATCTCCAGTATATTAAATGGCCCATTTTTAAATATTCCATATCCGTTTTCTTTCTCCTCCCACACATTGCCACACAGTTGATTAGTTCCCACCGGTCTCTGGTTTTATTTAACAGATTATTTTCCAGAACTTGGCTATCATATTAATCCTTATGCAGTCAAAACTCAGTGGATGGGAGTTACTTCTCAATTCTTTAATACTGTAACATACAGGATCGTTTCTTGTTTTATGCTCGTCCTTCCTAAGAGCATGGAGGGACCACCTGAGCAGAGAGGGAAGCTACAGAGTATAACCCATAGCAAACTGCATCGCACCAGGCACACATAAATAAGCAGAGGAATCGAAAGCAGGAGGAATGAATGGGCACCATATAGCAAGGCAAGGACCAGAAAGCATGAGCATGGGGACAGAGCCCGAGCTCAGGCAGATGTACATTTGCCTCCACCGGGGCTGCGTGAGCTTCCTTGCAAGAGTTGTGTCCAGTGCTAAAAGCCACTGTTCAGTCATGGACTCATGGAATTTCAGAGCTGGAAGGGACCTCTAGAGATCATTGAGTCCAACCCCTGCCAAAGCAGGATTGCCCAGAGCACATCACTCAGGGCTGCATCCAGACGGGGCTTGAAAGTCCCCAGAGCAGGGGACTCCACACCCTCCCTGGGCAGCCTGTCCCAGGGCTCTGCCACCCTCACCAGAAAGAAGTTCTTTCTCATATTCCATCGGAACTTCCCATGTTCCAGTTTGTGCCCGTTACCCCTCGTCCTGTCACTGGGAACCACTGAAAAGCGCCTGGCTCCATCCTCCTTCAACCCACCCTTGAGATAGTTGTAAACTCGAGAGAGCCTGACTTGGCAGCGGTTCAGCCGTTGAAGTATCCCATGAGTTTTATGGCCCTTGTCACACAGTCCCCCAAGGTTTGAGCAATACACATCTTAAAATCACTGAGAATACAGTTCCCTCCTGCTGGTCTTCCAGAGTCCATCAGGGCTCTGCGAGCAACTTCTCTCTCACGTCTTCTGCAGTAAGGGATCCATTTGTCCACGGCAAGCTGAGCTTAGTCTGTACATTTGACTCAGTGATAGCACACAATCTCATAAACTAGATGTTAATTCACTGCCTTCCTACTGGCTTCTTACACTGCCCAGACAGGCTTTGCTTTCTGGTTTCTGAGGGAAAGGCTGCTGCACGCAGAGAGCTCTGCAGCTCCCTGGAGCACGGCCCAGAGTCGTGCTTGTGCTCTACTATCAGGATTAATTTTGTTGGCTTATAAGGAAAAAGTTTATAAACGGATACCTATTTCCCTTCCTTTCTCCTGACCTTTTGGTTAGAGATCAGAACTAAGAAGAACAACACCTCAGACACACCTAGAGACATCTTGAACATATTTTAAACATGTTCTTGCAGATGAGAGATGGGTATGAAAAAAATTATCCTATTCCTGGCTGGAAAAAAAAAGTGTCACTTCTGGTTTTCTGTCTTAAAAGACACTGAGGAATAAGGGAAGCTTTCTTCACGTGGATTAAGAGTGGCGTTCAGGTCCCAGGCCCTCAGAAGAGACACCCGCAATACGGGACCACTGACCAAGCCCCGCTGCCGCCCGCCCCAGCCCGGCTGGCGGGAGGAGGTACCAGTCCTCCCCGACCGGCAGCGTGCAGCCACAGCACTTCTTCCCGGCACCTTCTCAGCAAACACATCAACACGAGAAGTGAAGGAGATGTAGGTTACATCTTCACCAGGGAAAGGAGGAGAAATATACCTCGACTTTGCTCCTCACCTCAATGCGATCGCTGCACTAATTGCGGCTTGTCTTCATATCAGCACCTTACATTAGCTCTCCAGAGCGGCAAGCCAGGAAGCCTAACAATAAAAGGCATTTAGGGAAAGCTGTTTTCATTCCTCCCTATCCCGCCAGCCCCAGGGAGCAGGGGCTGGGGGCCTTGACTTCGCCGTGTGACTGGTGCTCACATAGCTGTGGCCTTAAAACCTGCCGGGCAGGACCGCCTGCAGACACAGCAGATTTCCATCTGTCCTCGTCACCAAGCTGTGGCTGTCAATCCCACCAGCTTCACGGGAAACCCTGGTGTTACCAATCAGCTTAGCCTACTGTGCACATGCCACGCAGCTATAAACCATAAAATTACTCTTTTTACAAGGGCAGTGGATTTAAAATTGCCCGACCCCGCCAATTCAAGAAATGCGAGGCCGTTGGACAAAGAGAAATACATATGGAAATAGACGAAATTATGTACGCCAGCGTCTTGGGATGTAACCGAACCCCGAATCTACAACATATATATATAAGCACAAAATAGAAAAGGTATTTTGTATTTCTTAAAGCCTGATATTTACAAGAACTGTCCTTGGAGGAGCAGTTCACCACATGACACCTAAAGCCAGCAATGGCAGCAGCATCGTCTATGGGTACAGAGACAACAGGTGGGAGAAGCAGACGAGACAAGTTTTCTTTTAGGTGTATGAAGTTTGTATTTCATTCATGCTATTTGTGAAATGGAATACCATCAGCAAGTAGTCATGAGGCTGCAAGTTAGGAAATTACATCATATATTTGGCAAAAACTGCAGGATATAAATAACCCGGAACATCAAACCTTTCACAGAAACAGATGCAAAAAGGGATTCACTTGCCCCTGGGCAATTCACAGTGGGTAACATTTATGTGTGGATGGGCAAGCTGTTTTTAGCTTCCCAGAAGTCAAGACAGAGCTAGCAGAACTGGACTGCACATTCCCGCAAGAAGGGCAGCGGGGGATTGCTACAAGCCGCAGGGCACAGCAAAGCGGCTAATGTGGTACACCGAAAAAAGCATGAATCCAAGAAAGAATGCAAGGAGCCTTTCTTTCTCTCCATTCCCCTGTTCAAAGTAGTTACAGGAAGAGAAATTATGCTGAGCGCTCTAATTTAGCACAGGTAACCCTTATCAAAAATTCTCTGTAGCCAACCTTAGAATCGAAACAGTACACCCCCCTCTTACAAATGGGTTTCAAATAACCCGAAGGTGAGTAGTTCAACACCTAGAGCCTGACCCCGCAGAGATAAAAGCACAGGAATAATTTTATTCCCACAACCTGTCTTTCAAGTCCTTGTTGGAGCAGATGTGCATACACGCTTTCAGAACAAGGCAGAGTGAAGCATGTGTGACCCAAATTAAATCACATTAAATTAACCCCATACAAACTAACATTTATTCTGTCTTCTGCTTTTATAATGTAATGATTTAGCTCTGTGGACAAAGGCAGGTGTGGATTACCGAGATCCACAGGGCATCGGAGCACACACACACCTGTCAGCAACTACTGGCATCCCGCACCGTTCATGGCACGGACGCGCTTCTGGGCGCAGGAGCGAGCACAGCGTCAGTCCATCAGCCAGGGAGCCTTCAGAGCGAGGACTCGCGAGGAGACAAACCTCTCTGTTAGGCCGAACACTTCGGTAAATTTCAGTTCATAATTCAGAACGCAAATGAAACAAAAGCACTGTTTGGAAATACTCCCAGCACTTCCCCTCTCCGAGTTTTAGAATCTTTCCTTCCTCCTTCCCACTCCCGCCATGGAATGAGCAACAGCCTCAGTGTGTAGCTGAAAAAAGACGCAACTGGAGCCCGCCCCGTCCGCAGACATCCCTGCTTGCACGGAGACAGGACTTTACAGTGAAATAATAAAAAACAGATTCCAAGCAAAATACTTCATCTTCCCTTAGTGCCCAGCAGCCACAGGAAAATGCAGAGGGTTTGGCAGGTACTATGAAAACACAGGCAGAACTAACTTCTTGGCTGTCCTGCTCCTCTCTGGCTTGCACCATTATAAGAGATCGAGTCGTAACCACTTCACCCTGCACTTCCCACATTACAGATTTGTATTGCTGGTCTTGCCTCCCCAAAACGAACCCTTGGCGTTCCAGTCATCTGCAAAGTCTTTTCTTTATTCAAGAACGTCAAGGTGCTTTAGTAATTTTGCTTAATTATGTCTTACAGTTTGGGATTATCAACTATAGAGTGTAATGTATGTTTTACAGGTGAGCCAAGAGAGGGCGAACACAGAAATCGAGTGAATCCAGCGTAAGCAGGACCATGACACCAGCATTTTCTTAAATAAATCGAGTTAGCACGCATGCTTAACTAGCAGGAGGTGTACCCACACCACCTCAAGTCAGCCCTCCACACGTTAAATAAACAGAGCTCTGAGCCAAAGGTGTTCATTGCTCACTCAAGCTTTTCTAGCTATGGCTGGAAACAACGCAGAAGGCAGGCAACTCCAGCTTTCAGAAACTTCCCAGGAAACGAGGACTGCTGGCCTATTCTAAGGCTTGTTGCATTTCTTTGTCTCGCAGCTACAATTAACAACCGTATGCAGAAGTTCTGAGATTTCTAATAGTTAATTGGAATGATGCTCACGTAAAAAGAATTATCCCGCAGCATAAAAATAATCTAAACAGTGAGAAACAATTTACAGCGAATGGCAGTCTTGCTGATTGAGATTTTACAGATGTTAGAGAAATTGCTTCCTTGCGTCTAGCACTGCCATAATTTTAAGATACGAATATAAACAAATCTTTATAGTGTTAGCCATCAGCCGTCGCACACAGCTGCTGTAATCACTCCTCTCCTAGACTTTTCTTATTTTCCATAATGATTTTACCTATTTTGATCTTTCCCTCTTAGCCCATTCTCTCTTGCAGTGCAAACAGTAAAACACAAATGTTATTTAAGTACAGAAATCCTTAAAGTAGATTTCACTGCGGTTAGGGGCTATTTTTAGCCCAGCTAGCACAGATACGCAGCGAAGTGTTTACTAGCTTGAACATAGGTCATAAAGTCTGCATTTGTCATTACCAAAGACCACCTGCAGTTTAAATAATTTATTATCAGTGACAACTGTTTATTACTCTCCAACAGGCAAATAAATTTAACCCTTCTCTATCAGTCATAAAGCTCCTGAGCAAACGCTACTGTGGTGACCTTTGCGGTGTCTCTAAAGTATGTCTTTTAATCCTTGTGCCTACAGGAACATACAGGGGAATTGCTGACCTCGGATTTACGAGCTTTCCATGCTGCTCAGGTCTTCAAGTGGGAAGTGCCAATTAGACACGCAGAGCCAAAACCCCCCAGGAAACCTCCCAGAGACAGCAGATAAATTATCCGGAAAACAAAAAAAGCTCATCTGCGAAGGTAGTGGAAGGAAGTCAAGAACCCAGCCCTGAGAACTGGATATGTTACTGAGTATCTACCACTGCACACGTTACCAGTTTCAGTATTATTTCACCTCAAATTAACCCTGCAGGTAATTGCAAATCCCTGTGAAATATTCAGGTATGAAATGCAAAGCCATTTATTTTGCACAGCACTTTTTCAAATACCTCCTCTACTGCCTTTATTACCTATTCTGTTTGTATTGGTTTCCTGTTGCCTGTCATCACCTCTCTATGTCCCTACTGCAAACTCATGAAGAACTTCCTAAAAAAGTCTCCTGGCCCACCTCTCCTTGGGTAGGAGGCTGAGGGAAGCTGTAAAGGGGAACAGGATCTTAATTCAACAGGTTTGGGCAAACACAAGAATTTGATCACGGGCAGTGATTTACAGGATCGGGACTAAATTGCTCTGTGGTGGGTCTTTTCTTCTCTATTAAACTGTGACCGCATTTCAGCCCAGAAAAGCTGCTTTATGATTGAATTCTAGTAACAATACAAAGGATGGAGGAAGGAACTGCATGGTTTTTTTCAAATCAAGGTAATTCTCCCCGGGAATACTGCATTCTTGTATTTGCCACCACACTACAAATATAAGCAGCCTAGATTCATAGTCACCCTTGGTTTCCTTTACAGTCAATAGATAAAGTTGATGGTCACAAATAAAAGCACATGAGGGTTATAATTTGGATTTTGGGTTATTTGGGATTGAGAACAATGCACCATTTTTCTACGATAAATTACCACAAGAAATAAAAACAAGTTTGGTCTTTTCTTCATAAGTCTAATGAACAGAATTTGAGCTTCTGAAGACAAAACAGTTGGATTCCTGTTTTTTCTTTTCTTCACAATGAATTCATGTTAAATAAAGGTAGGTCATCTTGCATCTAAACCAGGTACACAGCCTCACCTGGATCCATTCCCTAAGCACAGAAAACACATCTGAAATCTGACTTCCAAAACAGAACGATCACCTTGTTCCTAACCAACTCCAGTTCACCATGTAAGTTATTCGTGATGAATGCTCTCAAATATTATTTGAGTGGACACAATTCTTCAGCAATTAATGTCCAGAGAAGCCAACTTTAGCCGGTATCACTTGTCATGTTTAGATGAATACTAACATAAATAATTTTATGAAGTGAATTAATATCTACTATGTAAATAATTGCCATGACCTCCTCAACTTCATTCCTTAGGATACTCAGGGCAATTAAAACCAACTGTCCTGATGTTATTCCAAAACTTGCTGAAGCCAAGAGAAAGACTTCTATTTATTTCTATGGAAAATAACCAAGTCTTTTAATCACGCTCTCATGCCTTTGAAAGTGTTGTCTGTGACCTCTGAGTCCTTGATTCATTTGCAATCAAAATATTCTGGGCGAAATTACTGGGCATGACAACGCTCATCCTTCTCCTGGGATTTCCCACCAGACTGCCGCAGGCTTCAGTCTCTAAGGTTTGGTTTCTGCGTCTCAAAACCCGCAAGCCCTGCAGGAGCTGGCTGCAGGTAGGGCTGTCAGGGCTGCTCTCCCGACTCCTCAGCAAAGGGCTCGGCAACACGCGGCCGAATCTCCCGTTTGGGGCAGCAGGAACCTGAAGCGCTGGCTCAGCTCCTGGCTCTGCAGCTGGATGCCCAGATGCCCTGGGAAGCCAGGGCCGTGCTGCTGAAGCCACCGGGAACCGCAAGCAAAAAGCCCGTTAGCTCAGACGGCACGGTATAGGCTGTGCTTTTTCATAACGGGACACTGCTTAAAAAAGCAAGCTGACACATTCTGCACTGGCTTTATCCTCTGAATGATTCCGTGTTCTGTGCCAAATCCAGCATATTAGATTAATCTTCTCCTGGAATGGAACGTGGGAGAAATTATTTATTACATATATTCACATACAAATGCAACTCTTAAAATAATCTGATGTCTGCACATATTAGTAGCTAGGACAATAAATACATTAGCACCTTACTGTCTCCCTCTTCTATGGAGATTATAGTTCTCGCTACCTTGGCAAGCGCTTTGGATTGTGCAACGACATAATTATGCATCATTCTCACATACATTTGTGCTACGGAGGTCTTGCGCCAGGTCTGAAGTTTATTAAAAAACATATTTTAAGTTAATTAAGTTTGGGGCTGTTGCATTCAGTTGCTTATTGATACAGTTAAATATCTTCAAAATCCAGGTTCCTGTCAACCCAGCTTGAACTGAAGGAAACTCTGAAAAACAAGATTTGTTCGTAATTCTAGAATGAACTTACACCGTCGAGCCACACGGAGCCCAAACGTCAGCCTGGTCG
Organism: Rhinoptilus africanus; assembly: GCA_013400135.1. Lineage (NCBI taxonomy): Eukaryota > Metazoa > Chordata > Aves > Charadriiformes > Glareolidae > Rhinoptilus > Rhinoptilus africanus. Next base: position 41,723 of record VXBO01014855.1, read on the forward strand.
CACAAGTGATTTAGAAAAATACACGTAATTGAAATTAAGGATGCCAGATTTTCTGCTGGGATATTCTGCTACATTTCCCTGATCTCCATAGCATTAGTGAGGAGCGAAGGTCACTTTGCATTCCAGCACGCTCCAACAACCAGCTGAAGAGCAATGCCAGGGGCTCTGGAGGGCTGCTGAGCGCTAGCAGAGCACAGGAGAGGTGAACGAGGGCAAGACGTCACCGATGCCCTGAGGTACGTCTTTATGAGAAAGCAGAGGTAACTCATAAGAGGTTGAGTGGGAACAGGCTTTCAGAGATCACACTCATCAAGGGGGGAAAAAGGGGCACTTTGTGCTAATTTTGTTAGAATTTACCGATCAGTGCAACTACTACTTAATCGGCATAATGAATTTCATTCATTACAACGAACATTCACTTGCTGATGAACAAATCTTCTTTCACGTTTAGCAACAACGGTCAATTCTTCAGAGGAAGGCTAAAAGCTTTACAGCCCTCTCATGGACATGCTAAAACACATGAACAAGACCAAGAGTAAAGAACGGAAACTGGCTGGTTAAAAATGATGTTCAGCTGGCTGTTGTACGTCTCCTTGGACTACGCGGCTCTCCTGATGTCTGAGAGACTAGAAGCCCTTTTGTCGGTACAATCTCCGCACAGGTATCTCCTGTACGTCAGATTCCTGCCTCTGTTGTCCCCCAAACTCAGTTTCAAGCTTTCAGTTTTGCTCTGGTAAAGAGGAAGGAGGTCCCACACTATGCAGGTGAACATGCAGAGATCCTCCTGCTTTTGGAGTGTGTTCAGAACAACAGTGCTATTCCCACATCTTTATATTAAAAAAAACCCAGTAAAATCTGCTGAAATAAAAGCTTCCATAGTGGAGGGATGCTGCATTTTGGGAAATGAAACAGCATAAGATCCGCAAACTTAGAAAGTTAAACCTCTCATGCAATGAAGCCCCAAATTTCAGGGCAGCCCAAGAAAAGCTACTGTTCAGAAAACTGAACACGCAGCAGGATGGAGTTCTCCAGCTCAGACCTAGGGCTCCGGTGTAATATACAGGGATGAACCAGTGGGCTTACAATACTCTTCCTGAAGATTAATATAAGATTTCCTTCTTAGATAGTGTAATCATGTCATGAGTTAGTCCCATTTCTTCTAGTCATCAATATCTTTCTGCACTGCCATTAATACACTGCTAATTTTCTCATTCCTAGGGAAGACATCCCACTAGGTTTTGGTGTAAACTCTTTTTCGCACACAGACTTGCCGTATATGCTGCCCAGAGTATCCACCAGGGAACGAAACGCAGAGTTTATCTGACGTTCCTACGTTACTGCCCTGCAGCAGATGCTCCAGCACAGATTTTCAGATTATCAAGAGGGGGTAAGAGGAATGTCACAGCCTCTGCTGGCCTATGTGGGGACATTTATCAAAAAGACAGCTGGTGTAAGATTGCTGTTTTCTCTTCCCCTGATGCAACAAAAGGTACTTTAAAAATGTTTTTAAGTAATGAAGTTGAAGCTAGTTTTCCAAAATTCAACAGAATGAGGCTTTCTTTCCCCTAGCTGATGAAGTCGTTCCCTTTATGCTGAAATAGCCTTAGAAACAGAGTATTATCTTTCCTCTCAATCTCTGGGAAGGCCAGCAGACACGTCCATGAGGTACGCTGCTTCCAAAGCACTGCCAAAAGGCCAGAATCAAAGTTTACTGTCCCACCAAAACATTAGGCTTTTTTCTTGGGAGAAACAAGAGTCTCTTTTCTTGAGGTCAAGAAAACTTCTCCCTTATTCTGGTAGGGGGGGAGCACCTGGGCTATCTCACTTTGACAAGCAACAGAACAATTAAACACATAAGAAGAAAAGTAACTCATCAGCTTGTGAAGTAGAAGAGCGTCACATTTTGTATCCCAAAATGCACAGGGGCGGAAAGTTGCACAAACATTAACCAAACTTCAGCCTGCAGTGCCTCGGTGGCTAACAAGAAATTGCACCTCTTACCTAACAACGAACAAATAAAATTCACACCAGAAAAAGGAATCAAATCTACATGAGAAAATAAGCAGCAGGGGAAATTAGTCTGGAAAAGCTTCATTCCTAAAATAGTTATGTATCTGGCAGGGGTAAAGCACCAGAAAAGACGCATGAAGGAGAAATGCTGCGATGGGCATCTGTGTCCCACAGCTCTGGAATGCTGCAGCGCATGTCTGAAGGAAGCCCCCCTGAGAATTGCAGGATCCACACGGCATGGTGCACACATGGTGCACAGCCCAGCGTTATCTGAGGAGAGGGTCTGAACAAGGAAAACATCTGCATTTCCTCCTGTTTACATGGCTACAGTTTCTCCTTCGCGAGGGAATTAGGTGCCCCATCTGCATTAGAGCTGGCTCTAGCCAGTGCGGGTTTCCTCTGGAAGGTATTCTTCTCTTAAGGACAAAACCCGCTTTGAGTGTTGAACTCGAAGTTATTCTGCTCACAAGGTACGTCAGTGACATTAAAATTAAAAAAAAAAAAGGAAAAGAAAAAAGGGAAAAGATCAGCTCTGCTATAGGTTTTCTCAGTATTAGCTTATTAAGACAATATTTGCCCTTTTTCAGTGTATTTTCCAATGGTGGGGAGCCACCAGAAGGTGATCTAAACCAATCACGCGTATATAAGTAGCAGGACAGACCTGACAAAAATAACAACCCAGGAGCAGGCGCCTGCAGGACAAACGCATGTGAGTTTGCCCATTTCGCTGTGCATGACTTGGCTGCGTGATACATATTTTGCACCAGCTTCTGCCCCGACTTTGTTCACATCAAACCCTTGTAAGAAGATCAACGAGCTCTTAGGAGGCTATGAAATTACTGCCACAGCAGAACCCACATAAGCCAGGACTTAAGTCAGCCAAGCGTCCTGAGCTGGCCACCTTTTCCTAGACTATTTCCAGCTTCCACAAAATTTCTGGAAAGCAAGAGACCAACATTTAAGAGCCAGCAACAGTTTAGCTAGAGTTTTACACTATTTACTTCTATTTATCTTTTTTCCCCTGTAAGGTTTCCGTGCGACAGAAGAGTGATTTGCAACTGATACCACTGAAATACATGACTTTGCGTACATCACCCACTGTGGCGCAGCGCAGAGACGGCTCAAGCCAGCTCAAAATAAACTGGCTTGAGCACAAGAAACGGGTCTAGATGTAAAAACACAGAGCTCTGCCATGGCTTCATCCATCCCAACAAGGACCAAAAGCCACCGGCACAGCTTGCAGATACATTGGGCTTGGATCAGCGCCCACCTCTGCGCTCAGCTTTGCCTGCAGGCTCTGTCGCGCCTACCCCATCTTTGAGCAAGATTTTTTTATTCAATTTTAACAGCACTTCTGGAGAGAAAGTTTGGACTCCTGCTACCCATGTCCTCAGCGCACAGCCACTTGCCACCAGCCCTTGCAGCAACACCCACACCAACATCAAACAGGGAAACGAGCTGTGCCACCTACCGCGGCAGCAGCTGCGGCGCCTGCAGAGAGCAGAAACCAAAATCCCTCCGGCGTAACCCCCTGGGGACGCTACGCAGCTGTACGTGACACCGCGCTGGAACCGCGGGCATCCTGCATCGCTGCCACACTGGGCAGGCGTCACGGCATTTTTAAGAGTAGGGAATAAAGTTCTCACGCACCTCAAAAGTGATCGACAACGAAAGGAGAAGGGAGAGAAAAAAGGCACGATTTTTCTCCACCTCTGTACGGCACAGGAGACTGCCTTCTTAGGATATCTGGTCCTTGTAGGATTATAAAAATTGTAACAACTGGAAAAGCAGCAAAACAAAGACACAAAAATCAAAATGAAAAACAGGCATCTGAGAAACAAAGGGATTTTCAAAACCATACTAATAGCTTTGAATTTTAAAAAAGTATTTTGTAAAATATTCAACATCCTCTCCTTTTTGGCCAGAGTAAATATACGTGAAGTGTTTTTAAAACTGCAAAAACCAAACAAAGAGGATCAGACATTAAATTCCTGATTGTGTAGGAAGAATGTATCTAAAACTCAAAGAGTTAAATGACAAATATTTAGTATATTTTCAAAGAGCAAGCCCATAGTCAATCACTCATCAAGCTTTGCTCTTCCCAAATTCCAGGATCCGTTTTTTTCTGGCTTTAAAGCCCGTCCTAAACATGGCCTCTCCACCACCTCCTAAACAAACGACGGACTCATACCCATAGTGCGTATTTTATGTTCTGCGAGACCAGGATTTCCTGAAGCGTGCTCATGAAAGAGGCCATATGGGAGAGGATTTCTTTGCACATGCACAACCTAATTTAATTTTCAGTCGCTTCTGTATTTTAATTTTTTTTTTTTTTTTTGGCTTCGGTTCAGTTTCTATTCCACTCCATCCCCCACTCAAGAAAGGAATCTAGAAATGTAAAGGATAAGTCCAGGAAAAGCTTGCAATTTATTACAGAGGGCTACTTTAAAGAAAAAACAGCCGCAGTGGATTAATGTATTTCCTTTCCCACAGCTTTTTCACTTAAACCATAACTGTGCTTATTTACTGCAACCCTTCCATCTGCCAGTGGCATTGTGCTGATACACGCAGCACACACAGGCTGCGGGGGCCGACGGCGAGGAGACAGGTCCCACCACTGCACTCACACTTTGTGATTAATACGGCACGAAGCCCGGTGAAAAGCCACACTTACGGATATTCCTGACTATCAACAGTGACCCCAAATCCTTGTTATTCCAGCCGTTTATCCTAATCGTGAGTCAAGCCTTTAACAACCGAAGATGCTTATGAACAAAAAAAAAACAAAACAGATTGTTGTCAAAAGTCAAGGGCTATAACCAGATTTACTCCTTTTTCTTACAAGAAAAAAGCCCTGCATAGCCTGTGTAATGGAAGAAGAAATGGCTAATGCGGGCATTTGCGTTTTCTCTTAGGAAAAGCAGAACAGCCGAGGAGGCGGACCTTACCTTTCCACAAGGTCAAACTGCGTCCACATCACTGTCAGAGTTTATCCTTTGAACCCGATCCTTTCAGCAGGCATATATATAAACACACACACATTTGACAATAGGGGAAGTGTTACTGATAGGCGAGTTATGTAAATGATACGACATACTATAATCACCTTTAAATGTATTATTGGAGCCCCGAGGTTTCTGGAAGAGATCATCCAGCCACATTGTCACTCCAGTGCCCCAAAGTGACAAACCCACCAACTGCAGCGATGTCACAGTAATTCTCCCAACAGCTTGGTGACCTCTTTGCAAACCTCTCTCCGGCACAACACTGGCGTGAATAAATCTAGCTCCTCCCCAAACTGAAAAAAGGATGTAAAAGCCTGTAGCTGCTTCCCCGTAGTGAACTTCCAGAAAAGGTGATGTTTTCTCATCTTGTTTGGGATGACAGGTCTGGTTTTGAGGGGGATTATTTCTCAAATGTCACTCTTAATTACTAATAAGCAAGTTGACTGTAATTCTGACAGGGACTTCAGAAGTCCACCGGTTTCAACAGGGGTTTTATCCCTCTTATCTCCTGTCCCTCTAACACTTTCTATGTGAGTCATGAAGAATGCCCAATTGCGACCGGCTGAGATGGACAACACCTCAGAACAAAACCCAGCCATTTCAGTATCTTGGGAAGACCACTGAAAAACACATGTAAATCCTGGTTGTCTAGAAAGGGTGACATAGAGAGGTCGTCAGTCTACTGGGAAATAAAGCTAGCCTGGCCACCAGGGTCCGACTGATGCACCAAACAGCACCAACACAGCCAGGAACGGACAGAGTAAACCCACGTAACTCCCACACGATGGAGAACGTTGACTCCACCCAGAGGTTAAAGTAATGCAGTCTCCCTTTGCTGAGATCAGTAACCAGGCTTTGTGATACGGATGCTTATTCACTGGGAATCCAAATCAGACCTACCAGTTTGCTGTGCAGGAGTTACCAAAACCGACTAACTCCAGCTACCACCAACAGGGCTTTACACTGAACTGTGGCCTGAACATAAACGGCCTTTCCCTATCCCTGTGCTGCTGAAGGATCCAGGCAGGTGCCTTTTCCTTAGAGCTGACTATTATCATTAACGACCCACATCAATGCTCTTCATGCTCATTTAAAAGAAAAGGCCGCAAGCCTTCTTAACCTTCTGCTATAAAACTCATGTCTTTACACCTTAGCACAAAGAAGATTCCCAGGTACAGCACGCTCGTCTCATCTGTCATCAAGCTGTTATGAAAAAAAATAGTCTAGTGCTCTTGACAGGCTAGGAGGTAAGAAAATGACTTTCGGTCAACAGTGTCAGATAATACGGCAATCTCATCAAAGAACCTCGTAAGAAGTACCACCCATTGCTGTTCATTAGCACAGGACCGGTTTGGCTATATTCAGTTACAAGCAAAGAAGGATAATTAAGCAGTTCATGATATGGAGTGGCTAAAGCATGTGCAATCTTATTTATGTTCCCTGCACCTGTGTTTTCTATGGTTTAAAATTATAAAACTGATCTTTTAAACTGCACTCGGGGAGTATCCCAGATCATTCACATGAGAGAGAGCAATACGTTCTATTTTTAAACAATATGTAAATGAAAAAGGTTGAGCCTTACCAGTAGCCAAATATATACTGGCAAATTACTATTAAATTGTTTACCATTGTCTCAAGGCAACCCGAGTGCTCCCAGAACTAGTCTGTGTGCCCAGTTCACTTGTCAGTGCTATTATTCCTCTCCTTTGTTCTCTCCGTGTTTATGATCGTCTCCGTTGTGCTTCAACTCGCGTTATTTAATCCACGGTATTACAGGAACCTCTTGTAGGTCATCTTTCAAACCAGACCGTAGCCTCTACCCGCATAAACCACAACTGCGTTTTCCAACGCTCGGAGCAACGAAACCACACAATCCTTGCTAAAGCCCTCTAATCCTTAACAAAGTCTTTGAGGTGGAGGCAACAACTTCTGTTAGATGTGCACGGTGCCTATGGGAACGCCACCGAGACCCCTCAGCCCCCGTGCAACCTAAGCCGCAGTGATACAGAGGGTGAGAGCTCCGGCTACGAGGCTGTCGGCGCAGCCCCGTGCGTCCGTCCCGCTGGCAGCATCACCAGCGGTGCCACCGTGGAGCCAGCAGTCCTTACCCCGGAGCCCCCCACCGACGGCCAGGTGGGTAATACCGAGGGTTTACTGCACCCACCCACTCTTTCCCTAGCACCGGCAGAGTGTTCCTGGCTGAAATACCATGAGAAAGATAATATCCTCACGCTTTTACTGAGTTATTACATTTTTAATTAGTTATTGCAGTGTAGCGGTATTGCATTGTCTGTAATTTCATCCTCTCTATATTCCAGTCATTCCTCTTCACAGATCTTACAGAAGTTACCAGATATTTCCCAGGTATTTTTGCTTTGCATATCCCTTAAAAATACTTGAAAAGAAAGCACTGATAATCAGTTTGGATATAAAAATCAACAGGAATATAATAAAAATTGTATTTTTCCAAAAAAGCCAGCTAGGTTCAAGCCTCCTAAATTCATCTCAAAAAAAAAAAAAAAAATCCCCATACATGGGAGAAAGAAGAGATTGCAGGATACGTGTGTGTGTCTCGGCAAGGAGTTCATGATGTATGTGATGGCTCTGTGTTTCCATTTCATTTTAAAGGGTACGGGTAACATAGTACGGTGTTTTTGTACGACGAACACTTTCCCCTAAGCTAGAACAACAAAAACTGTCTCCGTAAAGGAAAAGCACAGCTATACAATTGAAAGAAAACGAAGCTCCGTGCAAGACATTTAAATGCATGCAAAGGAAAACAAAGTTTCTATCCTTTACAACTTCAACTACTACAGTGTTTTTAATGTTGCATTTTAAACATAATCGTTGGTTGACTTCTGTATTATAATATGTGGAATAACGGTAATTAACAATGTCTATGTAGTACACCTGTTATATATCCCTAAAAAAATCTAATGTCAAACACATCAAAGAATTGCCCGACTGACAGGAAAAGCTCATATTGTTCAACTGCTGTAGTACAGCGACATTTCATTACAACATCCAAATGCTTCTGCCTTTGTTCCTGGTACCCTCTGGACGGCACAGGACACTACTTCCTGAGCTCAGGGAGGATTTCAAGAAAATTTACTTAATTGCCAGCATTATTATGAATATATTAACTTTGAAGAAACAGAAGTTAAGTAACACCTTAACTACTCTCACATATTAATGAAACGCACTGTTCAAGAGATTCTCACCACCATTCAACGGTCCTTCACCTTTGCTCTACTGTTGTTATACTCTGCCTCTTAGAAATACACAGAAATATACTTAAAAACTACCAAAGCAATTACTTTGAAAATACTTAACTAAAAAGGATAAAAAAGTGTCATTTCAAGCCAGATGTTTATTATTTTTTTAAAAAACAAGTTTCTAACATAAGCAATTGGCTTTTAGAGCATTCACGACGAATGAAATGGCTTTTAAATAAGATGTTTCTACTGTAACAGCCAACGTCTAGGGAAATTTTCGTTGTATTTTTTCCCAACAAGCCAACAGGGCAGCAGCTCCTAGCTGTATGTGCAGCCCCTCAGAACAGCAGTGCAGAAGTACATATTCCTTAAATGTTGAATAGATTGCCAGCAGCGCAGGAACGGAACAGTATTCTAAAAGTAAGAGCAACGATGATACTTTCCCCCCAAGTAATTAGATAAACTTCTGTTATACACAGGCTTGGATTTTTATTTTTTTTTAACTGTTACTCTTTCTCCTTTTTTTTTTTCCTCTCTAGCCGATATTTTATTTCACAGAAAAAGCAGCACATGCCCAGTTTCAGATTATGGAGGATTACGCAGCATAAAGACCGTCAGAAGAAAGAGCGAAGGCAAACTGTAAAACAGATTAACACACATGTTCTAACACCAGGATTTTCCTCCCACCACCAAATTTCATAGGTTTTTTCCATTTAAAATATTCGCTATTTCTTCAATTTAAAAGGCATCCTTCAAACAACCTTATTGTTATCTTTACTTGAACTTATGAAGTAGATGTGTCCAGTGCTATAATTTCAGTATTTTGCAGACTTCCCTGTTAAGAAGCATGTAACCAACCCAGCTCACGCACTAACTCCTTTTCAGTTTGTGGCAGTTTAAAGATTATCTTTAAAGAGAACAATTACACAAGAGATGAAATTGAATGTTCATTCTTCGTAACCGAAGCTGACAACCCAAACAATCAAATTTTTAAAATCTGAGCACATTACTCACACTTGTACTCGAGAAAAACAGCAGAAACTCAGCTGACCGAAAAAGCCGTGAGCATCCTTAACATTTGGGATTTTCCGTAAAAATGAGGCAAGAAGAAACAACGCCCTCAGTTGCCTCTCCTTCCCTACTCTCATTCCGTTCAGTATCAAAAACATCAAACACAAGTTTGACGAACTTTTAAGGTTACGTGCTGTCATAAATGAGGAGCAGTGAATACAAAAAGCAATCATTAACCTACTCGCCTACTAGTTTCAAGAACACATAATTACAATTATGTGTTTATATACAACCTTTCCATTTCAGAGGTTTCCTGCAAACTTTAAAATTCCAGAAATAAAGATGACTGTAACCACATTTTTTTTATGATGACTATTTTCTAAAATATATTGTAACATGTATTTTGAACCAGATTCTTCATTTTTATATTAAGAAATGCTGCATTTCTTAACATGCAGATAATTAGGCCACTGATTTAAATGAGCAATCTTTGAAATGGAAACCAGAGCTTTTATAAGTTGCCCAAACAAGATTTATTTTTGCTGTTCCTGAAATGTAGAAGTATTAGAGCCAGGACATGTTAGTCCATTACTGTTTCCCCATCGCAAATGAAACAAACAAAATAACAGAAACCCAACAAATCTTTTTGACGTGATACACAGAGACCTAAAACAGCTTTGATGAAATTAAAGTTTACTACTCCTTTGAAATTATTGACAGAATGCACCAGCAGCATCTTTAGGTGAAAACGGGTAGATGAATAATTAATATGAAGCAGTCTAGGGACAATTTTCCTTTTACAAATTGTCCAACAAAATACTTCTTAATCTTTTTATTAGCTAGCCAATTATCTGAGTAACAGTTGAATTACAATCTGTAAAACGCTGACTGATAACATGAGGTACTTGGGCCGTTTTCACTGCACACTGATGGGAGGAAACACTGTCAGGCTCTGCCGAAAATGCACAGCTACTTTTTAATGCACTTTCGAGCGCAGAAGGAACTTGCCTTACACAACCCGGTTGCGTGCTTAACGTTCTCCGCTTTCTGGGACAGGCACACCAGAGAAACCAACTTAAACAGAAAGCAATTAACAAAAATAAAGGCGTAAATGCGATGCGTTTGCTTTTATGAAATTCTGAGTGGATCCTGATATAAGCTAAAAATGACTCGAAGGGAGTTTTTTTGTTATTTTTGGTTTAGTTTTGTTGTGGGTTTTTTTTAATAAAAGCTAAACCCAGGGTAAACAGCCTCCCAGAAATTATTTGCTGAAATTATTTTGCGGTTTTCCAAAGGAGGACTGGGTTCAGATTTTAGGGCGCAGCTCCTCCAGTGGGAAATCTGCCCCAGCGCTAAGCTCCCACACAACACAGAAACTCAGCCCTTAAAGGCATTTAGTCTATCAGGAACCAGCTCCAGCGATACGCTTCCAATGCCGGGTCTGGTAATTCCAGGTGTTCTCAAAGCCCTGCTGGCGTCACAGATGGAGGGGATTTTTGCCCTTCCCCACATCCTGTTTTAAAAAGCAGATGTGGGGGCTCCCAGGCCTCTGACAGACAACTCTTTGTTCCCACTCGATTGGAGGGCGTCCAAGCATTCTCACTAAAGAAAACGGGGTTTCTGTGTCCCAGTTGTGCTAGGGAGGAAAAAAAATCACTAATTCCATGGGCTCTTTAGGGGGCATTTTCCGATGACAATGGCCAAGGCTACCAACACCTCCACAGGTTCGTCAGTTGGTTTATTTTAAGGTCATTTTGGGATTTGTTTTTCTCTCAAGCCCAAAATTTCAAGTGAAGAGATTTCCATGAATGCAGTAGCTCTAAGATTTAAGATCCATCAATGAGAATTAATTGGGCTACGGCTTTTGAATTGAAATCGCTAACTGAACGCAATGAGATTATTTTCCTGCTCAATAATGCCAGGTTTCCCATTCTTTCTTTCACCACTTTATTGAGAAATTCAGTATTTATTCATGGTACGGGCTGTTTACCAAAGCTTAACACTGGCCATTAACATCTGTTTTGCTCAGATAGCGGAGAGCACGTAGGGGATTCCCTGGTGCGTTTCTTCAAGCAAAGATTCTGAAATTCTAATTCTAAAAAGGAAATTTTCAAGCTGCAGCAGGACTAACGACCAACAAACAGAAAATCCCAAACCAACTGCCTTTGACAACTTCGCATGCGAGTACGGTTCTGAAGAGAGTTGAACAGGAGTCTCTAAAATACTTTTGGTATAAGCTTATTGTGATACATGATGAAGAGACAGAAAGAACTATAAAATGTATTTGCATGTTCCCAGAAAGGAGCAGTTTTTATTGGTATATTTATTGGTATAATAGGATTTGTAAAACTATGCGATTTTCTTAGTTACATGCCTGTAATATATACGCACTCAGTAAAAAGGTACCTGTAAAGAACTGTTTCAGAGCTAATTATTCCTAAGGAATATAATTCCTTCCTGATGGAAGCGTGCCCTAACAATGGCTTCGGCGTATTTTTAAGGGATAAATGTACTTCACGTCCCATCATGGCGATATTTGATATATCGTGCAAGTGAGTAATGCGCGGCTCAAACTCCGTAAAGGTTTGCTTACAGTGCGGTAACGCAGCAGGTCGCTGAAGTTCAGCTCATAGTTTAGCAACTCCGGTCTTGGGACAGACAACGCTGCATCAGCAACAAGATTAGATTGTCTTTGCCACTCCATTTACTGGGAAACATTATATTCAAACCATATTTAAGATCAGCGGTAATATCCACTAAAAAGACTATTCTATAGCCTTCACTCCAGTTAAAACAAAGCAGAAAACCACGGCTCATTGCTTTAGAAAGCAAACTCCACGTGAAAGGACAGGAAGATATCACTGAAGGAATCTATTACGTTCAGTGTCGTTCTAATACTCTGACCTGTTACCTCACGAAGAGCCGGAGAACTGGGTTTTGGGAAATTTAAAAGTCACCATTACCAATTTGAACATAGAAAATATCAGTATGTTGCAGATGTTAAGCCATTTGTACTAACCAAGTAGAGCATTTTTGCTGTTTAAATCCTTGAAGATATGTGGCTGAAAGAAGAAATCCCAACTCTCCAACTTGAGAGGTCGAGAGGATCTGGCTGGGACCAAAGCAGCTCAGTCTTTACTATAGTTCTTTGTTCTTCTATTTCCCCCCCCCTCTGAGCTTTCTCCCTTTTTTGGTGACAGTTTCAAAACAGGTGAATGACACTAAAAAAGACAAACACTTCCACATGGCAACTCTACAGATCTGTAACCAGAAACCACATACAATCCACTGAAACACAGACTGTACACTTTTGAACAGGTAAACGCTTTCCCACCTACACATCTAGTCCTGGGAGTCACCGGGGATTAATCTATGCTTAAAATCCACAGGATCAGAGAGTGCTTCAGAGCAGGCTATGCTGCTAAATTTACGACTTTTATAAGAGCATTTAACGACTCTATGCCGCTGGAATTACAAACTGCCAGGACAGGAGGGACTGAGTTGTGTGATTTGGGTTTTTCAGTTAACAGAACAAGTAGGACTGTACGTAGCTAATCCAGGCATGATACTCACGGCAACGTCTGCAAGAGAAACGGTTTATTATAATTGCAATTAATAACATACACTGTCAACAATTTGCTAAAGGACAGAAGGATCTATGTCACTACAGGGAAAACAGGGGCATAATCAAGCTACAAATTTATTCTGTGATTTTAACTTAATTCCTGATTTTCACCTGAGACTGTAGAGAAATTATTAAAACCGATATAAATAAGAAGTACGATATCAAGGAATATCCGTTCAGCTCGTGTAACTCCTTTTTAATCCTATTCACTACCAACATGTAGCTCTTGTTTTCACCCACTACAGAAATGCTCTGAGTCAGACTATCATTAGCCAGATTTCATAAAACTCTTCCCAGACATTTTAAGCCCGTTCACACAAACCCCCATGAGACTAATATTGCAGAAAACAAAAATTTAGACACACAGCAGTTAACATAATGAAGACATCCAGGGAATACCTCGTAAATGAGCTACTGGACTGTGTGAATTGACACTCTGATGGTCATGTTTTCTCCGATTAAGAATTTATATTGAGAGACAAATGAATCTCAGTTTTCTGTTGTTCAAAGCACTATTTCCTCCTCCTACAGAGATTTGTATCCATTGCCTAACAGGATTATACAGATGCAGGCGTTAAATACTAGCTTCTGCCAGGCTTCACTAACACAAGTTCAAATACATATTATTTTTCACCTTGATGTTGTTTTTCAGGTATAATTCACCGCTTTTGCTGATTACACAGTGATTGTTCATGTCAGCAGGCATGCCAACAAACGGCATAAAAACCCCTTCAGTATCCACTGAACTTTCTGTGAGGAAAATATTCCTGTAACGTATTTTCCATGGTGTGATTAAAGTTGAAGAGACAGAGGCAACTTAATGATTATTAATAATCACATTTTTATACAGTCTGAATATTCATTCATTTTTCTGTTCACACAGAAGCTGTCCGTGCATTTTCACTTCCTCCTTCAAAGCCCTGCTTAAATTTTGGAAATGTGTCTTTAGATAGGGAACCAGTTACCAGTTAAATGCCTACATCGAATAAATTGTTTCTTCTCTTTCCCTTTGTCCCTTCCCCTCCAGTAAAGGAAGAGTTGTTATGAGAGAGACTGAAAACAGACGGAAAACTACCATTTTGCCAAAGCCACCAATATTTATCTGCGGTGATACTGTAACAGTAAGAAGCTAGGCACAACCTCTCAGATTTATTTTTTTTTTTCTTTTGAGTCCATCCTCATCGTTTACTCTGGAAAACTGTCCATTATTTATAGCAGCAGTTTCCTTAAATTTTCACAGAGTTACAGTTTGTTTACATTGTTTTGTTCTGGTTTTAAATGCCAATATAAATAAAGCCAATTAAAACACAGTTTCTTTGTCATGTAATTCTTCATTATTAACCACACAGAGACAGTAAGAACTCCGCAGTTAAACTAATTTGCTCTTTCAGCACTGCAGGGTCCAAGAATTTGGGGCAGGGGAGAAATGTCGAGTCAAGGCACTAAATGGTTAAATAAAAAAAAAATCATTTAACATAACGTGAGTGAATCTGGCTGCTACCAGACCCCAGCACAGACCACACGCTCCTTTACGCGTTCTCAGGGTTTGCACAGAACTCGATGTGCTCTTCCTAATGGCCACGTTGAAGCTTCCCTCAATTCCTTACCTTTATGAAGCCGTATAATTGAGTTTTCGCTGCCTGTCTAACAGTAAATCTTAAAAAAAACTGCACACAAATAACTTTTCCTTGAATAAAACACTACGTAATTGCAGTGGACCTCCTTACAACCAAACAAAAAAAATGATCCGTTTAATTAAAAATTTCCCAAATGCACCAGAAAAATACACTTTTCCTGAAAGTACGACTATTAAATAAAAACAATAAATAAATAAATAAATAAAGTGTATAAAATATTTAATACTTGCAAATTGTTTATGCTTAGGTAATGCTGATTTATGCTTTTAACACCTCTCTGTTTAACAAAGCGCTGAAGGCAGCGTGCTTTGCTATGGTTTCCTGCTCTCACTAGCAGTGCTCTCCCCCAGTCTCCTCCCGCGCCCCTGCGGCTCTAGCAACTTTAATGAGCCCCCTTAAAAATAGAAAAAGAAGTTCGTGACTTCTCCTATCTAGGTGTTTTAAATACCAGCACTATCAAGCAGTCACCCCAGGACCCAGGAAGGATAAGGATACGTTGTCAACAAAGGAAAAAAAAAAAAAAGAGATAAGGTCTTTGGTGCCCACCCTCTGACCTGACAAAATCCAGGGCTTGATACTGGTCTCCGGGTCAAAAATAGACTGTCTGCATCTGAAAGCAGCACAGAACACTTCCACGGTTATCTCACTGTTAGTTGTTTTGCAAACCACGTTAAGCACTTCATATAACAGCATCTGTATCTGCTGTAACTCATTTGGGAGCAACCCAATCATGTTTGAGAAAAAGCATGTTTGTCAAGGGCAATAGGAACAATTAAGAAAAATAAATTCTGCCTTGAAGTCCTTTCTCTTATGTCTGCGCGTGATGCTCCCAGTAGGAGCAGATGTCTTCTTTACAAATGCCACCACCATCCCATTCACAATATGAATTAAAACCAAAACACACAGAGCTTCATCTGCCTTTGCTAATCAACACAGTAACATTGCACATTGGAGGCACAAATGCTCGTAACGGAAGATCGAACAGCCACACACCGCAGTAAGATACCCTACGTTCTCTTCCTATTTACGGACCTAGGAAAGAAATAGCATTAACTTCTAAATGTTGTTCTAAGTAGTTATAACAAACCAAGATTATCAAGTTAAATGAGCACGCTACCTTTTCTGATTCATTATCTTTGCTTTTGAGCTTTTCCTCTTACTGATACAAATTCAGCACTTCCCCATGTTCTTGCTGAGCATCCACAAAAGTGAGCAATGCTCAACTGCATGCGTTGACCAAGGCGGTATAGCCTAAATCTCAGTCAGCCGGGAAGCCAGGCGGATAGATAAGCACTGGCCTATGGAAAGTTTATCTTTTGAAAGGGATCCGGCTGCTTGAAAGAGAACTTAAGGCCAGGACAGTCTATAAATTATTGTTTTGTTATAGTAAATTAACGATCAAGTAAATGCGTCGACAACAAGATCGTCTGCCAGGTTCTGCGAGGGGTTACCCTTTACTAATCAATTCAGTTCATCTATTTAAAGTAGGGAGGTATCGGACCCACACTTTCTCCGCTGCAGAGTTCTATAATTGCATAACAAAATTAAATAAACCAGTTTCTGAGATATGCAATTTAATTAATGAAAAAGTGTTGTGCTTCTTCACTGCGACACGCAGTTTTCTTTGCAAAACAGCAGAACAAAGCTTTTTCCATTGCAAAGCCGTCTCGCCTAACAAACCTTTTTCTGCCTTTTTAAGGAAAATCTTTGCTTTTACTTAAAAATAGCATAGTCTAGATTCTATAAGCTGAGTACTGATAGATTTTTTCAAGACTATACAATAACATAAATTTCTATAATGCTTTTTAAAGATCAGAAACCAAGTTTTAAAAACAACTTCCAAAGTTGTTATAGTTTAAGAATTCTGCATTGTGACTAGATCACATTGTTGCAGAAACACATTTTCAGTATAAGAAGTATTGAAAGATTATTTTTTAAATCGTATAAGAAAAAAAATCTTCCAGATGCATTTTACTCAGAATTTTACTAAAAGAAAATTCTACCAATAAGCTTGATATTTCATAGAAAGCTTTAGGAAATAATTAATATTTGGCTTTCAAAACCTTCAAGTATAGTGGGATTCTAAGGCATTGAACAGCTGCAGAGAGAACAAAAATTTCATTAAATCAAGGAGGAAAATCATCTGTATATACTAACTGAAAGGACAGGTATTATTTAGTAGTACTTCTACTCACATTTGACTAAGGATCAACATATAGAACAGGACAAAAATCCCTACAAAGACAGGTGAAATTAGCATTATTCCATCAAATTTGTTCCTAAATATGCATTCCCTCTTATTTAAAAGATTTGTATTCACAAATTTAAATAAATTAGTTATTTCCAAGCCTGATTTAAAAAAAAAAAATTACTGAATGTAAAAAAATTGTCCAGGTTTTTCCTCTGTGTGCTCTGAAAGATAATTCAAAATAGCACCATGGAGATTCAGACATGCCTAAACAGCTTTCACAGTATATACGTTTAGTTTAGAAGTGATAAAGAATTTGACTTGCCAGTCTCTAATCTGGGATTGTAAAGCCAAAGGGACTTCCTTTGTCAGAAAAATAAATTCCTGCGTTTTGAAAAGGTTTTTTTCCAATGACGCTCAATCGTCTTGATGGGATACAGATGAAAACATGTATTTTCCTTCCGCACTACATACATGTACAAGAACGTGAAACAATTCCAAATAAGACTACGCCAGTATCTCTCAGAAAGTAACAGCCTCTTATTTAAAGCTACTTATTTAAATTTCTGTGCTCAACGTATCTAGAGAATAAGCACAAAAATGGGACATTTTTGCAATTACTTTCCAGAGCAGAAATACACTGATACGGTAAGCAAGAATGAGCTATAATATGAACAAATGTGAGATGCTATTTTGATTAATGCATCTAAACAGAAAATATTTAATTACACTAAACTTTTCTGATGCGCCACAGTATGTTATTGTTGACTGATGGATAAACTTTATCCATTTTGCTTGTCCCATCCACGTTGCGGTGTCCCGTCACTCCCCCCTAACCTACTCAAGCGTCTCTGCACAGAACAAGATTTTTGGATGGTTATCAGTTCGATCTTATTTATTATCAATGGGGAAAAATGAGCAATACAGTTTGATATCTTGCTCTATGATTTCTGGAAAATTATTCTTTTTTCTGTAAGTGGAAAAAAAGACTGAACAGACGATGTCACATGACTGCTTCAGAAAAACCTCCACCTTTAAACAGAAAAAGGGCAAACTTAGCATGTACAACCTGATGTATAAAGTCTAAAATAAGTGATTTATGCAGAAGAAGTAGTTTATGGTTTTGCTCTGTAGCTTCCCTATAAAAGTTACGGTTTAACATACCTGATTTAGATAAACACAGCTCCTAACGAACAATGACAAAATATGGTACCACACTACTGATTAACAAAAATTGCCTAATTGGGATTAATTAGAAATTGGGGGCTGAGGTGGGAAGAAAAATGTAATTAAAATTTTTACAGGCACATTTGCAACATCAAAAAAATCTTACTTGTATCTGAATATTTTTTTTAATCTATTAGTGCTAAAATGACCTTGTTCTACTCCTGCAACTGAAAAGTTACGTGAAAGTATTTAAACCACACCATGCATAAAGAATTGACTTCTAGACAGACAGCTTCCACATTTACAGAAGTTTTTTTCTCTTAAAATTAGAGGACGACTGTAAACTCACAAAAAGCATAAGAGGAGTAAACTCTTTTACAAACACTGGATTTCGATCGACTGACTTTCCTACTGGCAGCACCACTTTAAACTGTGATGGAATTTTAAAAGCTGTCCCAATACATCAAAATCGAACTCAGAATATCTTAACAAATTTCTCAAGTTTCTATGACTAATACTATATCACAGAGTTGATAGTTATGGGCTAAATGCAATCCTGACCTTTTGCGCTTACGGCTACGAGACCTGCGGTCTGTGAACTGAGCCAACACAAAATCTGCGCTTACAGCAGCCCTCTGCATGCCAAAAATCCTTCGAGGCAGGATTTCAACTTCTTTTACACAATCTCTTTAAAACACAGGAAGGGGCTCCCTAGTCCTCCCCAGGAAGGTAATGTCTTCTGCAGTCGCTCCTTCCCTCATCAACAAAGTCAACTTTTTTTTTTTTTGGAGTAGAGAACCTATAGTGCTAAAAAAGCCAGTGTTAACAGATCATTTTCATGCCTTTGATAAATGTTACATTTCCAGAACATAAAGTTTTCTCTTTCTATCAGCTCTGAAAAATCTCTGGCCTCTCTCAGACAAACAAATGCAGAATTTCCATTCCCACTGTCTTAAACCAAGTCCCTGGGCTGGATTTCTGAGCAAAAACCTTTCAGGTGTCCAATCTGCTGTGATTCTCTCTGGCGTTTCTTGCAAACGGGAAAAAGCAATGGATATTTCTTATTTGTGCTTTATACACAAGGTTTAGCTACTGAGGAAGCAGACAATTCTTACACAAAAAAAAAGTTAAAAGAAAGTCTGGTAGAGGAGAAACTGGAGATCAGGACATCACGGGGCATCAGGAAGACTGGAAAGATTTTGTGAGGGAGAAAACCTGAAGGAAAAGTTGCTGAGGAATAGGGAAGGAAAGGGAGAACGGCTGTGGATGAAGGGCATGAAAACTCCATCCTTTCAGGACTCTTTCCCCTCCTCTGTCCCCTTTCCCAGCCCATACTTCAGCGGAGAGCCCACTTTCCACAAACTCTTTGGAAAAGACACAGAGAAAGAGGCAAAGAGGCTGTGTAAAACTGCGCGGCACACCCCTTCCCGTGGACTGGGAGGAATATTTCATGAAAAATGTAATCAGCTCTCTGCTACTCCAGTTTCCAAAAGCCACTGTCATTAATTTTGTTTCACAGGACAAGCCATAGAAATCAGAAGGGCCAAGCGCATTAATCACCAGCAATACCGCAGTGAGCAGAGACAGCTTGAGTCAATAAATGAGCCTGGACGGAGTGACTATGAGCAACAAACGCTCCTTACAAGCAGCCCAACCAAAGACCATCAAGAAACTGTAAAACGAGACGTGTGTATCGTGTAAAACTCTCCTCTTTCCATCCTCTCCTACAAGGGGATGTTTGGACACTGAACTGCGGAATTCCCCAGAGATGTGAAAAAGGAAAAACAAAATCAGCTACCAGCCAAGCAACGCCATGTGTGACAGAAACCAGATGGGGAAGTCACTGGGTAAAACAGCAAGACAGGCAAACACGGCACGACCACCCAAACGACAACCGTGTTGGAAACCGCTCTTCTCTCCGGTGTTTCTCGGCCCCTGCTCCAGCCCTCCTTGCCCGACTGCATACACATAGGGCAGAAATTGCCATGCCAGATCAGACCAACCCGCCCAGCAATCTGTGTCCTGCCAATGGCAACCTACGAGCAGCTGCTCCACGGATGATAACTAGCGCTGGAAAGGAGGGGAACATTTTCTGAAGTGGGTTTAGTTAATACTATGTATTTATATCTCTTCTTCTTCTCTCCATCCCATTTTTCTGGGCTTAACCAAAGGGTAGGATAGCCTAAGGAGGTGCCTACAAAACCCACTCTACAGGATAACTGCCAGTAGATTGAAACCTCCTACCCCAGCCCTAATCTCCCTGGAAGCCTTCTGGGATGTGGGTCCAAGTGAGAAGCCCTACACAGCTGGATGTCAGGATGCACAGGGAGCTTTCGTTCCCCATGTACTCCTCAAATCCTGCCTCTGCACAGCAAGACTGCACCTGTCCCAACGCAGGACTCCTGGCGCCTTCAATTAATGCTGAGAAAATCCTGAGCTAAGTGCCTACTTAAATTTGATGGGTTTGCCATTCAAATGACGGTCTGTCAGCCTAATAAAAGCACCAGTTAGTAAACAACATTATTGCACGAACACTGGCAGAATTATGAGCAACTGCAAGCTGCAATTAATTTGACCTCAGCCACCGTGCCCACACAACCGGTGATGCTAGTGCTGTGGTTTTATTTCAGAGCCAGGCAAACAACAACAAATAAACATTCCCATGGCTTCTCCAAGGATGAGGAATCGAAATTACCCAGTGCTGCTAAGAGAAGTTTACAACTGAACAGATGTAAACTGCTTCATAGCCCTGAGGAAAATGGAATTCATTCATCGAAGTGTAGCTCGAGCTAAACTAATCCGAGTTGCGTATCTAGTTCTCACAGAGCTTTGGGTAGCAATCAATCTTCCTGCATTCAGCAACAAGTGATTTGTTAATCTGCAGTTTTCATAACATAATAAAGAACGTTTGGATTAACCAGCTATCGTCGTAACAGCCTGATGAGCTTCCTAAAGTCTCTTGGTTACTCATTGGGTATGGCAGAGTATACAGTGAAACAAACTGGGCAGTATGGATTACATCACGTCCTGCCATCTGGAAAACATTACAAGATAAACACTAATACTGTGAAGCCTCCTGAATCCGTTCTTCATTTGTAACGTAACCATTTGAGCTCCAAAAAGAGGATCTGAAGAGTGATCTGTAAAATATGTTACTGAAATCCTAAGTAGGATATCGTTTTAAATAAAAACCATACCCAAGTACAAACTTGAATTTCAGCTTACATCCTTAACCAGTTATATACTGATTCAAATCGGCACTGATAAATTGTCTTGCTAAATCCATTCTTGCAGTGGATTAGTTAGCTCAGAGAAACCATACTGGGATACAGCTCTCCAGGGCCAGCAAAGTGATTTGGAGATTCCTCAGTGACGGGTTAGTCCCTTCTGTTAGGTACACAGCGAGATGAAAAAGTGATGGCATTTGACAGCAACACAGAAATTTAAGGTCACTGCCCCCACATAGCTTAGGGCAGACCACTGCAGCCTCAGGGGCTATACGTTATTCCTGCATTATTCGTTACTGCTGTGCCGGCAGGGGCAGAAAAAACGGCTCGTGGTCAGCTGCTGAAGAGAAACGCTGCCCAAAGAACGCACTGGAGAGCAACTCAGCACCCAAACATTGCGTTTCATACAGTCACAGTTGCCTTTAGCATTCACCCACTTTTCCCATCAGGAATGACCAGCATCCTATGTTATTTCTGGCCGACGATGCGCATGCTGCAGGGCTCGCTCTTGCTGCAAGAGAAGCCAGACGTGCTCCTTGCCAGCAAGGGACTAGCACCGCTTCTGACATGCGAAGTGAAGTTTATACAACAGCACTTGCACCCCTTTCCGTGAAGCTCGCTCCATGGCTGAAAGCCAACAAGGGTCAACACCACGCAGCAGTGTAGTTTCTCAACGGATCCCCTTTACAGACAGTCCTGGGCTGAGACAGCCCATCGTGCTCCTTGAGATATTTTTTTTCCAGGAAGACAAAGCCAAGCCCTCGACAGGGCAATCTGTGGAGAGCTCTGCAAACGAAACCACTGGATTGGCTTTGCCAGGCAGCCATTCCCATTTTACTTTCAATACTTCAGTATCCCTGAGGAGACGTGCAACAGGGTTATTACCCACAGCTCAAGAAAACATATTTATGAACGTGTACATATACATAGATATGTATGCGCACATACACACGCACTCTCTATAAAAAGCCATGATCACACAACATTCTCGACTCTTTCACAGTCCCCAACCCCCAGGTCAGGCCAACCTCATCACAAACATCATAAAACCTACAGGAGGAGTACCTTGCAGAAGTTACTATAAAAATTAGGTCATGTCACCGGGCACGCAGCAATCTAAAATCTCAACTGCCAGAAAAGCCAAAGCACTGGGGGGTGGGATTGGAACAGTTCAGGTCTGTTTGTTTTCAAAATCACACCCTGAAAATACAAAGACAGTTTCCATCGTGACAGTGCTTTGACCCAGACATGTGGTAAGAAACCAATGGGCCTTTCGGACAGTACAGCTTATCGTACGCATCGCTGTCCGAACACCGTCTTTACGCAGTTCCCGGATTAGAAGAGCACAGATCTTTTTGGAGGACACACCAGCTGTGTGGGAGACCACAACGGAGCATTTGTATGTTGGGAAAGGTCAGCCATATTAATAGCTAAAGTTGTGAATGATCTCTAAAATAGGAGTTCCTTAAATAAATAAAACTGTATATAAGTGCACAAACACTCACATACCAAAAAACACACGCGCACATAAAGACATTGATATATTACATACATCTGTATTACTGACGTTGAGATAGATGTTTTCTATTCCACCTGTGTGATAGGCTACACAAGAAAGTTGTTTCCTCTGGTTTCACAATCAAAGCACATGAACAGAACCTCTGTATCACTTTTGCATGTTTTAGGGAACACCGCTTTACGACCTGGCTCTTTAGTTTTATTACCCACTTAAATAAATACATTCCACGTACCATTTTTGGAAATAAGAATGAGGATGCTTCAAATTCTTCACATAAAGCCTGCTATTAAAACGATTTAAAGCCACAATATGAATAAAACGTAAGAATTTTTATAGTCTGGTTTAAAACCATATGTTTAGCTCAGCTAATAAACCTGTTCCTGTGAATTCTGCAGCATTCCAAAAAATGTATAAATGTTCTAGCTGCTAAAAACCAGATACGGTTTCTAGTTCTCCAGTTATTTAATACAATCTACTGAAAAGGACATTAGAGAATGTAAAGTGTCTGCTTTAAAATGAAATAAAGCCGTTAAGATATTTTAAACAGGTGTAGCAAATACAAAATAGTTCCTTCAGCCACCTTGAGAAATGCATTTTCGACATTATCTAGAAGTACGATTAGCATTTCTACTAGGTTTGCATCATACCCATAAAATTCGCCTTTCCCTTTCAGTACTCTTCAGTCAATTTTAAAGGTAACTGCTGTGCTGATCTCCAGCTCATACTCAACAGATGAGCGCTAGTAAATCAAAAGCTGTCCAAATCTCTTACTGTGGATTAACATACACATAATGGCTGCTTGCCCATAACTGGAAATCCTCCTGATAGGTTAATGCTGTCAGGTGCTTCATTTCCAGGGGCCAAAACATAATGTAAGATTCCAGAGGACAAACTCTTCAGGCTCCATTTCAAGCACAGAAGTGTGTGAACACCGTTAAAACCCACCGATTTTGTCAAGATGCTTTTGTCAAGCGTGGTTTCACTAATGCGCAATAACTACGTACATTCACAAAAACAAACATACAAAACCAATCAGTTTTGAAAGCTAAACAGCAGCAGAAGATGAAGACAAAGGTGATGGCAGCAGAAGTTTTGTGGGTACTGTTGGCGTAGCATTTCTAATATTGGACTACAGTCTCCAGTTGCAGAAAATAAAATCTATTAATACAATTAGCCTTATAAAAAAAACCCCATTGTCTAGGTGAACATCATGTCTGCATACAGTCTTAAAATGCAACTCTGCATTTCTGAAAGAATAAGGGGTCTGTGTATTTATGAGACATAAAATGCTCACATAAATCTCTGCGCTGACAAATTCTCAATCTGAAGTCCAAAACGGGCAAGAAGGCAGCAGAAAGGAGGGGCAGTGGCCAGCCGAGGCAGGAGGGTTTACAGAAGAGATGGTTTGCCAAGGGTTTTCGGGAGAGGGCAGAGAGGGGGTGGAAGCATGGAATAAATTAATGGCCAAACTGTTCCAAGCACCAAGATTGGCACGGGAAGATGTGTCCAAAAGACTGTGGCTCCAGGTTTGTGTTATCTAGCTATCTCACCACACAGCCTCTAAACACCCCGAATAGCAACGTGTTTCTCACCAGCAATACAAACGCGCTGTCATCTAACACCCAAGCCTATGAAATCTCCGGTATTTCTGGTAAGCTGGAGAAGGAGGAATGTGGAAATATACCAGTCGGATCAACAGCACGTGGGATTTGTCTGGGGAGGCGTGACCACATCTAATGCCATCCCCAGGTACCAGCCACCCTAAAGACAGTTTGCAGGGGGTGTTTTACTCCTTTAGCCATCAAAGGTAGGGCTGTAGTACGGACTCCCATATGCACGCCCCAAGAGCAGGTGGATGCTGAAGATAATGCCTTTCAACACCTACCCCCTCACCCGGCTTCAGGTACCTGACAAAATACAAATGACCCAGCACCGTGGAACCCCATCACTGTCTGACCAGGCACAGGAAACTGCGGGGAAGGATTTCCCAAGATCTCCGACACCGCAGCTGCTTCCACCAACAAAAGCAGAGGAACCAGGAGAACACTGAGAAGGAAAGAGCACGTATCTCCATTTAGTCCTATGCGTAAGCTCAATAGATAGTCCCGACAGAAACAGTGTTCTCTCGGGAGTCTCCTTTTCACTGTGAAAGGGGTCACTTGGGAAGAAGTCCCACAGCCTGCGCTTCAAACAGCTGAGAGTCAAAGAAACGGAGGGACAGATGTCACCGGGGACAGACAGACAGACGCTCTTCTCCCTTCGTACCTCTGGGTGCGACGCCGGGCTCTCGGCACAGCGGGTTACGGGCACCGCGCTGGGAGATGATGGTTTGAAGGAGGAAAGCACACCCTCTGGAGGCTGGAGCTAAGGGACTGGAAAATGGTATTTCTCTGCAAGCAAAGAGGACTCAGTTTAATTTCAAAGGTGCTTGACAGGAATCTTTCAGAGATTCACTGAAATACAGGACGAAGAATTCAGTATATCCAAATCAGCGGGGGAAAAAAGGGCAAATCTATGATTTATAAGCAGTTCCATTGCAGCTCCTGTGCTGGGGCCACATCACCCCTTCCACCCAAAGAAAAGGCATACAAACAAAATAAAATAGGAATAAACTTGTACAGAACAAAAGATATGAAGAAATTAAAGTGTTACAAAACATTTCCAGTTATTATATCTTTTTCTATTATTAAGGTCAAACGAAAATTATTCATTTGAATTCTTTTTACTGTTTTGTTGGGGGGTTTTTTAAAGTGGTCTTCTTCATGATATTTTCCAGAAGAAAACAAGGAGCAGATTTACAAAACCATCATCTACTTGCTAATTTTTTAACAGATCAAAATAGACTTTAAACACATACCAAGGCCTCCATCACTGTAAATAACAACAGAACTACAAATTAAACGTAAAACTCATTAACAAACATCGAGTAGCTAGCGTGTCCACAGAAAAGATGAATATAATTATAGCTCAGCAATTTGAGAAGAGAATATTTTGAATAAGTAGGTAATTAAGTTAAGAGAGGCCTAAAGAAAGATTTCACACTCACATTCATATGCTGAAGCAGTTTAAAAATAGAGAGCAAGAACTGCCTGACTTCACCTTTTAATTTTAGCTGGGTGATGAGCTGGTCCCAAAGACAGAAAGGCACAGCAGGATTTTTTCTCAGCAAAGTGCCCTTCGTATTTTTATGTGAAGGAAATGCAGTATGTTCTATTAATATCCTGCTGTAGCCCTAGATAAGTCTAGGCACCCTTTCAATCAGGAAAAACTTCTGGTTTGTTTCTTCAAAGCACTCGTGCTCTCAAAGACATATACACAAGTTGGAGAACCTGCAGCGCCCCAGCCACTTCACGGGTAACATCCACAGAGGGAAAGACAATTCCTTAGTTTTCCCATCAGTCACCCCCTGCAATTACTAACGCCGTAAGTATGCCGCTTTTTCTCTCATGAGGAGGGAAAAGCAAACAAACAACCAAGTTTGCACCTTGAGATAAGTTTAACTTCATTCTCATTTTAATTAACAGCTGGAAAAGAAAACGTTGATACCAGCTAAATCAAGACTACATTGCAGAAAAGGGGGAGGGGAAAAAAAAAAATAAAGAAAATTTGTTTGACTTAATGCTGGCATAATGCCGAGGCTCTCCCCCCGAGAAGCTGGGGAGAAACACACAGGCTTTTCCCCACGTAAAGACCGGTTCTTCTTCTGATGGCTCCCTCACACACTTCACCTTCCTGACCTATCTCTGACTAACCCAACCCAAAGGCCAGCTTCCCCTCGGCAGGTCCCGGCCCATCCAACAGTTTCAGTTTGGCAAGTTCTCGCAGCGGGGCAGGGCTGAAACCCCTCCTGGTCAATAGCATCACATGGAGAACTTCTCCGTCCTTCAGGGAATGGAGGATAACCAGCCTGCAGATTATTTTTCCAACATATTCTTCCCAAAGTGACAGCTATCCAAGCGAAGGTCAGACTCTCCCCAAAATCCTCAACTGTCTCAAAAGTACCCTTTTAACCAAGACTAATTTTGCTTGATAGACGGTAATGGCTCCTAGGCAGGAGTCTGAGTCAACCCCGCGGTGAAAACAAGCCTGCTAAACTCTCCCCTCTTCTTCCACAGCTGCATTCCCCTGCTTGTATTTTAGAGCAATAATCAGCAGTTAAGACTCCAGATTCATCCACCCCCTCTTACGTTTAGCCTTTAATTATGGATTCATCTTAGGTTCTGCCTGTGAACTTCTTAACGTGCGTAAATACTGGTCACTGGTTCACCCCAGCTACTTCTGTGAATAAGCCTTCACAGAGTTTATTTGCCAGGGAGACGAAATGCGAGTTAGAAGTTCGCATTAGCACCCTGCGGTCAGCAGTGACTAGCCGAGGATGCCCTGCCGTTTGCCCAAGGCGTAGGAGGTCCATGCTGTCCTCCCCGTGACCTGCTGCCCATCCACTCACTGCTTGAGAAGATAAAGCACAGCACAACACTTACGCGGGTGAATCTAGGAAGATGCATGTAGCTTGCTTACACCCATAGACCTGATATCTTCTGGTTTTCATCTTAACGCTATTTTGCCTTTTTAATTACCATATTTTTCCCACAATCCTACCTCAATCCCAATTCACGTTAGAAGTTCCATATTGTTCTGAAAACTTTTTTCCATTACAATATACAGACGAAGAGCATCGTCTTTTCTTCCAGCCGAAGCATGCTGTCCATTTCATCTGTACACGTGTAATTAGCTCATTTACTCTTATCACCCTTAGCATTTCTAGTTTAAGTGTCAGATACCAAAACTGGCCCGTGCATCAACAACACTCTATTCCCACCAAAGGAATGACATCTTCTGCTTGACTTCTTGCATCAAATAAAGTTAAAGCACTTGAAACTAAGGATTGAAGAGATGACCAATTCTATTTCTTTTACTGAAGATCCCTTTATTTTCATCAGAGATGCTTCCTTGCAAGAAGGTTGTCAGCTGATATTTTTACCTTCTCCTGCTTAAGTTCAAGACAGCGTTTGTAGGGCGAGATCATCGCTCACTGTATCACTATTTATAGTTACTTACTGTATCCTTACCCTAAGAAGGCCCTAATCAACAAAGCTTCTGATCCTCCTAAATTAAAATCTTAACACGAAGGAATTTTTGTTTGAAGGAGCTTTTAATATGAATGAAATTTCTGCTGTTCTTGCTCTAAAAAAGAAAATTATTTGAAAATTCAATTAAAAGACCGCCACCAATTATATTCCTTTCCTTGACATAAATAGTTCAGATAATGCTTCTCTATCACCCTGCTGTGTAAGGAAATCATTCATGGGTTATAGGTATGAGGGACTGGTTTTAGGTAGCAGAAAATACAGAAATTCAGTTTATCTTTCCCTCTTCTAGAAAGGGAAAAAACCATCCCTTTGGAAGAGTTCACCACGCAGACACAGCCCTTCCTTCTGCACGGTCCCCCCGTCCCTTCAGCAAGGTATCACACCAGACTCCACCGAGTGGCAAGGGCATCCTTGGCCAACAGTTCAGATTTCAAAAGGAAACCTACAAAATATTCATTAATTGCTCAAACAAGCAGTCAAGTCCAAGTTCACTTCCAGACCCAGCAGGATCCAAATCCAGGGGAATGACAGGAACCTCTCCCCTGGCTTTATTAGGCTGCCTGGTGGGGCATTCTCCAGGGCTTATCAAAGACGCAGTATAGTCACTGTAGCACTGTTTTTACTGCATACGTATAGAGCAACGAGCCTAAAGGGGTTGTGGTCTTGAAGCCAGGCTTCCAGCTGCTGCAGCAACATCATTACCGCCAAACCCCGTCACCCGAAAGAGACGCCTGCTCTTCTCACCGCTGCCACCCACGCAGTTCTGAGAGCAGCGGTCACTCCTAAAAGCTGGTCACTCTGCCAGCCTTGCTACAGATAAATACGTACAATTACCTCAGGGAATTTAAATAAAGAGCTGTCTCGCTGTCTCGCAGCGTTATAAACGACTCTGTCATGTTAGCTTGAAGAAGTATTTTTTTCTGCCTCCCTTGACGATTCTGTTATTTCTTAAGAGCAGGTGCCGGAGGTGTGGGGCGAGAAGCGATGTACTCCACGTCTCCTCGCATTACTGAAACGTCTAACCCCAAATCTGGGGTCTATTTGTCACAAGTCAGACCCTTGGACAGTCTCTGCCTTGTCCACCGGGAGTCAACACGCAAGCCCTCCCTCCTCCCACGCTGCGCTATTTGTACGAGCTGCCCACTTGGAGGAAAAAGTAGATACAGAGGTGGTTTGGTTTGCTTCTAGCGAGGTCCCCCCGGCATCCAGCTAAGAGGTGAGAAAACTAAATATAACAAACTTAAAACTACAATTATTGTAGGGGAGCTTGCCAGAGCCGCTCTGAAGCTCCTAATGGTCTGTCGGGGATTTATGGATCAGCTGTGAAAATTTACTCGCAGCTAAAACTTGCCAATCAAGTCTTCGGCTTTAGAACACTGCTACCAACTTTCACATCATACAGCTTGAAATTACAGAAGCACCAAAGCAAAACAATAGGTTTTGATCCTTCAAAGAAGGACACACAAAAGAAAAATCTATCATAATAAACAGACCGATGAGAAACGCACGGGGAGTCTCTCTTCTGTGTGTTTGTATCTTTGTGCAAAAGGGTCCCATATTGTACAGAGCAGGAGATTGCAAACAGAGCAGCGCCAAGTGCTGCCAAAATGCGCAGTAAGAGACAGCATGTCGTATAGAAAAGGCTACAAATGGCTGTCTTGCAGCTTAGAGCAGATTCCCCCGTAAACTATGCCAGCAATCCATAAAGTAATCTTGGTTGCTGACATTTTATGTCTTTGCCATATGGATTAGCATGAAATGGGTTTTTCATGAAATCTATAAAAACTCCTTTGAATATAGGGGGAAATACCGCAAAATTGTATCTGTTATTTTCACATTATTCCATTAAAAAACCGCAGCAAATGGAACAACAACTACAACCAAAAAAATCCTGAGAACTTACACGGCCAACAAAGCAAGTAGCCGGTTTGGATGAGAGAGGTAGGACTGTGCCTTTTTTCTCCCAAACGCTCCGCACAAATGGGAAGGCAGCAGCGAAGGCCACCGGGAAGCGCAGTGCCACGCAGAGGGGCTGACGGGCTCTTTGCAAACCCCTCTCCACCTCCAACTCTACAAACCCCTATAGCTAGCGAGGCTCTAACGCTCCAGAGTATTGGGTTTAAAACATGTCAGACCATTACTATGCTATGAAGAAGCACAAAGGAGCATGGATCCATACTCCTCCCTGCACAGCTTCAGGCTCTCTTTTAAAAGACAGGCTTCAATGCTGCAACTCAAGGTAACTTTCTGTTATTTTCTTTGGCTTTAGGTCTCTCCTATCAGCAGTTACTATTCTTAACATTTCTGTGCAGGATTCCTACTGACCTGAGAAAAAAAAACCCAAACCAACCAAGCAGTAAAGAGTCATGAAGC
This sequence comes from Rhinoptilus africanus, assembly GCA_013400135.1. Taxonomy (NCBI): domain Eukaryota; kingdom Metazoa; phylum Chordata; class Aves; order Charadriiformes; family Glareolidae; genus Rhinoptilus; species Rhinoptilus africanus. The sequence continues at coordinate 71,790 of VXBO01014855.1, forward strand.
CTTACAGACTTAAACGGTAGGATCTGATCCTCTAACGCCTTACACACATAAATAATTCTCATGTGTATGAATAAGGCTTTGCAAGGTCAGTCTCACAGTATATACACTATAACCAAAAAGGAATTGAAGTCTCATTTCCCACTGACAAGCAAACTGGCTTGGCCACCTAACACAGTTATACAATAGGTAAGATGTGTTGCTTTACTCTGCACAGATATACTTTAACCAGCTAAACAAAATGACTGAATCACTTCCAACCCTTGGCAATTTCCATTTTATTACTTTTATTTTGGAAGGAAATTGAATCCTTTAGTATTTTGCAATGCAGAAAACCAACAAAACCTAGGTTGAACGGTAGTAATCCCTTGTCTTTTAGAAATCTGATCTACCAATCACTGGTATGCGATTAACTTAAATTTTACTGTCAAATTTGAAGTTATTAGTCAGCACTTTTAACTTCCGCAGGAGCTGGAAAAGAGAAGGTATGTTCAAATAATATCCAAAACAGTGCAGAAAATACAGGAGTTGACTTGGATTCAAGTACCACAGAACTTTTACTCTTTTGTTTACACGTTTTATCTTTGAACCTCTTTGCTTTATAAACACCACCCCAGTCAATTGCTATTCTTCTGTATTGCTTACAAACACTTTCACCTCTAGACACATCCGTGACACTTTCCGAAGTGTAATGCAAGTCACAGGAACCCGAGGCAAACCTCCTGGGCCATCTCAAAGAGAGACAACAGAAAGGTGCTGGCAAAAGGGTAAGCCCTGCCTGTACCGTGAGAAGGTGTTGCTACAGGACAGAACAGTGACCTTGAATGAAGCAGTAAATAAAGAGAAGAGCCCGATGTTTGGTTGTTGGTTGGCAGGACGGTGGAAAGCTGTAGGTGACCTTACAAGAATGTGCCATGAGTGGGGCACAAATGGATGGCGCAGAGCACGTGGATAGCAGGGGTGTGAATGTTAAGATGTGTTAATGGAAGAGCTTGGAAGATAAGAGGAGCCTAGGGCTGAAAAAAAGTCTCACCCTAATTTGCCAATATTTCCCTCTACAGTTTCAGGAGACAAGAGCCATCTTTTCTCCAAATGCCATCCTCAGTCTGAATTGTGCATAACGTCTGACAAAGAATTTTATGTGGGGGAGCGGAGGAAACCTCTGACCATCTCTGGAGGGGCATCCAGGCTGCAAACCGCGCAAACACACGTGGGTACGCACAGCTCTGCGGGGACTGGAGCAAACTTCTCTGCACCAGAAGTTAATCTGCGCTCACTCTACTTCCAGGCAGAGCAGAAAGCAGAGTGAAAAAATACATTATTAAAGCATTATACAGCATTTTGTTCTCAGTAAGTATTTTGCAATTTTATTTCACTGTTTTTTAAAAAACTGAGGCCAAAAAGAGAACGATAAATGTTGGTCAGTGTAATGAACTGTATGTGTTGTCAACCTAATAAAATTACTTAGCGCATCTTCCCGTAAGGCAAGAACATGTTAATCAGCAGAGACAGAAAGAATATTTCTTACTGCTGAAACACTGTGGTGAATTTACCAGTCCTTTTCAACTACACAATACACAAAAGCCCACAGAAGAGTGTTTGTTATGTCAGTAAAGGAAACGTCAGCCGTCAAGCCACTTGTTGCAGAGGTACTTAAAGCCTATTTCTTAAAACAAAGATTCAAATGTACGTAAAAATCCAAGAGCAACTCCTGCACGTTTCCAAAGAAGTGGCCCTAGCTCCCAGACACCATCAACTCGCACGTCTCCCCCCTCCAGAAGAAAAGCCACTGACTATGAAACTGCAGCTTTTGAGACTACCAAATTCAAGACATTTGACGTTGCCCGAAATCTAATAATCTGCAGCCCAGTGCACAGAAAATCACAAGATTTATGGCAAGCTGAGGAAAGTTTAGACTAGATAAGATCAGATGCTTTTGGTATCTCAAAAGCCAGTACTCCAGGGAAGGGACCAGGCGATGAGGAATCAGCCAGGGAGCTTGCTCACAACCTACCCACAGTACCATTTCTCTGCCCACCCGGGCCAGCAGAAGACATTACTCAAGGGAACAGGAGCCGAACACTTCCTCGTCCTATCCCTGTCTTTTCCTAGTAAGAAGTATATCCAGAAGTGATGAAGCAGAATATTCTCCCAGCCCTCTCAAAACAGTCACCATCACTAACATCTCTTTAGAGTTAAACCATGCAGGAGATGGACTGCACTTCACCACCAGTACGGGGACAGGTTTGTATCACCCCCCCAGTCAGGCAGGGCTCACGGCATCTTCGGAGCATCCTGCAAAGGCTGGTGAAATACCTGCACATCTTTAAACAAGGGAGACGATGGAGGACCAATCTGAACAGCATCACTTAATGCAGCACAGCGCAGCTCCACCCCGACCCCGCTCACTGCCCGTCCAGCTCGGCTCCCAACACTGACACGCAGAGAACTAACAACAAATCCGCCTCCCTTGTCGTTTCTCAGGTGCACACAGTAAATACACAGCTCGCGCCACAATTTATATCAGTTAAACTCACATTTCACAAGTTTACATACACACACGCACAAATGGAGTTAGCCTGCCCCAAAATGATTGTCTGTGCGCTCATAAATACTGATCCTTTAAGAAAACAAGCCTTTGCCCCCTTCCTGCAACAGAATACCCAATGCTTTTATTCGGAATTTTTTCTAAATAGGCAAGAGGCATTTGTAAAAGGGGCAAGGCTTGAGTTGTCAGAACAGGACAGAGATTAAATGTTTGCAAAACCCAAAGGGGCAGGTTTCCTTGTTTCACTCAGTGTGTCAAGTGACAGCTTCAGTGTGACGGGTCATTAGTGTGACAAAGAGAAAGCAGCTGGACATAGAGGGGCAGAGGCTAACAGAGCGATTACATCCTTAAATCAACTATAAAATGTTACAAAGGATGAAGAGGGGGAAAAAGGGGAGGGATAATATTCAGGGGAATGAAGTCAGTCCGATAAAGTGTCTAGCTGCAAATCAGATCAAAGGAGTTCATTTAAATTAAAAAAAATAATCAAGACAGCTTACCCTTCAGAAAAAGCAGATTCTATTTGAAGTATTTCAAAAGGACTAAAATTATTATTTCATGCAATCAATCCATTTTTCACCCTCCTAAATAAATTTCTGTGGTCCTCTATGAAGTATAAATGCATCTTTGAAGATATAGTTCCTCCTACATTGACAGCCCCCAGAAAGGAAAAGAACTATAAGGCACTGAGGTTTTTACCCAGCTCCATTTTCCTTTCCTACAAATGGCGTGAGAAGGATTTGAGCATCGTCCCCCCAGCGCAGCCGGAGTTCGGCAGGTCACACGTAACTCAGGTGTGCCCAGCTTTGAAGGGACAGGGGCTGAATTAAGAGGAAAACCAAAAGAACACATTTCCTTGTCTTCCCATTGATGGAAACGGTAGTATTACATTTCCAATAAAAGAGCCACATCCAGGCAACTAAATTTCAATAAAGAGGACTCCGTCTCCATGCGTTGTGGTCCAAAACCCACTTACTACATTGCTTCTTACAAAGTACGTATTACTTAACTTTTTACTAAATTTGGTATCTCTCTCGCCACTAAAATACGTGAAAGAATTTTGACATTTCTGGGCAACTAAGAGTTTATTGATGACTAATAATCCAAGCCAGATTACATGGAGGCATTTGCATTCAAGGCATTACGTTTAAATTCTTTTTTCTGACCCCTTTCCGCTTTGTACCTCCGTGCCCTCTCTTCAAGCCTTAAATTCAATTTTATTGTGCTTTTCTCACAATAAGCTGTTGAGTTTTAAATAAGAGTCTAAAAAAAAAACCAACAACAAACAGAAAAAACCTAGACAAACACAAACATGAAAGATTTCAAGACAAAGAAACCCACTTTTTCAGTCATTTTTGGTTAAAACAGAGAATATCCATCTCTAGGCTTTGAGTCACACCCAGTATACAGGAGGGATCACTGGTTTCCATCAAAACATAATAATTTTTTTTAAAGTAGTTTAAATGAGAAATGTTAAGAAAAAGAAATATTAAGAGAAAAGAGCTATTTTAATTGCCTGACTTGGAGGTAATTATCATCACTGATGCTACTTTTTGTAAGCAAATAAACTTAAAAGTGAAGCACCCCGGGTGTCCCTGTGCCCCCAAGCAAACACGTTTGGTCTACACATGTTAAGTCCTGATTTTAATGTCAGGTGAGGTCAAAGAAGAGCCTCAATCATTACACAACAAGGAGCCAGAGTATCCGAGAAAACTGAGGTTCCCTCGCTGTGTATTTCGTAACATACACAGACAATGAATGGGAAACACAAGGAGGAGCGTAATAACATGGGTTTCGTTCCCACATTCTCTGGCGAGTCCCACACCACGCAGTTTGCTTTTACAGCTCCCGTCCCTCGCTCTGGTCAAGCTGCTCAGCTGAGACAGCTACAGCGCTTTCTGTTTTGTTTTCATCTCTGTTCAGGACCATTACTGTTGTTAAAACACAAACTCCATGAGTTTTCAGGGCTCTGTTGGGTAGGGAAGCAACTCAGATTTTGAAGATGTACTTTAAACGGCAAATAAATATGGAAAGCCTGGATCAGCAACAGCAAGAAGAGAAACAGTAAAACCAGTGTTTCTCCTAATGTCCCCTTGTTAAGTATCAGTTTAGCCTTTGCCATATATGCCAAACTATTTGCCATGACTAATGTAGATAATAGGAGTACATTTCATATTTTATCTCTCCTGAGAGATGTTGAGTTGGGGGGGGGGGGGAAAAAAGAAAAAGAAAAAGAAAAAAGAAAACGAAACCCCCACAATTTAGACAAAATAAACACACAAGGAAGCAAATAAAAAGCACATGCTTGAACATAATGGGTTTAAATTTAAAAACAAAGTGAGCTGGAGGTTATTTTTCCCAACAAGTTTCCTCCTCGCCGCTATAGGAAATAAAGGGCTCAAAGCATTCAGCACCAGCCTGCGTGCTCCGGTCTGCCTCAGAACTGGCACAAACTGATGACGACTCGGGCGCAGATGTTGAAAATTCCATCTTCCTTCCAGAGGGGCTCAAGGAAAAAAATTATTAACTTTGGGTTTCCCCCCATTGTTTTAATACATCTTTATTCAATTTGTAAAATAAATGTATGCTCCTATATCAACACAGGGAGTTCAAAAACTGCTCCGTTTCCACTGGACAGATATTACCCATGACAAATCATTAGAACTGAAAGCATGCGACCAGCCATTACAACAGACAAAGAGATTGCATTTCAAGACAATCAGGTCTCCTATAATTACGGAGTTTACTGGCGGCATGTTTTAAGTGAGAACTTTGACAGAAAGCACTCTTTGTGCAACATCTTTATAGATGGCACAGGGCCACCACCCGGTCCTTTCTCTCAGTTATTTCCAGTTAGCTGCTCCATCCGACTGCAATGAATCACACACCTGGAATTACTAATCGGAGCCTCCGCTCTCTCATGCTGCTGAGGCACTCCAGCCCATCTAACAGCAGGTGCTAAAATCTGTCACCCACTGAGCTGACATCTAAAAATTACATTTTGCAATACCACCTCCAAAATATAAATGGAAATCTTCTCATGAGAGCAGACTTACCTAAAGAGGAAAAACAAACCAACCCAAAACAGCAGTTCCAAAAACGTATTCAAACCCTTCTGTGCAGAAGAGGCATTGGAGGTCTTTTCAGGGATTCTCACGCGTGTTTCACTTGCTGGTGCCACAGGACCTACCCTGCGTTTCCTCTCCTTCCCCACAGCCACAGTAAAACCGGTTATGAATGCTAACCAACGCCATCACAACTGTCCTCCTTCTTCTCAGTCTTCTGCTTTGTTTCATATGCAAGTGTATGGTTTTGTAAATCATCCTCCGTAGCACGTAAAATCAGGTTTCCCTTCCCCACCAGCTTTTCATTCTCAGTTCTAAAACCTAAGGGCTCTGACTACAATAAGGCTTTTACTTTTGGAAAATAAGTATTTTCCAACCAAACATCACAACAACCTGCGCAGATAGAAAGCTTCAGCTGCTCTGTAAATCTTACGATTGGACCTTTATTATCAACCGAAATGACGTTATCACTCGGGGGAAAATTACAACACATCATAGACAGCGTATTCCAATTTATATCTTACTGTATTGGGGTACTATCAGCAAGGAATTTCAAACTAGGGATTCGGTTATATTTTAATATTAAAATTACATTATAAATGTTAAAGCAGAGAGCTATTAAAAGAACATGGTACACGCTACCTGCGTTGCACAAGTTCAGCCAATGTAGCTGCTACCAAAAACATTTCAACCCCTGTTCAATGCTCAGAGTTCACAGCGTAGGAAGTAATTTTTTTTTTTAAATTACATTGGTCTTCACCTAACATCTGTAAAAATTTGTAACAAAAGTATTGAGGGGAAGAAAGAAGGAATCCAGAGAGCGAGCTTTTTAAGTTTAAACGGTACAAGGGAAAACAGAAGTGTTGAAACAGGGAGATCCAGTTAAACACCCCGCAATATTCTGACCTACACCGCTCTGCATTAGACTTCTGTGACTGCAAGCTTGTTTACCGCATCTCGCAAAGCAAAAAGATGTCAATTGTTAAAAAAAAAAAAAAACAAAAAAACAAAACAGTTAAGAAAATCAAAATGCTCAGGAAAAAAAGGCCAATGTTTTCTTTTCTAGTAATGAAACCGTGACATCATTTTGTAGAAGAATCACTGCTTTCCTTTTCATCCTACTTCACCAGTCATAAGAACTGTTCTAGCATATTAGAAGTAAATTCAGAAGAGCAATTTAAGATGTTCCCTAACATCTCACTTCCTAACAGCCACTGAGTATCCAATTCAGATTATAAACCACCAAGTTATTATCAGTAAAGCAAAATATAATTTGCCTGCATTTCCAATTAAATGCAGGGTGGAGATTTATTGGTTATCAGGTAAACACTGAGGCGACGCACACCAAATTACGCCGCAAGGTTACAAAACCGTATGATCAAGTTGCAGGACCTTAGATGGAGCCGTTTGACACTTGCCATTCTGCGTCACGTTACCACGACAAAGAACAGTCAGAACACGGCACCTCTCTCAAATCTTTCCATTAAAGATAAGCTCTCGAAAGGAAACCATCTCAAGTTTTCCTGCCTATAACTTCCTAGCAGGCACGACTGGCAAAAACACAATGCCTTTGTATGTAACATGCGCCGCATTAAAATACAATCATGAAGCCGTCTTGACAGCTTCACCTATCTGACGTGTAATATGGATCCACATAAAGTCTTGATAAACAGGAAAAAACAAGGGTCGTCTTTAGAGACTATAGTTTAAAATTTAAGGCTGATTTTGAGTAAGTGTAAATTGCCTTCCGGTTGCACAATAATTCATATGGAGCACTGCAGCTGCCCAGCGCACTTAGGAAGCGACCATTAATGTTTCAGTTTCAATGTAAACTCCCAAGTCCATATTTCCAATTAGGAATAAAAATGTGGATAACAAGAACCGTCAACGTTTTCACGATTAAGTTACAAAACATGATTTAAAAGCAAACAGACCAAAAGAAAACCAAGCCTCCATAAACGTACGGCCCACGCTCCACGGCAGCTTTAAAATTCCAGTTTCATACATATTTATAAAAGATAATACGATTCCCACCTTAAAGTTCATACTCTAAGTTTGCTGTAAGGTTAGAGCGCACACGCACCGATGTATTTATATACGTGCACTGTGCATTTTGCAAATACAAGGGCGAGAAGCGACAGCGTCCCCTCTGTTAGTGACACTGTTGGGTTTTGTTGACAAACTGGTGAAGGCGATGCCCAAGGGGCTGGCGGAGGGAAGCAGCGCGGGCCCAGCTGGGCGCCGGCCCCAGCTCCACAGCGCTTTGTCACAGCGGGGCTTGGCTGGACGGCGGGACACAGGCGCAGTCCGGCCGGTGGCCTGGGACATAATCTCAAAAGCCTTTCTCCACCCGCGCCGCTTGCGCAGAGCCCGGTGTCCTGCTCCTCAACTGGAGCCGCAGGTCTTAAAGCCATAGAGGGCAATTCCAATGGCTCCATGACCGGGCGTTCGTTGGTAGAGTTACTGCTCTGTTCAAAGCCCCCATCTCAATTTTTAACGTGTTCCGACTCGGGGAAAAAATCGGACGCAGCGCATCAACCGTCTAAAATCGGCACAGATCAACTTATGTGTTAACTACAGAACATTTGGTTCGTCTTCAAGCTTCTCGTTCAGCCAGAAATGATTCTCATTTGTGACTCTCATTTAGCCAGGAAAGGATCGCTCGCACCGCTCCGTCTGCAGAGCAAAAGTGGTTTTTCCCTCCCTTTCCGGACGGAAAACGAAAACAGCAAACCCCCGTTAGCGCCGCTGCCCTCATTAATTAGCCGTCCGCGCGCGCCCAGGTTGCGTTTTCTGGAAGTTTTGCATGGATGCGGTCGCCCCTGGCACAAGAGGAGCCCCCCCCCCCGGCCCCGGGGCAGGCGAGGGGCCGCAGGGCACGGCACGGCACGGCACACGGCCGCCACCGCGGAAAGGCGGAAAAAAGCCCTTCCCGCCCGACCCCCGCCCGGGGGAGACGCGGCGCTGGGGGGGGAAGCCCCGGGAAAACCGCCAGGAGCGGCTTTTCGGGCAGGCGGCGGCGGA
>VXBO01014855.1:80632-158138 GCA_013400135.1 Rhinoptilus africanus
CGCGCTCGGGAAGGGCGATGTGTTAGAGCGAGCGGTGCCGCCCGGGCCGTGGGTTACAAACATCGCATCGTTCCCTTCCCGAGGGCGGGGGGGGAAACGTGGGCGTTATCGAAGCCCCGTTGCCCTTCATCAGACTGTCAGCTGGGACAGACCGGGAGCAGAGCTGCGCCCCGGCCCGCAGGATAAACCCCGGCTAACAGAGCCATCCCGAAAATCCCCGGGCTGGGCCCAACCGAAGGACCTGCTTTTAATAAAGCATCACCAGTTTGGGGCTCCCCCCTCTCAAATGCGTGCGTGAGCGGGATGGAGCCCTACCCAGCAGGGCTGTACCCGCTGCTCTAATAGCAGGGGATTAAGGATTGGCATCGTGGTACCGTGACGCAGCGTGACAAAAAGGGTTTACCTGCACAGATTTTGGGAGGGCATTTCGGATGGCTGATGGGGCAGAAATTGCGCTGCTCATACCAAATCAGTAACGCCAAAAACGGTCCCTCCAGGTCTTGCTTCCTCTGTAACGCGCTCTGTCAATTAGAGAGGGACAAGTCAAAGACCATTTCAGTACTCGCTCCTGTGCTGGCTCTGTTTGCCACGTACCCTTCCCCCAACACACACACGCACTGAGGAAAGCAGAAACATCCTGGCTTCTTTGAAAAACTAATCCTAATTCAGGGGAAAGATTAATTTTGGAGGGGGTTAGGTTCTCCTCCCCTCCCCTCTGCACCTGGCGTAGTCATTACAAGTATGTAGCCTTGTAAATGGGTACAAAATACTTCTAACAGTGACTGGAAAATTTAAAGTTATTTGCATTTATCACGTACTTTGTACTCTGCAGATGGAGAGCACTAACCAGGTGCAGGGCAGCAGAGAATCGGGCCGTATTTCAGTTGCACAGTTACTTAGTAGTAACGTAACACCAGACGCGCCTTCCGAAAGTGAATGGCAATCGGTGCTTGTTTAGACACAATCGACTCACACACGTTATATTCTGAGAAATACAAACAACAGAGCTTCACATCCTCTCCCCCAAGGAAGAATATTTCGCAGTATTATTTGTTCTCAGGTCAGAGCTGTGTAGCTGACAGGTGGCTGATCTTCCAGCAAAGGAAAGATCCGGCAGACAGGTGAGGCAGTGCACGGAAAGGAAAGGTTTAGCGTGCCGTGCTGCCTTTGCCTGGGATTTCAAGTGAGTCTCAGGTGTCCACTGATCATCCACAGAAAAACTGGCTTTGTGTGAATTTCCTTCTTGTTGCAGCAGCCGGGAAAGCCCTTGAGAGGCCAAGCGACAGCCACTTTCTGCTGCCTGTAATTATTTGAGGAAGTGAAAGATGGTGACTCATGGCTCAGAGGGCAGCAAGAGCACAGCTATGACACTAATGCACGGCCCTGGATTAGGAGGTGGATCGTCACAAGAACGTGTTACTTCGCACAGACGGTTATATCACATCACTTGTAAAAATGGATCGTGTGTTTTACTAGGCACTGCTATTTCTGTAATACGTACAGTCTACAACTCGGCATTCAGACTCAGCATGGGGTCTTAAAACCCTGCGACGATTTTCTCCATTCGCACTCTTTAAAGCCACAGTCCTGATCCCCACATCTGCTTTTTGTCAAGTTTTTTTCTCTTTTTCTGCCATGCTATTGTGTTTGGCTTGGCGCGATCCGGTGTGGCAGGAGCACGGCCCCCTTGCTCCCAGCTGGTCCCGGCCTTACCAGAAGGCACTGGCACAAGGCTCGCTCGGATGCTGAGGTATTTCACTGTAAGTCCTACATGGAAATAAAGGGGTGGGTGTATTACTGCTTGTGAACAAGCTGAGACTAAGATTCACGGACTCTCCTATTCAGGAAATCAACATAAACGGTTTTCTGTCCAAGCCTTACAGTATTTCTGGAGTGCTGCCATAAGAGAGGAAGAACAGTAGCTGGGCCAAACAGCACAGTTTTATAGTTTGAGAGTCTGGAGTTTGCAGTAGAGCTGAACAAGTGCAAGCTGCTCCACAAGTCCCTGTTCTCCTAATATGGAGCACAGTTACTTAAGCACGTGAAGAAATCGCATGTGTAGGGTTTTTCCCTTGGGTAGAGTTGCATTCTGTGTTAGTGCAACTGTCAGCTAGTGGTGATTTTGGCAATGAACTTGGCAAAACGCTGACCTTCCCGCTGCTGATGTCCCGTTTATTAAATGTTTGTGATTTTAGATTAAAACTGATGATTTTTTCGAATTATCTGTGACGTGTGTTAACGAGCACTTATGCAAAAACCACTCCAAGTTAGTATTTCAGCTGAGATTCGTATGCTTACTGCATTTCCAAATATGATTAAAAGCAACCCCCAACTTTTACAGTGCCTTTTTTGGTTTTCCAATTGTAGGAGTCTGCATGCTAAAACTGAAATCCTGATCTAACTGCTGTTCTAACTTGCATGAGTATAAATCAGAAGCAGCTCTCTGGTTTACAGGAACTCACAGCCAGAATATTTCATTTTTAGGAGGGTAGATTAACAGGGGCACAGGCAGAACCCAAAAACACAGCAAAGAACCGTAAAGTGATGGAGCCAGGCACACACAGGATACTGCGTCCCCAAATAGTTCAGCGTCAAATAACAAAAATAGCTATAACTTCATTGCTTTAAGAGCTCAATTAACCATAGAGTTATGCAGTAGCAAGGAAACACATCTAAGAATAAAAGATTATATCAAGTCAATAAGCCTATTAATCCAACTAAGACCTCTCTTTGGTTGGTGCCTGAACCTGTCTGTTTGTCTGCAACCTGAAATTTAATCTTGTGTAAATTCAACACCCTAAACGTAATCCTCTCTGAAATTAATATATAATCAACCCTCCATTATCAGGGGAAACAGGGGTTTGAAAAAACTGAAAGGAAACCTAGATAATACAAGCGCTTCTGGGCCAGGGTTGGCCTGTTCATAAGCATTGTGCCCTAGCGCACAGGAATTTTAATTCATGTTTATAAAGCATGATCTCGATAGCGCTGCGATGGTTCTGCAAGTAGCAATGAAATAGTCATTACAATACAAAAACGGTTTCACAAAGAATAAGATGTCAGCTCTTAAATAGGACTGAAGTAAGATAAGTATCCAGTTGCAGGAATAAAAGACTTCATCTAGGAAGAATGGCAACATCGTACTCCTTAACACACTGTGGAGGGAGGCGGGAAAGCACTCTCATAATAGACTTCCAAAACTAACGAAGGAAAATACCTGCAAATTCCAAAAAAAGGGTGAAAAACACTTCAGGCCTGGCAGAGTATGATTATTAACACGTTAGCTTTTCCCAGGTTAGGCTGAACCCTGTTTCTGGAGCTGGCTGTGCGTGCTTGCTTGTTGGTCTTCCGATCGTCGTTTGGATGGAGAAGCTGAAGACTGAAGCAAAAATTTGCAGTCCCTGGGTACATGAAGTCTGCTTTCCGGTTAAGTCTCTGTTCGCTTCTATGAGCTTTTGCTATCAGTTTCTCCTGAAAAATACTTCAGTCAGCACGACTTTTCACTTGTTCCTTTTTGGTGATTTTCTTTTCACTGGATGTGAACGGCAATAGGTGGCCGCAACTGGTAGGTTCTTTTGCAGTTGCTCTTGCTTTGCTTTGTCCTGCACCTGCGCAGGCTCCGCTGCCCATGACTGCGTGCCAGCGGAATGGTGATGGTAAGAAATAGATTTGAATATGTACATTTACAAAGGACCAGGTGAAATTTAGCTCAAAGCCACAGGTGGCTTTTACTGTCATTTGAAAGCACCTGAAAGTTTCCTAATGGTGTGAAAGGAAAATACGGGGAAGATGCAGGGCTTTAAAAGTACTTGGCGACAGAGCTGATGCGTTTATGGGGGAGCAGCATCACATGAAGAACTTGGCTAAACGCATTCGGTGGGAAGCAGAATAATCACCCCACGAACAATCACAAAATGAAGCTTATGAAAGAGAGCTTATGGCTGAGAAGGACAGCCTTGATCCAGATCTGAGCAAGGAGACAGACAAAACTCAGGAGCTGGACTGACCACTGCAGTGATGATCATGTGCCTTCAAGATTCAAGCAGATCAAGATGCAAAAGGATAACCTCCGGGGACAAGCTAGCAGACTCTCAGCCGTGGATAGCTGAGACTTCCAAACCTGCCAGGGCATCCGGCTAATTAAAGGCAAGTACTGCAGAATTTTAGTCCTGATGCAGAGCAATGTGGAATAAATTAACGTTGTCCTTTTGCATTTACTGTGAAAAGCTGTACACCCCCTCAGCACCGCAAGCTGGTGACAGTGTAATCCTCAATTCACATATTGTAAATTTAGAAAAGACTGGAATGTGCAACTGATCATACCTAGAATGTTTACACACGCTGTTTGATCCCAAAATACTGGCTTATGTCATTAATAGCTTGTGTCATGCTCCTTTCTAGCTTCAGAAATGGCAAATGTTTACCGTTTTAACTATATTAGCCAACTGGTTAAAGAAAAGCAAAAAGGAGGCAAAGAAAGCATCACAGGCACAGCAAAAAAAAAGAATGTTAAATTACTCTGAAGAAACACTGTGCTTTTTTTAAAAAAAAAAAAATCTTTGATGGTACTTTAAACTCTTGAGATAACCAAAACATGCATGGTAATAACCCAACTTATCTTTCCATGCCTTCACTAGTACATACTTCTATTCATATCATAGCATAGCTGCTCTGGTTCCAGTCATCCTCACTTCTGATTCTCATCCTTCGTGACCCCAGAAGCGCAAGAGAATTTACAATAATTGCTTATTTATTTGTTTACTCCGCCACTTCCTAATGCATGTGTACTTATATCAGGGACTTCTCCCTCTTATCCTCAAAGTTGTGGATGACAACTAGTACCCCTTTACTATTAGTAAAGCCATAATTAATATACTGAGTACACATTTTACTTAAGTCATTTTTAATTTTTAAGCAAATTAGATTTGAAATAATATCCAGCCCTTCAAAAGCTTAATTTTTCAAGCCTTTAAATACTAATTCTTCTTTATGTGCATGCAAGCTCTATGGAGATATGCATAGCTGGAGGCCCAGTCTAAACCGTAATGGTTTATTTCCCCATGGAAAAACACCGATTTTTGCAAGACTGCTGAGTACCATTTGATAAGGACAAGTACTACTGACACCGAAGGACAAACTTAACGTAATTTGGAGTAAAAAGTAGTGCATTTTTCAACTTTATGTGAAGACAACTGATTTCTGAAAGTATGCTTAGGTAGTTCAGTACCAAACACTGCACATCTTATGTGCCTGTGACTGATGTTTAGCCGTGGTGATTTTATCACCTTGTAGAGCTGGGCCCTTATTAACCAAACAAAATATTAATTTAATCATAAAAATCCTGCATGAATTTTGCTGCAAGTCATTTTAGTATCCAAACCAAACCCCTTTTCACTTTGAGACGCACCTAGTTGTTGCTAGTTCTTGTACACTGCTGCTGATGCTGAACACCAGCAGGGACTAAGCTGAGCATTTAAAGCATATGGGTTTTATAAAAAGAAGGAAGAGCTGGCAGCTATCAAGAAAATGTTGTATTTCCTTATGAAGTAGGGTCCATGTGGGTTTTGTGCTTGGTATACGGTTTCCAACACAAAATCAGATTTATTTTATTACTATTTTTCTGATGAAAATTTTCTCAGATCCACATATTGGCAGTATCTGATGACCGATGGGGTTATCGTGCCTAGGTTCTCTTTTGGTGCCCTTAGAGCCCAGCATATGATAGGCAATAGGAAAAGATAAATATCACTGAAAGTAGCCAGGGGTGAGAGACCTCTCCCTGTCAGGAAGGCTGATCTGGACTAAGATGACTGACACACGCTGACCTGGTCCATGAGCAAACAGATCTATTCCTGGGACCTCTCACTTGCAAAAGATGTTCTGCAGGACTGAGTTTCTGACAGGCCACTTGTCCCAGGCCTGTGTGCTGGCGTGCCCTGCCTAGGTGCTCCGACTCCGGGAAGGTGCAAAGCTCGCGCGGCGCGAAGGCCAGGGCTGCACTGCCTCCCGACGGAGCCGGGCAGAGCTCCTTCCCCCTTGTCTGCTGACAAATTGCACAGCTGTGGTGTTACATGTCAGCACTTGCACTGCGGATCTCCAGAGACAAACCAGGAATGTTCTGCATGCCAGACAGTGGCGCTGAGCCATTACATTGAGACAACCTTCTTGAGGGAACCATGGGCCCTGAGTGAACAAGAGGAGAGGGGAATCCACTGACGTTCTGACCCGCAGCCGCGTAACGAGAGGCGGCACACTGCAGTGAGGCCAGCTCCACAGCTGAAAGAAAAGGTGGCTTGCAGAAACGTGCTAAATCCATGCACCGTTTGCTGCGTAGATACTACACTGGTTTGAAACAACTCACATGGCATTTAGATAAGGTTGGTGAGACTATATGTCCCTGAAGTCTGAGGTGTGCTTTCATCAACATTCACGGTCAGCTTGAAATTATTGGATGATGTTTACCATCATCTGGAACGCTTCCAGTGGAAAACATCATCTTGCTGACCTGGAATCTTAACTCAGATCCTGCGACCTATATAGTCAGAATAAGAGTCAATAGACGAATTCACATGGACATTTAACGCAGAGAAGCAAAGGACTCTGGAGTTACCTGAAATGACCTGCTCACCTGTTAAAGTCATCTTCTAAAATTATCCTTTTCGTTCAGCAGCTACAGTTCTTGCTTGTTTCACTGAACGACCACAGCTGCTAACCTTCCACCAGGTCTTCTCCTTTAGAAAAGCTAAAAGGGATTTTAAAGTCATATTCCTGCTGGGAATCTGAAGGATCTCCATTGGATTGCAGAAGGAGGTCTTGTAAATAATTATCACAGGGACTGAAAAATGACAAGGCAGTCTTAGAGAGAGGCAGCTGTGGAGGAGAAAAAAACACCGCTATTGTAACCTTGGAGGAAAAAAGTAACCAGTATTAGCTGTGACGACAGATTAGTTTATCGAAACATATGACACCTAGAATAGGGAAATAATGAGAATAATAAAAAAAAAAAACACAAAACTTTGACTTGAACCCTGGAGGCCTTCTCCTTTGCTACTTCCCACTTTAGCAGCAAATTTATGTCTTTCTTTATCAGTATCTTATGAGAAAGGGCATAGAAAAGGAAGAGCTAGGACAAATATTGGGATAAATAGAAACAGGAATTGAAGAGCAATAACTCATGGTCACAGGTAACACAGCAAAAGCTTCACTGTCTCAGAAAATATTCTTAAAAGAAAACTAGTGACACACTGTAGAGGAGGCTACAAGAAAACAAGTGCCTAGCTTTTTGGAAAATTTCACTCATAGCTGGTACAAATAGTTTACTGCCAAACTAGAAAGATGTGTCATTTGGAAATCTGTGAGGGTTAAGTCTTTTTCCTAAATTGTTATTCAACGGAACAGATTGCACATTTGAAATCTGCAAGCGGGGTAAGGTGCTGTAGGGCAACTGGAGCAGAGAGTTTTCATGATGATTTGGTGGGATCGGAGAAATGGTCTGAAAAACCCAGGACTCAGCTGAGCAAGGACAGGTGCTAAGTCCTGTACTTAGGAAGTAAAAATATTGTCTGGGAAAGTAAGAGATAGGGAATGAGTAGATGGGTAGCAGTTGTTCTGAACAGGACTTGGGGAGTATGACAGAGGATCAGAGCTGAACATGAGTCAACAATACCCTGGTGTTACAAAGAATCCATCCATCAACCTGAGCTCTACAAATAGGGGTTTTGTCTGACCAAGAAAAACAAAGGAATTATGTCAGACAAAGCAAGTCAGAAGAAAGGATAACACTAATCAAAAGCCTACAAAGGAGAGCCACAAAGACAGGATGGTGGAAAGGGGATTTTTCAGTCTAGAAAAAGGAATGGAATAAATTGGGTTTTGATACCTGGGGTGGAGAAGATGGAAAAAAGGAGACTTAAATTACAGCAACAGAAGTTCAAATTAAACTTCCTAATGGCAAATGAGGGAGTATGCCAACTTATGAAACCTCTGACACTAGCAGTTTTAAAAATAGCTTGCACAAAACATCTGTCAGGAATGATTTAAACATGATCCACCTTTAGGGCAGGAGGAGGGATTAGATCACTCCTAGGTGTCACATTTTGCATGATTACAGGAGCGAGCAGGCTCTGGGGTGGCAATGAAATACACAAAATCCCTTGGAAAGCAAGAAGTGCAAAAGTTGGTATTACCTGTGTAGTTTGCAGGCTCCAGCAATTCTTCACAGCCATTGCAAGTCCACGGTTCTAGAGAGCTAAGATGGCCAACAGTTTATGTTAATAAATGGCAAAACCACACACCTAAAGAGGGTCTTGAAGGTGACGAATAGTCACAGTCGAAGTAGGGAAGAAGAAAAGGCCATTTTATTAGGGAGAGAGTCAGAAGCAGAGATCCCACAAACATTTTAAATGCCTGTATTTGTACCTAGTGAGAAAGTAAGTCAGGGACTATGCCTGGGAAATGCATCCCTCCCCCAGACACAGAAGCCTTGCAGGCACAGGTCCTTAACAGACAGCAAGATTTCACACATGGAATATGTCTTAAATTCAGCTCCATCCAGGAAGCCCTGAACCAGAGCCTAAGGAAAGCTTAGTTGAACTGACACTTGTTTAAGTCCAAATTATTAAATATTTTAGGTAATAGGCAGTATCTGTTTAAATGAGAGCCCTGAAGAAGCCATGTCTGCACAACAAAATATAAAAGAAATACTATCACGTCAGGATACTCTGCACTTAAAAAGAATCTTGGGTGAACAGAGTCAGATGCTTTAATCCACTCATAAACCCAGCCTCTTTTCCCTCCACTGTTAAAAAAAGAGGTGTGGTGAGAATGTAGCTAGTAATCCTGGGGTGAAAGAAGTGGCATAAACCCCACCTATCAGTCACAGTCCACAAAGCTTTTGCTCAGCCTGCCCTTGGCTGGGATAACGCATCATTACTAATCTTCCAAACATTACGCACATACAATCTGGAATGCAAGAACTACGGCACAGTCCATAAACAGAGCGAAGCAAAGCCGTTGGATTAGTTCATCTCAGGACTCAAGGAAAAACAAACACACCCTTCAGTCAGGGAAAGTCCTCACCTGGAATCACTTACGAAATGAATTCTGATTTCCAGAAACGCTCAGTTATAAAACTGAGAAAACTCACACTAGCGTCCTTGAACCAAACAACACACAATCCATTTTAGGCACTGAAACCTCCCTTAATTTTAGAAGTTTACAAGGAAATTAACTGGATTGTGATGACAGTATACAGACATTTCTCTTTTTTTTCTTTTCTCTTTAAATGAGCACCTGCAGGATGAAAAGCTATAAAGAAAGGAAAAGCAACTATTAAAAGTGTACCTTTCCTCTTCTTTTTTAGTTCCCCTTTCCACTTGTTTTTTCCTAGAGACTTTTCACATTTTTTTCCAATAAGCAGATCAATCAATTGCTGAAAAAACGCAGTCTCAGGCAAACTTATTAATCAGCTCATGGTGAACTCAGCCCGTGAGAAAGGTAACACTCCGGAATGAATGATATTATTCATCTTCATTTTTCTCACAGTCACAGTTGTGTCCTTAACCCTTCTCAGTTTCAAAAGAGACACTAAAACTTCAAGCAGCATCCCAGACATTTCAAGTGAGGTCACACGCTCGAGCGAAGCAAGGAAACTTCCCCGGACGCCTGTTGTCCCAAAGCCCATGATCTAAACAAAAGCCCAGAGAGGAGGACGGACAGATGGAAGGTAAGACAGACCTTGAAGGAAAAATTTAAGCCTGAATAGTTCAAGTTTGTTAAAATCATAAGTAACTAAAATCAGGTTCTTAGTAAAGAGAAATGTCAGGGAAATTCAAACTTCTCTGCCCTTTCAGAGCATGAATTTGAACTGCAGGTTCCCATCCCTCCAAAGAGACTTTAATTACCAGTCTGCTAGGTTTCTAGGATTGGTCTGTCTCTTTTTTTTTTTTTTTTTTTTTTCAATTGAAGCTACTTGAGCTAATAAAAGCACACAAAAGGCAAAGCAGCAGGAATTCAATTCATAGGCATGTCACCTCTCCCTGGGTCTGACTTCTGGCAAAGCTTCCACAAGATCAGAGGTTATTTTTCTTTCTCTTTGTTTTGAAATAAATACCAAAGGGTAAAACAGCTTCCTTCAGTTCTCAAAATAGTCTCATAAAAGTTGTTTTTCGGATCAAGCTGAAACAAAATGGAGTTTGACCGATGACCAGTAGCAGTTCTTTGTCTGCAGTGTTTTCTTCCACAGCTGACCTTTCTGAAGGTCTCCAGCTAAAATGTCTGTCCTTTCCTAGGACACGATTACAGGACAATATATTGCTTGGTTCACATTGTGAAAAATAACTTTCTGAACTTTTCATTGAGAAATTCGGCAGCTCCACACTGGAGAAGAGATATTAAGAAGACAGGAGATACAATTGCTCTTCTTATATTTGCTTTTCCACGGTGTAGTATGGAGTAGAAGAAGCAAAGGAGAAAAAAAAAAATATTTTTTTCAGTATGGAACCAAGCACGCAGCCCTCCTCAGTACAAACGGGTGACCGGAGTTTGCTCAGCACGGCTTACATTAGACACCCGATCTGCCTAAGCATCAACTGCAAGCAGGCAAGTCAGCCACGGACCCTCCCTAGAAGGCTCTAAGTGCAAAAGCCATATAGGATTTGTACTCAGCAAGAACTAAGGCTGCTCATCTCACATTGGCTGCAGCGCACAAAGCTGCAGGCACCTTGTACCCCAGGGAGCTGGGAACGAGGGAAGGAGATACAATCACAACCTTTTTCCTGGCCCGGATACCTGAGGTTCAGTGGAATCATCACCAGAGGCATGTCAGTTAGGCAATGAGCTCCCCAGAAATTCTGCTTCACTGGCACAGATCATGATGCCCAAACTGTCAATTAAATATTGCAGTCTGACAGCACTCATTTATCCCCTCCTCCTCAACCATATTTTCCAAGAAATCTCTTCTGCTCTGTTCTTGGTGTAGGCAGGAAAAGCCAAAAGCCCTAATTAACTTCGGATTGAACTTTCATTAACTTAAATATGTAGGGCTTGCAGCCATTATCACAGCCTGGAAGACAACAGATGTTAGATATGTCAAAGTAAGCTGGTACCAGCCTCACTAGGTAGCCTCAGGCAACACAGAAAAATGTCAGTAAACTTTCACCTAGCAACAAAATCCTCTCTAAAGAGGAGATACAGAAATTTTCAGAAATTGCTGACTCCTTCTCCCTGTCCTCTGTGACTAAAAGCTTGGAAAAAAAATGCCATCTCTGTGTTACATATCCTTACATTCCATCTTTTTTTCCTGGTAATTCTTCTGCCATATTAGTGCTATGTAAAAAAGTTTTTTTCTGAATCACCTGAACAATCTCCTGCTTTTTCCACATGGGATTTGGCTGAGCCATCAGTGACTTTGCTAGTGGTGATCCTGTGCTGAGGGTGTTCAGCAGTTCTGAAGGGGAGGCGGTGGAAAGGTGCAGCTTTTGCATCTTATTGCCTGGAGTGCTGAAGGAAGAAAGTAGGAATGGGTGCCAGAGGGTAGGCAGCAACAGTTAAATAAGGACAGAAGTTAGAAGGTGCAGGGAGCCAAGGACTGGCTGGATTTCCAGGGTACCTCTTGGCAAAGCAGTGGTAACCAGCCAACCGAACTGTAGGTAGGGAACCCCAGCTCTTCAGAGCTCAGGAGGCATTCAGCACTCGCCTCCACGGGCCCTGCCGGAGCAGTGAGGAAGCACTGCAGCCAGGAGCACCACCCTGGATCCGTGATTCAGCACCGACAGGCAATTCCAGCGAAGGACCTCAGGGAGACACAGGGATGTGTGTATCTGTGCATATATATGCATGTGATTTTTAAGGCACTGCCCAGCTCCTGTAGCTTGCAAAGTTTCTTGACAGCACCGAAACCACTGCTAGAGCTCACGGGAGATCTGGGCAGGCAGAGGGACCCAGCCCAGCGGGTCTGAGGGTGCCGCGCTCACCAGAAGCCTCTATCATCACCTCAGGGAAATGGCCCCAGTTACGAGAGATACAGACAGCTCTGCCATACCCCAGGCAGTGAGAACAGGCCGCCTTTCCAGAGGCGCATCCGCATAAAGGTATGGCTGGATTACAGCATGTAGTAAACAATACCATAAATTGCTTAACAGTAACATATCGTTCCACCGAGGTACCTGCTTCATTATTCCAGCTGGTGGTGAATTTATGCTCTGAAACATGAGGGTTTGTGGCCACTGACATTTCATTCAAGATAGTCTGATTAAAAATCCTGTTCTTACAATCACAAGTGCCTAATCCTCATTTTCAAAATGGTTTTAAATTGTCTTGACAGCATCCTACAACAGGAAGCACGACAGGTTGAATAGACATTATTTGTTTTATATTAGCAGCTCATAACCCACTTCTGAAAGGAGCCCTAAAGCGTGAGGCTGTGTGGAGAGCCTTTCCCACTCTCCTCCCTATCAGCAATCCCATTACAAGGTCTAGCTCCCATTCTGGATATGGCCCTGAGTGACTTGTCCTGAGCCATTCAAGAAATTTGTGGTAAACCTGGGTATTGAAACTGCCTCTCCCGAGGGCTCATCCAGAGCTTATTTAAGTCAACAGAAGTCTTTCCAATTGATTTCAATTAACTTTTGAGCAGGTTCCGAGTCTCGGGGCACTGCCCTTCCTGCGACAGCATGCTTTTTATACTGCTTATTTTATACACCTATCAGATTTCTTCCAACAATTCTTTCCAAATTAAATTGCCTTAGGGTGTAAGGGAACATTTCAGAGAGATGAGGGGCTGTAAGCTATCCTATTCTCATGGAAAATCAATGTGACTTGGATACCTATCTCCAATTCATGCCATTTAAAATTTTCCCCCTAATCAAGCCAGACCTGTCTGCAATGCCTTTCCCCATTTTTATCCGTTTCTCTGGATAATTTTTGCTGTCTGCTCTGATGCATAATGGGAAGATGACAGGAGAACCTAGCACAGCTGGTCACTAGACATTGCTGAGAGACTGATGCATAAGAAATCTATCTCAAAGAGTACAGTCCTAGAAAAAGGATTTCTTAAAAATGGATGAAACTGGGTATTAGTTTAGTTGAGATGTACTCCTGCAGTTTTATCCTGATTCCAGTAGTACACACACAAAAAAGCTGGAGTGCTGCCATGACAAACTAGACCTATGATTTTTCAGTGCCTTTAATATGGGTCACAACATTTAGTCGGTCAATATTAATTTATTTTAGTATTCCCTGGGGAAACCCAGGGTGACTTTAACATAGAGCTCCTTCTAGCTATTTAAACAAAGAAGAAATGGAAGGACATCCGCTGTGATTTATTTTCTCTGGATGATCAGTGGAGAAATTGGATACGCATGACACACATTCATTTAGTCCTCACTTCCCTTTGATGATTAGGGCTGAATTTTCATTCTGGTGTATGGGGATTTGTGTGTGTCACTCCAAACAACAAGTGTCATACATCTAAGTCCAAATGTAACTTTCCAAGAGTGAAGTTCAGAGGCACAAAACTCCAGTGTAAGTGGCAAAACCAGAATATTATAATTGCACGCAAGCAATATTTATGTTCTAAGTTGACGCTTGAGCCGCACAGAGGATTGACGGAGTTTGTAGTTAAGATCCTTCCCTCAGCTTTAGTAAAAAAAGCACATCGGAAAGATGTGCAGGCATCAACTTAATTAAGTCTATAACAATTGATTAGCCAAAACATCTGCTACTTGGTCCTTTGTACACTATTGCAAATAACCTCAATAATGAGGTGTGACCAATTGTTTCATTGCGTGAGCACTGCAGCCTCAGCAGAGGAAGGCTGACGAGTCACAGCTATAGCTCGAACTGATCACAGTGAAATGCTAGGTCTGTGTAGCCAAGCGATGGAATTTCATTTGTTTATAACAATTGTTTGTTTATTAATATAACCTTTTTATGGACCACGAGAATCGGACAGAACCGTGAGCGACTGTTTTTCAGAAACAATCCCTTTACCCTTCAAGACTACCTGACACGCATTAGAAGAAAGAAGTTCTCCAAACAAAAGCTAATGGAAGGATGAAAAAAGGCTTTATAAGGGATTATAAAGCTTTGTAATCGCTGTTGGCAAACCCAGTGGTGAGCTGAAAGGCTATTACTATGGCGTAATATTTTCCAGTTTTCATGCAGTCCCAATGTCAAGTGATACAAGCAATAAAGTGCTCTCTTCCCTTCCCCTGTAAGACTATTCCATACATCACATTGTGAGCAAGTTTTATTTTTGGACTGTGATGAACACCTCACAGGATCAGGCCAGTAGCAAGGCACCAAGCACGTGGTAATGATACATCACATGCATTCAAAAACAACTGCCTTCTACCACTGCAGCACTGCGTGCACTCATTGAAATGACCACAGAATTAAAAATACAGGACAATCGCACCGCTGTATAAAACCCCTAAAAATATAATCTTGCCTAAATAATCACACTGCAGTCAGATACTAAACATCTGGTGGATCTATTTGAAGAATAGACCTATACCACCCCTTGGACAGGTCTCAGCACTAGAGTGGGGATTTGATCCCAAGAAATCGGATGAGAGCACTCGTAACCACACACACACACACTGCAAGAATGGGAAAGACTGACCTTGAATGTGCCGAGCTGTATCCGGCAAAAGGCAGGTGGCAACAGCAAGCAACTGAAGCTTTGCTCCAAGGAGGCAGCAGCTGGGAAGCTGCCTCTGCTTCGTTTGCAGATCACCATCCTTGACCCAGCGCGGAAGAGGGTGCTAATACACTCAGTTTCTGAAACACCTCGGTCTTCTGTGTAGGATTTGTTTATGCATAAGTCTGGAGAAAGGGGGGAAAAAAAGGCAATGGAAATATAGCTTTTTGGTATCCAAGGTTTATGCCTGGCTATTTAAGAAAACTGAGCAATTCTACTAAGCTGGAGCAGTGCTACAGCTCTGTTTCAGCTGGGAAGCTTAAAACAAACTGCGTGAGGGAAGTGAGAGAAAAGCAAAGGTTTTTAATAGGCATTGTCATACAGGAGCGAAACAGAGAAAACATTCTCTTGTGTTGCTCCTCAGCAGAGTTAGAATTTCCTGATTTCAGGCATGAGTGTTTCAAAAGCTTTGCAGTGGAGGCTCCAAAGGACTCCTGTGCCAGCAGAAGGCCTGGGCTGCAATGCACTGAGAAAACTTAAGTCCGATAATCCTCACACAAAATTTCCATGCTGGAGCATTTAATATTGTAATTTCCAGCACACATGGATAAACCCCTGCTGGAAGGATAACACGGAACAAGTGCGTTCCCACTGGACGGGCTGTTTCAGCTCTCATTCCACATAATAGATTGCATAATAGGCTCGGGGAAGCTGTTTTTTCAGCATCTTCACTGAATATTCCAGAAGCATTTCAGTGGAAACTGTAATACTAACATCATCCTATGCACAAAGGCAAGGGATGGGCAAGCCTACAACTTCGTGGCAAACACACTGTCCAGCTGGAAGTCTCCCCACAGGCTGTTCTCAGCCCATACTTGCCCGTCCACCTCCCAGACGGTTTTCCTAACAGCTAGGCAGCAGGTGAGAGCGCTTTTCCTCTCTCACCATCCCAGTTTAAGGACTACAAGACAGGACTTTTGCTGCTATAAACGGGACTCCTTTAAATGAACAACAAATGACCGGGGGACTGGAACACCACTCTGATGGAGAAAGGCTGAGGGATTTGGGTCTTTTTAGTCTAAAAAAGACGACGACTGGGGGAGGATCTTATCAATGCTTATAAATACTGACAGGGTGGGTGTCAGGAGGATGGGGCCAGGCTCTTTTCAGTGGTGCCCAGGGACAGGACAAGGGGCAATGGGCACAAACGATCTCCAGAGGTCCCTTCCAACCCCTGCCATTCTGTGATTCTGGGTGACTAGTCGTAAAACTGTTTTGGATCATCTATGATAAGATTTTTCATTAGGGCACAGTTCCTGGTGTTAAGGATGTCAATTTTGGTGGAAAGAAGGTTAAGCAAACAGAATAGTCAAGTCCCCACACCATAACCCATCTCAGATATACTCTAACAGGGATCCCAACAAAGAAGATGATCTATGGACCATGGATACTGTGGTCTTACTGTAGAGAACTGTTAACCCTCATGAGTTTTATTTGCCCTTAGAAGTATTTTTAAAGGCGATGGTCTTTTGTAATGGAGTACATGTGAAGATTTGGAAACAATTTAGCCTTTCAGATCGGTTATTGATACACTCTGCACTGTTTTGGTTTTGATTTCTTACTCTTTTAGTCTGTAAAGTCTACAATTAGATGGGTAAGATGGCACATTTTGTGTGGATTATTACACTGATAGGGGTTGAAAGCACTTGGCCTACAGCCTTGTACCTCACTGCATGCGCGAGGCTTCTCATAATCCTTCAGAAATACACTGTGCATCGAATCTTGTTGCTTCATTAGAAGCATACTTTCTCAGTCTGCTTTCCAAAAATCTTTCAAGGCATCCAGTAGTTGTGTGGTAAGCCACTCAAACCACAGGTAGCGGAGGACCAGTAAACCAGACTGAAGAGGACTTTATTGGCAAAATTCATGCATGCTTGCCTGCAGCTGATTTTTTACTGCAACTACCTTCTCTCTTTGGGGTTCCTTCCCTAAAAACCTATGACTAGAAATTACAGAAGAGTTGAGCTTTGTATGGAGCATTTAGACACCTCCACAATGTTTACTGTGTGCTCCTTCACCTTGTGCCCATTCCTGATTCTATGGAAAGCATTTCTTTTACCTACTTAAATAATTTTAAGTAACTGCTGAAGTATCTCCACACCATTTTTCCAGAGATCAATACCAACTATAGATCAAATCTGAAAAGGATACGTAGCTGATATGATTAATACAGTAAAAATACTTATTCAGGTCTTCAAATCAGTGTGAGCCTAATCTGGAAAACTACAGCTAAGTACCTTGGAGAATTTAACTCAAAATTGACTGCTATAAAACATTTCCATTTCTATAAAAGCCACCTATCACCACTCTTTACACATCAATCTGACTGAAAGATGAGAGAAGCGGAGGCATGTCTCATGCAGCAGAGTGAACCCACCATTACAAAGGCCTTTGCTATGTTTCAGTGATCTCTCACCCAACTTGTAGTTTGGTCCCATTTCCGAATGAGCCCCTGAAGAACTGTTTTTCCCACTTCTGTTCTCAAAAAATGTTTGTATTTTTCCTAAATCCTAAGTTTGTACAGAGAAAACTCAAATTGAATAGAGATATTTTCAATGTCTTATTAAAAAAAAAACCAAAAGCATGAAAAATAGGCATTTTTCCAACTCTTTGTTAGGACAGGATTGTTATTTGCTTATCTTATCTGAATGGTTTCTAAGTAAAATTATTTATTTTAAGTCATTGTAATGGTACTACTATTAAAAACAAAACCTCCAAACTCCTGCACTTTTGAGCCCTTAACACGTGTAGTACAGACAGAATTAACTGATTATGTATCCCAGAAAGCTGAACTTACATCTCTATCACAGTCCACAGCTTCAGCTTTTATACTCTTATCCAGGCATAATGCCGCTCTCTTTTGCAGTAAAGTGACACAAAAGCAGCTGTTAGCACTACAACCACATGTGACAATTTCCAATAAATTTCAAAATTAAATAAGCCTCTTTCCAGTGATTCTTTGATGTCATCTAATTTTCTGCCAGTTGGTAAAGTCAGAGAGACAGAAGTCTCAAAGTAATCTGAATTTTATGGGTCCAAACGTTCTTTCCCTACAAGGAGCAAACCATTTTCTGCTTCGGTCTTTGAGGGATTACTAAGACAGAGGAACTATTATAACAACAACGAAGGGAATGTTTGATTTTCATATCAACTCATAAGTCCACCTCTGTTCTTGAAACTGAGATCACTTACGCTGTGGTATACACTGAGAACTGATCAAAAGCTGCCCAATCTCAAAGGCTCATTATCACTTCAATACTAATAAAAGCATCGGGAAAACTGTTGCATGCAACTTTTTATTAGTCACCCCACCACTAACACGCCCTTTTCCTCACACTGAGTTTACAGGCAGTCTATTCATTTTCTCTTCCCCTAGGTCACCACGTAATAAGAAGTCCCAGTAAAGTCACAAAGAGAGAGGCTTAAAGGGTTTTTAAGCTAAATTTAAAAGACGTGTTGATGTAGCACTTAGGGTCACGGTTTAGTGGTGGACCTGGCAATGTTAGGTTTATAGTTGGACTCAATGATCTTAAAGACCTTTTGCAACGTAAATTGTTCTATGTTTCTGAATCCCAGCAGGAAAAACTGAGGGTGTGTCTGTGCTGCCTCCGATAGGAGGGCCAAGGCCATGGCAGATCTATTCATTATCTATACCGTGGTCCTGCAAGTGCCTGTGAATGTATGCTCTGGACCACGTGTGAAGGGATAGCACAGCACCCAGCTTAGTGCAGGCACTTTGTGTGCCAAGGTGGGCAAGCACGGGAACGCACATACCTGTAAGCACTCTAACACCCAACTTTTGGTGCATCCTAGGCAGGGCCTCATCTCAGGGCAGCAATCTCATCTGTCAATAGACAACCGCAGCTGAGTCTAGGCAGGCTCTGATCTTTAAAAGAGGCTGGACTCTCCTCAAGGGGTGAGAGAAGCTATTTGTTTTTGCCGTTATCATCCCTCAGTATCAGCCTCTTCAGCTGCCTCACCTCCAGAGGGGTCTGCTTGGACCCAGAAGACAAACCTCTGAACACTGCAGCCAAAACAGGTGTGAAAACATGTACTTGAAATTAACCAAGTGAAAAAAAAGAGCTGAAAAATAACGACCCCTTGGAGTTAACAATACTGTGCGTAGAATTTGCATAGCATGACTGATAAATTTTTCCTTAACAGAGGTAAGCCTAATATAGAATCACAGGAGAGTTACTCTTTTCCAGGCATCCTACATCTGCTCTGTTGTCAGATGTTGTGTTTTGATTACTTTCCATGTGTAGGATTTTCCCTTGCTCCCTCGTTGCTGATCAACTCCATTAAATCTCATTCCATCATTCGCTTTGCTAGCTCAGTATCACCTCTTCCTAAGATGTTAATGCAAGTCTCACGATACTCTGTACCATCTTTTAGGCCTATGTGATGGGGTCATATCAGTGCATGGGAATTTCAGTTTTCAATTAAAAAGAAGCTCCTGGCCTTCTTGGGTACACACAACTGCTTTGAAATATGGTTTGCACACACCTCAAAAGACAAAAAGGGAAGCATCAAACAAAAAGAACCTACTGCCTTCTATTTTAAAAAGCCCCATGATTTCCATATGGTCTCACTTTTATTTTTTTATACTTGACTCATCATTTTGTAACATCACTGGCAATACTGCAAAAGTCCCTTCCCTGTGGAAGCTGCACAGGCGCTCGTATATCCCTACGACGACTGCCAACAGCAGTAAATAAGCCTTTCAGTCTTACACTCATGCTAAAGATCTCACTGTTTACAGAAAAGCTTCCCAAAGATTCCCAAAGTGTTTGCAGTTCTTTATCACTGCAAGCTGTTACGTAAAGTCTTTTGTATCTATGCACTCAATCCAAAACCCAATAAATTCAGTAGAAAAATTCCCACTAATCTCAGAAGGCTTTGGATCAAGTTCTGCGGTTACTAATACTACCTGAGTTTATAGGGGTAAACCTTCGTATCAGTTTGGCTGCCGATACTTATGTCACTATCATATATTTTTATTTCATGCAAGGGGTAAAATGGAATGAGGCAAGACAAATTTACTTGGCTTTCAATTTCTGTTTCATCAAAGCTGTCATATCTCAGTGATGTCCAAGTATGCCTGCATTTAACATTTTCAGACCTACGTTCAATCCATTTGATTTCAAGTGTCCTCTGCCATTTTTGGTACAAATCAGGAAGCATCCCATTTATGTTGTGAAAAACTAGCTGACTCATTAACTGTAGGCCTACATAAAGTACTCTTCAAGTATTAGCTACATGCTTGAAGTAAGTTACTATTATCGCATTCTTAATGTTACAGTAAATGGATCCCTCCTCCTTGCATGGCATCTCGGACCTGTGGGTGCATAACATACCGGAGAATTACCCTACAAAACTGAGGACTGAGCCATCATGGTCTCAGCAATGAAAGTCATAATCCCAAGCTCCAGACCTTGACCTTGGCTGACTGTGCAACACTGCCAACATACCAGGAAAGAGGAGAGCGGGGGGAAGGGTCAGCAGACATTGGAGACAGATGGCCTAATTCATCATCCACCAGAAATAAAAAAAAAAGCTGTTCCAAGCATTACACACAGAGCGACGATTGTAAATTCCACAACTGTGGAGACCTGCCAAGCCATTATACACACACCCATACTGCAGTCACTGTGCATAGCTCCTGAAAGGTGAAGTCAGGAGAAACTAAAAGCATAAAAGATGCTCAGCTCTCAGGAAATTGGTTCATAAAATGATGATCCAAGCCCTGCTGGAACAAAAAACATGTAGAAGTTAGGGACTGACAGGATATTACAGCTTATTCATAAACAATGCGTATATGCAATAAAGTAGTCATCCACAGACGTGATTCTAGATATTGTGTACCTAATTAGCTTCTTTCAACATCTTTTTTTTTTTCTTCCTCTTAATAGTTTCCTAATTGGAGCTGCTTGATTGTGTGTCTTGCTAAAATGAAGTTCTCTAGTCACCAAGCAAAGTACCTCATAGGAACTGCCGAGGCTGGTGCTGCGGCTCTGGAGGGGTGGCACGCAGACCAAACGGAGCTTTCCCCAGACCATCTCCGTTGACTTCTCTGCAAGGGGAATGAAGGAGCATCCTGGATCCTGCCTTGGATTTTTTGGCACCTCGAAATTCACAGAGAGCAAGGAAACGGAGTGGCATGAGTAATGCTGTTTGTAGCGTAGGCTGAGTGCTCCAAGAAGTTTTGTGAGCACAGCTTCCCTGCAAAAACAACAGCAGCCATTGAGTTGCTGAAGGTCACAAAGCAAGTGCCAGAGAGCTCCATCACAGCCTTTGTCCAGCCCTTTAGCTCTTTCCACACAGGCCAACATCTATGCACTTGCACAACAATGAGTTATTAATACAACCTCCACAATCAGCCCGTATTAAAACCCACACGTTGATCCTAGTGCTCCGTTCAGGGATTCCTTAGGAGTGCATGGTATGAATAACTGCAAATTCTTGTCACTGCTCTGAAACTGCAACCCACTGAGCAGCCCTTTCTTTCACTGCCAGGTGACCTTGGAAGGATCACACAGGGGAAGGGACTTGTTCTGTGCAAGCAAGATGCACTTGATGATCCAAACGTCCTTATCCGACTGCCACTCTCCACGCTGGTGACTCTGGGTTGCTCTCCTAGAAGTTGGTGGTATGTCAGAGCATCAGCACAACACACCCTTCTGCTACCTCAGAGCCCCCACGGGCTCCCACAGCGAAGCCACTTCTCTTGAACTCTTACATAGGCAAGATAAAAACATCCACCAGCCTGAAAACCCAGCTCTGCTGGGAACCTCCTCTCCAGTTTTATCTCGCCAGCTGCATCCACCCATGCTTTCCCCTCGTTTCGCTGCACATTCCAGAAATCAGCCCAAGCCGCCTCACTCAGCAACTCAAAAACAAGGAGAATTCGACAACAAAGCAGAAGTGTGATGTGCTGAATATAGCTAGCCGATTCCCGTTCTGACAGGGAGCATTCTTCTTGCTGTTGGAAGAACTACTCTACATCAAGAGAGTGCCCCAGCCTCCTGAGGAAGGAGGAGAAGAGGAGGAACTAAAAAGCAGAAAGCAAACAAGCCTTCTCTAGTTTCTCCTGCTTACTCCAGCTACCCACCAGACTATTGCTTCATGAAAAGAAAGTCCTCCTCCTCCATCCAGTTCGCAGTCTGCCTTTACACTGGGCACTGAGGGAGTATTTATATGACCTACTTTGAGCATTTAATCTAGGTGTGATTCTCCTACAGCCTGGACCCTTGATGTCTTATGTAGCCGATGGAGATGCCTCCCACAGGAGACAACTCCACATGGTCACTAGGGATTCAGGTGGCTCACACAAGAACCACCCCAGTTATTTTGCTTCCCCACTTCCTTTGAAAGAGCACAACTGTGCTCTTCCCTTATTTACCCTCAAATTTGCAAGAGACCTTTTACAGACCTAACCAGGATACACAGACCTTTGTGCATGAAAGCTTTTACATATAGTCTACAAGTGCAGTTGTGACTATGCCTTTTAGAGTGTCCCTTATTAAAGAGAGATTTGAATGTCACCACGCTTTTGAGTTGTGCATCCATCTGCCATCCTAGGTACCTGTCCGAATCTCATTCTTTAGCATCAGAGTCATCTTACAAGCTTCAGCATAATCATCTCTGTGGGGTAAGAGAGGATTCATGAAGGCAAAGAGAGATGAGTGATTTAAAACAGGAGGACTGCCTGGTCTACTAGAGCATTTTCCCATTGGAAATTGGTTCTCTGAATGAACCAAAGAACAAATCCAATAATGCCCAGGAGCTGGCACCAATCAAGGAAGATCAGCTTGAACCTCGTTCTGAGTCACCTGCGGTAAGGCCCACAGAAAATCCTGGGGGCAAAAAATACTGGGGCACTGACTGAAAGTGGTCAAAGAACTGTCATGTATAAAACAAAGAGGCTTAGCCAAGGAGGGTGGTTTTTTGAAAGGGGCTGTAACCCTAACAGTGCCTTGGTATCTTTTCAAGATAAATAATCAGCACCTTAACCTATCCAATACCCCCAAACTGTTATCTAGTGGCAAATCTACAGGATCGTATTGTAGGCAAGTTCAACTGGGAAAACAGTGTTAGGACTCCAGAACTCTCCTGTCTCATGAGTTTTGAGCCTTTTAAAAAAATAAACAATGTTAAAAACATGTATTAGATACCGCCACGGTGCATTCTAAGCACTGTGTGTAAACACCTCCTCCACATTACACTGCTTTCATGATCTATGCAAACCAACCCACCAGACAAAATACCAAATAAAGCAGGAGGCTACAGTAGAAAAAAATATTTCCTTAATATGTCTTTAGATATTCTAAATAAATAGAAAATATTTAGAAAATATCAAAATATATAAAGAAAATATATGCAATTCTGTATACAAAATTTCTGTATACACATATTTTATATAAGTTACATATTATTGTAATTATATAGTGTAATGTATAATACTATATATATTCTAAAACACATAAATCCCTCCTAGCTGTTATGGCAGCTACATAGAGGACCCCTCGTACAGTTTTGGCTTCTGCAGTGTCTGTCGGTCTGCAGGCAGTCACAGAGCAGTGGGAATGCAATTTATTCCCAAGTAGCCAGTGTTGGGAACTACAGCTGTACTTCAAGAGATTCCAGCACATGCTACTCTGTATTTACAAGTTTGAATTCTAGAACTGATCAGAAATTGCAGACTTCCCCCTGGTTTAGCAAGGGGGTGAAGCGTTTTCCCCAGCACTAGGGGGGCCTGCATCCAGCTGGCTAGATGCTGTTTGGGTGATCTGAACACTGAAGGTCACGGATGCAATTTTAGCCTTAAACTACATAGAAAAACTTGAGCTCCTCTGGAGAGGCAAAGGCAGACTTTCACTGTGCTCCAAGCTGCAGCAGCACCTTGGTGCTATCAACAGCAATTAGAGGTTGTACTTCTGAGTCGCACACGTGCTGTGCCTGCACTGTCTCCTGTTTCAAGCACAGTACACACAGATGCTGTATGAGTGGGGTCCTGCAACCCAAACATCTTACTGATACAGCCTTTCTCAGAGGCTGCAGAAGCAGATTCTAAATGCTGATCCCACCCAATGTAAAGCTCATCTCTAGAATGGCAGGAACTGGCAGGCACCAGAACCTTTACATTTCCACACAGAGGAATAAAGCTATCCCAAATGCAAGCCATAACTATAATAAGAAATTACGAGCTCTTCTTTTCCCTTAGCAAAGAGGAATTTTGAAGTCTTTCAGAAGAATAATACAATTCTCCTAGAAGCGAAGTGCAACATGAAGTGGCTGCTGACCCAGTAGCAACTGGAAACTGATGCTGGGCTCAGCTTTGTTACAAGAATTTATAGGCTGACCGTACCCTCCTTGAGCAGTTAGCAGCTCAAACTGCAACAACAGAGGAACCCAGGGACCACTGAACAATGACCCATTGTGTCAGAAACATTTGTCTGAGACAAATTACATGGAAAACTAAAAAGCTGAACTGGAGGCAATCAAGGTTCACAAACCCAAGAGATGCCCCCTCGTGGTTACAGCCAAAGGCAGCAAAGAAGAGACAGAGAAGGAAAGGGTCAAACGACACCTAAGGAAGAGGGAGGCAGAGTAACTAGAAATAAGGAAAGCAGCCTAACTGCCTCCTCTCTGCACTTCAGCTGACTGTAAGAGGGAGAAGAGAGACATCACACCAGGATCAAGGTGAAAAATGCCCCCAATTTAAAATTATCCATAAATACACTTATAATCACACTAAAAGGAACTTTATTTTCTTTTCTGTAAAACCAAATCCACTCTTTTATGACCCTCCTTGAAAAATAAGGCAGTATCACTGGTGAAATGAATTAAAGTGCACATGTGGAAAGATTTAAACTCTGTTACTGGGAATGCTTTTATTGACTGTAAGGGAGGCAGTAAAAGCATCCATTGTGTCTAACGAAGAATGAAAGCAGATGCTGGAAATAAAGACCTTCCAGAGTCTAAGGTTGCCTTTCCCTAGGAAAATATTTTGAAACAATATCTGAAGACTCTCAGCTTGTTAAATCAGCAGGGCTCCACTAAGAGTCAATCAAAGTGCCATTCCCTCCCCAGGTGAAGAGCTGCTAACTGTTAGAACCTGGTGCTCCAGACGCACACCAGCTGTTCTTCACAAGTGCTCTGGTGTGCCTATGGATAAATGCACTGGGATGGGAGCAGCTGCCAACAACAGCCAGGGTAACTCGCTTCATCCTTCTAATTTGAGGGAAGAATTTGAACAGAAGTAGCTCGTCTCCTCTGTTCATCCCTGCTTTGGGAATCATCACCTCCCACACCCACAGGTTCAGCTGCAAGCAGAGAATGACGACTTTACTCACTAGAAAAAATTTTGAGTCATGCTTCATAGAGGAACCACATTCTTACATTTCCGTGACATTTTTTTCATATTTCTTTTTTTACCTGTAAAATGTTTATTTTTACATAAGTTTATGCATCCATTTTTCTGGAATGGCACAGTTCCACCCACTAAGAACACTTTAGCTAATTATTACAAGTCTTAAAGGCTTTTATGAGTTTTTAAGTACAAAGTGTAATTTATTTCCATTTACTTACGTTCTTGTCCATGTAAAACTATTTATAATTTGTATTTCTCTTATTTGTTCAGGATCCTCACAACCACTGTAACAGTCTGCAGAATTCCCAAAGCCTCAAAGAAAAGCTTTGATTTTACCTTCAACTTGAACAATAGAGCAAATTTCCTTCTTTAATTTAGTCCAGTTTGGCTCCATCTCCTGCCTAAAGTTACAAACTACATCTTGTAACAGTTACATAAAATTAAAAATACAAAAACCTCAAAGGTGTTAATTTTACAAAGTACTTTAAGAACATTTGCTACAGATGAAAACTATCCCAAGAAACGATCAGCAATTCAGCTGGTAAGCTTCACATATTGATAATTAAGAAAATGAACAGTTGAACAGCTACACTGGAGACATTCAGCGGTTACGCTACATCGGTTAATTCCCAGGTGACTTTAAAGTTTGCATCAGGAAACGCAGCCCCAGGTGGAAATCCAGAAAACAAGTTGTGTTTTACTGGATGGACAAGTACAAGCACAAAAATTAAAGTAAAATGGTAACGTTCTTAAATTTCATGTTTCTGATCATACCACTACTGACTCTCTCCCAGTACGCTAGGGCAATAGGAGCCACACTCCTAACACTGACCCAGAATACAACCATAAGCCCCGTGTTGCCATGTTTCTGAGCAGCATCTACCAGAGGCCCTATGCAGATCCTGCAGTCAATACATGTCAGACCAGGCTCCCTGGGCATAAAGAGTAGGTGCACCATGGATTTCTACAGTTTCAGAGATGTCCTACTATTCAGAGCAAGTGCATAGTTCCACTGAATTTTGCCTTAAGCTTCCAGGTGAGGGATGGGGGAAGGATACCTGTGAGAAACTCAAGGACACGGTAACTCTCAATAAAGCTTAGATTAGAAAGAATTTAAATCAGATAAAAAAGGCAACATGTGAATTACACTGTTGAATGGACCAGATGCAAACCATTACAAACAACACAGGGCATACACCTTAGGAACCTATCACTCATCACTGCGTTTTGCAAGGCTGTGTCTCATCTTCGGATTGATGCAGCAATCTGAAGCAAATCATTAGGGGGCAGATAAAGAAAACTTTTCTGCCACTCTTGACCTTAACCATAGACAAAACCAGTCTGGGAAAAACAAAATCCTCCTTCAGGTTGTACGTGCTGGCATTTTTTCAAGACAATTCTCCCTTCTTTGTATGCTTTCCTTAAAACTTACAGCAATGGATGAGGTTCTGGTTGTCCTATTTTCGTGCCTTTCTCTCTCATGTAATTTATTTTCCAATAGTGAGCTGTTATGGATTTTGCTAAATAACCTACTTTACTCCATCCCTGTTTAAGGCACTCTTTAATTCTAACTATAGCTTCTAACTTAGCAACCCAAGCTCGCTGTAGGGCACCCACAGCGCCACACAAAGGCTGTGTGCTTTGATGCCTGGAGAAGGAGCTGTTTAAGTTATTTCAGCCTCTCCCATTCCAGTCCCATGCACACCAGCATAACTGGTAACACACTCACTCAATGAACCAGACAACGGAAACGATGCAATTATGCTTTTCCACTCTTGCAGTATGTGGCTGCACAGCGCAGAGGCATCACGTCATTGAGAAAGAGCATGTGGCAAGAGGAATGCTCACAGGAAAACAAGGGGTCAACTTAGGACAAAAAAAAGATCAGTAGTCATTTAGATTTAAACAAAAAAAATAACCACCACCCCCAGACTTACCTTGAAAAAGGATTCTAAAGTCTTGATAAATCTCCACAAGTTTTATGCAACTAGTTCCAAACCTCGGTCTTTAGCAGCCACAAAAATGAAGTGATAGCTAAAGGCTTGTCTATTCTTACCCTGCTTACTATCAACCCAGTATTCAGTTGTGTTTCTACCAGCTTCCTAGTTACACATTTTCCTACTGTGCTTGATAACAAACTTAATGCTAGACTCAACTCAGAGGAAAATTCCTAACGCAGCTGAAATTACTGAAGTTATCCAGCTGCATTTAGGCTCTATTATGCTGAGCACTACACAAAAAGCAAAACAAAACCAAACCCTTCTGCTCTACTAATCTACTCCCACTTTAATGAGATTACTTGATAAAATTCATTATCAGTCCTAGGTGGATTTAGCATGACACTTCTTAATAAGCATGGTAATTAGCTTCATGGGCTATGAACTGCTGCTCTCTTCCAAAACTCA
Source organism: Rhinoptilus africanus (assembly GCA_013400135.1). Taxonomy (NCBI): domain Eukaryota; kingdom Metazoa; phylum Chordata; class Aves; order Charadriiformes; family Glareolidae; genus Rhinoptilus; species Rhinoptilus africanus. The sequence continues at coordinate 108,111 of VXBO01014855.1, forward strand.
ACCATCAAGCTGATGCCCTTGCACTGGCAAGCCTAAGGAGTTAGGTGAGAGTGCAGCCTGCTGTTTCCACTGGCAAGTTATATATCTGATGGCCACAGATTACAGACCCTGTGTTCTTACGTGCCTTGGATCAAATGGCATGAAATCAGTCACCTCAGGTATGAATCTGTGGCTAGGTTCTTTAGGCCCTTCTCTGGACTTCGAACTCATTTCACGTGTGAGTAATTCAGGAAGCTTTGCTCTGTATTCACCCTAAGTGCATACATATTCAGAGCTCTCTATGCAAAGGACAAATTTCAAATTCTTCAGGGTTCTTAAGTATGTTTATTCACAGTCTAAACGTTTTGGGGGCACTGGCATTACTTTGGCTTCGAGAGTTTGCCTTACGTTTTGTACCCTACCCTCTCTTCACTGCAAGAAGTCTACTATGTCACTACAGAAAAGCTTTGTTATGTCAGGTACAACAACCTCCTCCTTCTGACTTAAGACTTACTGCACACAGTAATTTCCAACACGACTATTATTCCCTGGGGGAGTTATGCCGCACCAGTTGTAGTATTCTCTTACCCTGCCTTGTACGGCAAGTATCTGCACTCCTCAGCCCAGGAGACTTGCCATCAGTTCACACTCTCCTTTCCTGCACTTCCTGAAGTTCTCAGTGGGGAGCAAGGGTGCCTGCAGATAGAAGCCTATCAGACAGCTTTATTCTTCTGCTTCATTCAAAGTGCCCTACAGAGTGAATGCAGCACACAAGTTCATCGTTTCTCACTGTACTAAAGTTACATAAGGTACTGTTTAAGGTTATTTTATGTTTATACATACACACACTACGGCAACATCAGAGATTTTGGTTTTACAACTGCTGTGCTATCTAAGGAATATATGGTTCATGCTAAAACATTAGGTTTTCCAGAATAAAACATCCAATTATTCAATACCCCTTTGCCAAACGCCTAGACAGTAGGAAGAGGTTCGCATTTTGACTGGAGTTAGGCCGGTCTCTTCAGCTGAAGGGATATGATGGAGGCCTTTACACTGGCCCCGGTGCCAGGAAAATAGAGGGGGCTGTGATTTGTCTTGATACAGTTCTAGCGTCTTTTCAGACTTCTCAGTATCGTCTTATACTTACATTTTTTCCTGTTCAAGAACCAGAATGCTATGAATTTGGACAAGTACAAATTTTGTGTGGTTTTCTGCTGGCATTGGCAACGTGTAAAAAATGGGAAAAGCCAAGTAAGAATGGCTTGAAAGAATTGCTTTGTCTCACACTTCTGAAACACGTAGCTCAAATATGACCAAAGAGTATTGACTCCACCTCAAGGGAATCCTCTAAAGAAAGACAATATAAACCAAAAATGTAATGCATACAAATTACAGCGATAAAACCAATCATTTTAATTGAAGCCATTAAAAAAAACATGTGAGGCAATATAAATGATAAAATTATACTTAAGAAGGAATAGCTAGCACTTCCTGAAAAGCTTTAAAACAGCAACAGACACTTTACAAAAGATTTGAGGGAAGAGAATAAAATTTCCAAACTACAGGTACTGTATAAAGGTAACATTAACAATCATCTTATAAAATACAGCAACAGAGACAAAATGGATACTCAAGCTTCTTTGAAACTAAGCCTTCTTGGGTCTTGGTTAAAATGTATGTTCAAAAACTATTTCAAACAAGGACTAAATACTTGTATTTTAAATGTACAGGTCCCTGGCATAAACATAGCACTATACACATCTTCCAAACAAGCAATCCAGTACAGTTTCTTTTAACCATGAGTGGTGTCATCTTCCACAAAGTCTTTGGCCATTTCTGCTGTGATCACATCAATATGACTAACCTGGGGGAACAAAAAGAAGTATACCGTTATTACAGTATCCACTACAGAATAAGATAAACTTATTTCTGAAGGCTCCAGGACTCAGCAACAGACCTATAATAAATTTCTAATCTCCTTTAAAGAACATGCCAAGGGACATCCGTAGATACCTAAGTTCTCTTTCAGGAAGGAAAGAGTTTTTACACAAGACTCTGATATAACTGGAAAATCATCACTGAAATGAGGCCGATACACTTTAAACCCTTGCCAAGTCAAGTCTCAAATGCACAACCTGGTAAGGTTCCCACTAAACGCCATAACTAAAATGTATTATTTACCTTGTTTCTGAATTTTACACCATAGAATTTGTCAGCTGACTCAAGCAGTTCAGGCCTGAAAGTTGTTGTAATAAACTGAGCGTGTTCAGCTAGTTCCATAATCATATCTAAAAAAAGAATACAATTCATTATTATAATATTTTCAGTAAAGAAGGACAGGCAAAGAGCTTGCTAGTTCTTATTTAAAATGAGGGTTTGGTTAATAAAACAAAAACCACCACAGTTCAAGAAAGTATCCATACCAAGTACTATTTTCAACTCTTACAAATCCATCCACCTGAAGTCAGTGGGGTATTAAACTTCTATGATGAAAAACGGAGCGAGCACTTTTCCAGCAATGCATTGAGCTAAAAGTTCATTTTAAAAATCAAACTACACTTTGAAACAGGACTATTTCCACCACACTAAGCGTAGTAAGGAGACACTTTATATGCAGTAGTCAACACAGAGCTTATACCTAAATTTGAGTTCATGAAAGCTTCAGAAAGCACAAAGCTGAATTCAACACACATGTTGGGATACTCAAAGATGTGCCTTTATGATCAAAAGCTTTTATCCTAAACATCACAGATGAGCAGACAGACCATCATCTTCAACCCCAATGATGATGAATAAAGGTAGATAGTAACCTGAGACAGCTTTTCTGTGCTGAGCATCCAAGGCTTGGTCAATTTCATCAAATAAGTAAAATGGAGCTGGATCACATTTCTGGATAGCAAATATCAGGGCTAGGGCCACTAAGGATTTCTGTCCACCTGAAAGTTGCTGCATTTCTCTCATTTCACCCTGCTTCCCTGTGAACGATACCTAAGAAAACAACACAACAGCAAGGTGGTTTCAAAATATTAAACCATAATATCACTTGCTATTATAGTAAATAAACAGGACCAACTGAACACTGCCTTTTAAAAATATAGTTAAAAGGCACTCTGAACAACTGTTCGGAGGACTGAAACACAAAAATTTCTTTACCCTTATGCCAACTCCAGTGAACTGGTCTACAGATGGAACACTGCTCTGAGATCCGGATCCCCTTTCACTCTCAGTGCTGCCTTCACCCTCATCCTGGGACTGACTGCCCTCCACATCTCCTTTCTTCATTACTAACGTGGCCTTGCCACCAGGGACTAACTTCTGGAACACTTCACTGAAATTTTTTGACACCTGAAAATAAATCAACACACCAGCTCATGTTTCCATAATGAAATCAATTGCAGACAACAGCTGTTTTTACATGATCATGCCACTGCAAAAGCCTCAAAGCAGGTATCCACATTGATTCTTAAGCACAGGTAGAACTGAGAAACATATGCTATACAGAGATTGGTTTAAAAACATCTAAGCCAACTGTTCTTGTAGTATGAGAATTTTCTAATTTTTCAAGAAAGTAGTAGAATTAGAACATAAAACAGCAGCAAAAGCAAGTATTATATTATTTCAGTATATATTTCTTCTTAAGAGAAGACTTCACATATTTTGTCGTTCAGATACTTTGTTAACATTAGGAATCATTTTCACTAAATCTGGAGAATAGCTTTGGTGCACGGTTTATTACCAGACATTCCCTAGAAAGGGTTTTACACAATACAGCGATTCACCAGAGTAGTATTTAAAAGGTTTAAAAAGCAAAGCCAGAGTTGTAACACAACCGAGATGAGCACCTGTTTAAAATGCTAGCCTGTTTTTTCTTCAGCATCTGAACTCCCCACAAACATCAAGTTACATGATACTGCCCCCCATTATTATAAAATAGATGTACTTAGTATCAGCTTCTTCCTCTATAGCTGGTACACACGGAGACAATCTTATTTCACCACCAGTGTCTGTACAATTGTTGCTATTTTGTTACCTGTTTGAAAGTCAGCTGAATAGCCTCATACTTCCTGAGCTCAAGGACATTCATCAGCTCCATGATGGACTTGTAGCCCCTGTCAAGTTCCTCTTGTCTTTTTATTAATTTTTCCTTCTGCTCCGAGAAATTCACAAACTGATCTAAAGCTTTTTTATTAACATGACTGTATTTCTTCAGTTCCGTATTACACTGCTCCAGTTTGCGGAATAACTGTAAAAGGAAAATATTAACATATCAACGCGCCTTGCAATTCCAGCCACATTTGACACTCAAGATGCACATGACACTAGTATTTCAGGTCATGCAACATGAAACCAAGCACACTTATTACCTGCTTTAGACTTAAAGTCTGATACTTTTCAAAAGCCTCCTGTGGAAGTGAACCCAACTCTCTGATTTTCTTCATGCATTCCTCTTTCTTCTTGAGAAGCATGCCTTGCCTGTTAGTCATTTTTTCAAGTTCTTTTGTATCGTGATTAATGGCATCCATATGCTCCTTTTCCATGTTCTTCCAACGTTCCATGCTCTTTTGAAGCTCTTTAATTCCTGCTTCTGTTTTGTCAATAGAATTATCCAGATCTGAGATATTGGGCAAGAACACAAAAAGCAAAGCGGTAAGTCTTACATGCCTGCATAAAATCAACAATCATCCAGTCAAGTATTCATGAAATAAAAAGATAATCCAAAGAAAAAGATTTATTAAGGAGTAGAAAGTCAACTTAAGACAAAAAGCTGAAAATTCCTCTCTTTTCTTCCCCATGAAAAAACGTAACAAATGTACTACAGTCTCATTGCATGGACTTGCATATTGCAAGTCTAGAAAGAGAAGAAAAAAGAGTTTGAGACATACAGATGCCACTTCCCATTTGACAGCAACTTAGTTTTAGATAGGTTAGACAAGATTCAAGAACACTATACAAGCATGACCTTGTACAAAGGTTACTTCATAAGCACTATGCCCTGAAGCCACCAACACACGCTTACTGCTATTACAGTGTGCAACTGTGGACACTTTTATGTATAACATCCACAAAATCTTGTTTCACTTACCTTTTGCAGTAAGTTTCAAAAATCTGTTACACACCATGTAACTACTACAGCGCATCTGAAATTAATTATTACTTCTCATATTGTGGCCCATTTCTAAACCAAAATATGGTATGTGTGAACTTTCAAAACCCTGGAGAATTTTCTTTAAAAAAAAAAAGATGCTACTAACCATCTGACCGTGCCAGTGTATCTTTCACTCGTTTGTTGATAGCCTCAAGTTCTGATGTTGTGGCAGTGAGAACTGTGCCACCTTCTGTTTCTCGAAGCTCATTCAGTTCCTATGGGACAAAGCAAATGCCACCAAGCTTCAGCATGGAGGGGAACAAAAGTATAAGCCAGACAAACAAGTTATCTTCTGCTACTCCACATATAACTGTACCATGTATTTTAGTAAAGTTTTAGAAAACAGACTTTCAAACAAACCTGTCACTATGATGGTCCTATTTAGACATAGGCTATGCATTTAGAGTAGCATTTTTGTCAAAAATTCACATGCCTAAAACACTGTGCTGACATTAAATTAGAACACTTCAATCAAGTTTTCTTTCCCTATATACAAGCTATCACAGATAATGCAAGGTAATGAGTAGTAAGTATTTATCAAATAATGTGTTAGAGCCCTGGATATGAACCAAAAAAGATTGCAGAAGTACATTTAAGGAAAAAATCCTTACTTGTTCCACTTGATCTAAGCGTTTTCTCAGGTTCTCATTGAGGTATGTTTCAACTCTTGTGATAATGCCTTCTAGTTTAATCCTCTCGTTCAAAAGCTGCCTATTTTCCTGGAAAATAAAAAAAGTGTATTAAATGCCTTAACCGACTCCTAAACAACTCTCTTTTCCCCGTTAAAAAAATTAAACAAACAAAAGAATTCACTCTTCACACAATTCTGTGTATTAATATATCACATAACTCTTTAGACTGTTGCTCTAATTTTAACAGGTAGAAAGAACCAAATGGTATTTGTGCAGCTGTCTAGTGTAAAAGTCAACCCCACAGACCAGTAAGTTTCTTAAATTGTATTAGCATCTGAAACCAACTCTATACCCAGAAGAGCTTTAGAGTATACTTCAGTAGTATTTTCTAAACAACATGGGTTGATTTTGTTTCATCTACCACATACTTAAAGGCATTGTTTTACTTTCCCACTCTGCATCCATCCTTTCAGATGATATCTATCTGTAGTAATTGCTGTACAGTACAAGAGCAGAAGCAAGGAAGCCGTGATTCTGTGATGATTCCAACACAAATAGCCGTAGTTCACACTCATACAACTAGTAAGATTCACCTAGCACTAAAGAAAAACATGCAAATGCATTTTGCAGAGGAGAAAACTCCCAATAGACTACTGAGGAAGTACTACTTTAATTACACTATATTCATACGTGACTTTTTATACAAAAGGACAAAAATAAGTTTACTGTGAAGACATTTTCATTTCCTTACTTGCTGTAGCTGTCGAATTTCATCATTGAGAGCATCCACACGTTTCTGGTCTTCAAGACTGAGCTGGGACAATAAATCAGTCCCCAGTTCTGCTTTTAATGATTCTCTTGTTGACTCCATTGCATGTAAACTTGCCTCCAAGCTCTGCAAACTGCGTTGCTATGGAACATAAAAATTATCATCATTCCTCAAAGCAATCTGTAGATTTATATGAATCTCACTTTTCTGTTTATGTAAACATATTTTTGTAACATAACTCTAGTCATCTCTTTGTGTGTCATCTTATATTAACTAGAATGGAATACAAGTTTAACAGTAATATGTTAGAGTTGTAATATGTAAACAGATAATAAATGGAAGAATTAATATAAAACCTGTAACAGCTTTCAATATCCCCATACTATACCTTAGGCATGAACGTCTTTTCAGACTGCTGCCTTTTCTCCTTCAGCATTTTCATCTCTGACAAAATACTGTCTCGAGAGGCTTTGAACTTTCTCTGCTGTGTCTCAATTTGCTGCATTTGGTTCATTAGCTGGTCAATCTCATTATTAATCCATACCATGGGCTAAGGAAAGCTGTCCTTGTTTTACAAAGCATTTTATACCCAACTAGTACCTTCATTTTTTTTCTATTTAAGATATTCAGCTGCCACCAAAATTAAAAAAACAAACAAAAAGCCCCACAAAACCAAAATATTCAATTGTAGAGGAGAACCAAGAACCATTAACAGAAGTCCCTTAACAACACCAGGAACAAACAGCAAAGCTTCATTTAGCTCTTAATTTTACAATATGGCACTCAGAACAACACAGGGATACATCTGAACTCATAAGGAAAACTCAGACCTTACAAAATGAGAATAAAAGAAGAGCCTCATAATTTAGGGTTTAACCTCATCTCTAAGTTTTAAAGAGCAAGATCAAATTTTAACAGGGACAGATTCCTAAAGCTCCTTTTTCCTGACGCCTACAGTGCCAGCCACACTCTGAAGCAAACTACTGGACAAGGTTGCCTCAAGTAGTACTTTTCAGTCAAGTTCCCCTAGTATAGAAGTTTAACTAAAAAAATAACAGCAGCGGTACAGAAACTATTTCTTAACTATCTGCATTGATCTAAAAATGATTTTTAGAAAATAATGTATTTCAGGCACATAAACAACGGATGTGTTTTAAAATCTGTTACTTTCACTGGTTGTATGCGAATTTTCACATGTCGAGGTTTTGTTTCTGTTTTTCCATTTATTTCTTGGTTACTGAAATCCCTACAGTAACATACAGAACCAGGTTGCACAAGAAGCAGCCAAAACAAATGCCACAGCCAATATGTAACATTAACAAAAATTAGTCTCATGTTTTTCCTCAATTACTGTAACTGCAAAACAAAAGCTTTGTTATCACGCGACCTTTCCACAAGAACAACAACAAAAGGATATTCTCAATGTTTCGGCGTAAATTCTCATTGAGTTTTGCTTCGAGTTCACCAAGTTCTTCTTCTGCCTTCCTAACATCTTTTTGCAATTCAAGACGAGACTTCCTTGTGTCATAATAACCTCCAGTCAAAGCACCACGATGGCTGACTTGATCACCTAAAAGCATAATAGAAGGAGACTATAAACTGCACGCTATATGCTCTTCATAATGTTCAGAGCAGTTTCTACAACACAACTTAGAAGGCTAACTAGAACACTTCAACTAACATACAGAAGCGCCGCATTAGTATCAGGAATCACTTATGTTTACAGTAATTAGGAAATGTTTGTTTCTGTATGCAATTTAAAGTGCATTTCCTTTCCACAGACTGCTATGATCTCCTTTAAGTATCAGGCTAGGGCTTTGTTTTTCATATTTAACGTCTGAAACCATGCGGCTTGAAGGAAAGGTGTACTTATAAGGGGAAAGTGAAAGTGCCTAGCACTACCAGTTTAAAAGAAAATTAATCTCAGATCTTCTGTGAGGGAAAAACAAAGAAACGCTGAGTAATTAGCAGCATCTGTGGCTTGTAGAATATGCTGTTACTGAAAAATTTATCATTTCCTCCTCAGACATCCTTCAGAATTTTTTCAGATTGACTTTAAGAGACAAAAAGGAAACAATAAGCCTACAGAGAATCTGCCCACCAAGAACAGGCAATTAACAAGAGATATAGATTATTTCAGAGAACATAAAATGTAAATATGTCTGGTACACAGAGAATTCACCTTGCACTTATCAGTAATTGAGGCTGTACATTCACACTCTAAACACTGGTTTAAAGTTTGTCAAAAACACCATAAGTACTCCAGAAAAACAAATGCCTTTTATATTGGATTAAAACAAATCGGATGAATACAAACTTAATCTGCTTTACAATTCTCAGGATGGAGATACACAGCTACTAACCTCTAGATCATAAAATTCAATGGCTTATGAAGAAGTTCTGTATTTTTAAGCATTGTACTTAACCAAGTGCAACCTTGTACATCTCAGTAAGGTATACTATTATTTGAAAAAAAAAATAGTATTTCAAGAAGCCCACCAGACCATGTTTAATGAGCCTCACATTCCAGGGATCCCATTTTTACAATAAATAATTTGTAAAATTGCAACATTTACCTTCCAGAGTAATACAATCCATAGTAAAAGCTCTGGCCAGCTGGGTAGACACTTCCATGCTACGACAAATTAGAGTTTTTCCAAAAACATGTTTGAAAGCTTTGTCAAATCGTGGATTGTATCTCAGTTTACTGATCATAGGAATAGCATCCTGAAGTGACAGTGATTTTAATGAGAAGAACATATTGATACAAGCACAGCAAGTATATTGCAACTAATTTATACACAGAATTTAAGACAGTCCTGGAAAAAAGAAACTACATCAAGACTAAAAAGAGAATACACTCTAGCCTTATTACAAGAACTTCCTAAAGTTTAACAACATTCTCAAATTCACTGAATATTAACATTGGCTTCAATAAACTTCTAGAACAAAGACTTCTGGAGTTTTGCACATCATTATTTACATACAGGATATCAAACCCTAGACTCAAAGAACAATATTGTGAATGACACTTTGAAAACAAACAGCTGTCAGTTGGTAGAAGGATGACACACTGACTGAACATTCCCAAGACAAGCACATAAACACTTTTTGAATTCAAGTGCAAGATTTTGCAATTTTAGCTTATAACAGCTAGGCTTGAACCTTAAGTCAGTTAAGAGTCTGCCAGGAATCTGATCCGAGTATTAAACTGCTACAAAACAAGCTGAGTAAGTATCATAAATTGGCAGGTTTTTTGCCTCAAAAAAATTACTCCTTTCTGTAGAGAGCAGGATACAAGCACCAACACAGTTTTACTCGTAAAGCCCTGCCATACTAAGCACACTAGAAGTCTGATTGTTTCCTATTTTTTTTTCCTATGTTTAACTAAGGAAAGAAGAAAAAATATATTTTTTTTTCAATAACTTATTCTACCATGATTATTGTAGGGAGGAGTTAACATTTGCACAATTTTATTTCACTACTGAAACATTTTCAAATAGGAGCAGATGCTTTACTGAAACGTATTTCAGAACTACTTTTTAAATGGTTGTCATTGAAGGTTTATTTAGGCATTTCTAAATACAAAAAAACACAACTCGTTTCCAATAACTTTGAGGAATTATCCATGGCTATAGCATGTCATGGCTTTTCAGCTTTTGTCCATGGCAGCATTTCAGCTTAAAGAATTACAATTCAGTAATTCAGGCAATTATAGACTGTGAGGTCACAATAAAATTCTACTTAATTTTAGTATCACCTATTTACTTGTAAGGTGAAGTTAAACTTTAAAGAGCAAATACCTGGTAGGAAAGTAAGTATTTTCCCATAACAGAGTTCAAGTTCAGAAGCCCACATTGAAAGTAGCATTTAATCACAGACATTCAACAGCAAAGCAAGTGGCAGGCAACAAGCAACATACACAAACAATTCAAAACATGAGGCTTTGTAATTGTGAAGTAGAAGAAGGTTCAAAAGGAACTTCAACTCACATTAGTCTCAGGATAAGCAGTATCTCTAACATCCAGCTTGTTGAGAGGGAGGAAAGTAACTTCTCCGGGAAGGTTCATTTTGTTAAATTCCATTAGGATCTTTGTACTGACCTCATCAGAATCCACAATGTGATAAAACAACCTAATGAACAAGCCCAAAAAAGAAGAAACTTCACTGTGCTAAAAGCACTAACATATTTGTATGGAAACAGTAAGCATGCAGGTACCATTAAATAACATATCAATATAAAGCTGCATTGCATTTTCTCTTCAAGGCTGTGCCTTAGCATAAAGCAAGTGGACACACTTCATTCACTTTCATTAAAACGGGATCAGCCAAGAATTTTAAATTCCACCCTCCAGTCACAAAGGCAGATCGATATGTACACAGTGTCACTGTGTACACCGCCCAGTTGGTTCAGCTGCAAACCCCTGTCGTCCATACCATTACATTATAAAATATTCAGCCCTCTTTGCATAGATTTACAGAGTTTGCATCTTATGCCTCTGTACACAGAGACCATATCTATCTCACTGCCATGACTGGGACTACCACCAGACAGACTGAAGTAAGCGATCTTTCTTTTGCAAGTTGAACTACAGTTTGCTCATTACTGCTTTTCCGAATTACAGGCCACAACAGGATTCAGAGAGAACTATGAAGTACTCCAAAGAGACACCCTCGTTCACACAGACACAGATGTTTCCAATAGGGATGGCATTTCCAACTGTGGTAGCATCAACATTTCTATGTGATAGTTTGCAAGATCATGTCACCTCTGTCCGGTTTCCTGCCCTTATGCTACTATCAACATTTCATTAGAACAAGAATTTGTATGACTATTCTTTAATTCGAACAGGGGACTGATAACAGAAAAAGACAACTGAGATTAATTTGACATGTCAGATGCCGCAGGAAGTGGTGGATCACTCAAGGGGCACGCACTTCTTCAACACATTACACACAGACACTCAGTATCTTTTCAGTTAGCTTTTAAACAGCGGGTTTTGACAGCCGAGACCGTCCTAACCCATGAGATTTTCTACTCTAAGTAAAATAATTCTGATTGTTACCATTGAAACATCAGCATTGCTTATTGTAGAATTCTCCACACCAGAAGATGCCATCCACTTTATTCAACATATTTCAGCCTCACCACAATCCTTCTGCTAACTGTCAGAAGTGTGGGTCTAGGCCCTATTTTGGGGGGTTTTGTGTAGTTTTGTTCTAGGGTTTTTTCAGGCAAGATCAAGAGCAGCTAGGAATAATTTTGAAATAGGCAGGATTCTTATTTCCTTCTTGAAAGAGAAGCAGTTTGATCGCTCTATATAAGAAGGCACTTTGTCAAAAAAAGGCCAAGAGCTCACGTTCAAAAGAGTAAAACTTTCAGTAGCAACTGGCACTAACAACTAAATTGTAACACTGCAGCTGCTGTAACTTAAGTAGAGCACATAATTACCTGTTCCCGGCAGTAACTTCAACACAGGTGTAGAAAGCTGGCTCGCATTCAAAGTTATTCATCACAATGCCATGATAGCCATTTAGAACATGCTGGTTTATACCTTTTCGACGGAAATGTTCCAAAACTTTGTTTATGCTGTCTATACCATTCAAAATGGCCTGTTAAAATAGAACTCATTATTATACTGCAATTAAAAGTGTAGTTGTCCATTTTACCTTTAACTTTGTGAAAATTGTAACCTTTTTTGCAAAGTTCCTGCTAACTAACCTACAGCTCTAATGGAAGATACCTAAATATTTAAATTTGTCACTATCATGTTTGTTTGTTTTTTTAAAAAAGGAAAAAAATAGCAGAAGTAGTTTTAGAAGTATTCTATTTCTACCTGGTCTCCTTACCCCTCCTCAATTACCTTGAGCTTAATCTAGAGCTATAGATATTTTAAAAGTTCAGCTGACAAATACAATTTGTCTATCCTAATTATGACAGTAAGACCATAACCAAAAGAAGTAACAGTCATGTCTTTCAAATATGACTATGACTTGCCCTTCAAGAATGAGAAGAAAAGCTTCCACAAGGAATTCTCAAATACAAGTTATCTTACCTTTCCTGTTGCCGCTCTGAGAAGCTGCTGTTTCTTTTCTAAATCCTCCCTCTTTGCAGCAAGAGCTTGTTGTTCTGCATTCTCTTCTCTCCACAGATAACTATAGAGCAAAAATAATTAAAATATTTTAAGTGTGAATGAAGTCTGGAGATTTTTATTATTCTTATTCTCAAAGACTGATAATCTAAATGGAAGGCGAAGTGCAGGAGTTCATACATGGCTCTATTTTAAAAAACATACCTATATGCCATGTTAACAACTACACAGTTGGGGTCCTTCACATTAAGTGTGATTCAGACATATTTCAATTAATTACTAACTTTCTTTCGCTCTGTAGTTCATCCTTTTTATTCTTCACTTCATAGTATTTTCTGTCCAGTTCTTCAACACGAGCCTTCACTTCATTAAGATCCTGGTCCAGTTTCTAACACAAAGAAAAGAACAGTATGAAACTACAGCTATGTTCATAAGTCTTTCTTTTATTCAATACTAAGTTACTACTTAAAATTCAGACACAATTCCTACAAACGTTTTAACCAATTTCGAACAAACTGCAAAACCACTAAGAATACATACCTCTTTTTAAGGGAGCAGTACAAGGTGAAATTACCAAGTAGACTGTAAGGCAGGCACTGAGTTGAACTGTGTATCTGGGTACTACAGTGAGTTATAGCAAGAAACTGAATTGAAATAGTAACTATCATACACATAACTATGTGTAATTGTGCTCTGAAGTAACATTTGTGATAAGAACACACATACTACTCTTGCACACAATGCCGTACTGCTATTAATCAAAAATCTCAGCCTGCTCTCCAGCAGTACTAGTACTTTACCACAGCTGCCGTCAACAGCGTGCCACTAAGCTCGCTCAATAAGCAAGCTGAAATAAGCTTGCTCATTTCACACTTGCCATTTCCAAAGCAGCTCAGGGCTAGCACTCAGATAATGTTTTCATAGTTATCTGTGTACAGGACAGCCTAGCTGTGTTCTCAAAACATAGTGAAGTTTTTCCAACCTAACTTTGCGAGCTCTCCATAATGTTCACCCGAGACACCACCCCTTTGAACAACAAAAAGCTATACAGTTCTTAGCCTAAGTATAAATTGACCTTCCTTAAGGAGAAAAAGAAAACTAAGATATGCTTATAAACAGAATCAAGGATTGTTTCAAATTTAACCTCTTCTATTCTAAAGTATTGCTACTGAGCAATAATACAACTACAAACAGTCACTGGTAAAGGCCATTTCTTTCATTCACCAACTCAGAATCATTACTTTGCTAATGTGGGCCCCATTCAAGCAGTATTTTAGCAGAACACCATTGCCTTTGTACAACTACATTCCTAGATTTTGTCAGATTGATCCTCAATTTCAGCAGATACGTTACATAAAGCCCAAGAACACAGTCTATCAGCACATGCAGGGTAGCAGTATTGGCACCGGACGCTCTCCCACCGTAAGTGCAGGGGGGGTTCACTCTTGTAGCTCCTAGCAGGAGTGATATTTTTAGATTGTATTTGCACTATTAAGAGCTATTTTGGAATGGAAATGAAAGTCTAAAAGTTATGCAGATAATACTGAGACAGATTAATCTTCTAACATGGATAGGGAAAGAACTTCTAACCAGCAGCAATCATGGTGCAAAGGTACAGTGCTTGCAGCACAGTTTAAAAGATCCTCTATTTAGGGAAAATAAGAGGAGAGTGCTAACAACCAAAGCAGACCTCTATAAAAACCTTACAAACTGTTATCTATATGAAATGGTCATATTCAACATAGAAGAGCAAGGCTGATCTAAGTCTCTTCCTGAGAACTCAGGCCAAACACTTTGGGGAAAGTACCACAAAGGAAGTCAACACATAGACTGAAGTTTGATGCAGTGCTAAAGGGAGTTTAGTTTATCTGCAGATGTTTTCAATAATATATTTTTAAAAGACTACGCTCAACCAGAAAGTCTCATCTTCCTTATATATAGGCAGTAAAGTCTAATTGTCCAATATTAGATTGAGCCCTTAATACTTCTCTCAAAACCACTGAGAAGTAGTAAGATGAAAACTTACACTGTACTGTTCCAAATTTTTCTCTTTGTTTGCCTCTGTATCCTCTAAATCCTTGTGTATAGCTGCAATCTGCCGCTTCTTGTCATTGATGGCTTGATCTAAAGATTTCAGTTCTTTCTTTATCCACTTATCCCGTTCTTCTTTGGAAGTAAACTGGCTTCCTCGACCTTGTTTTGCATAAAGATCTGTTCTTTCCTGCGTAGCCTGTGCAAGTCTATTTTGAGAAGCAAAAGACATGCTGTATTATAAAGAATCATAGAATCATAGAGAATCATAGAATCATAGAATCATAGAATCATAGAATCATAGAATCATAGAATCATAGAATCATAGAATCATAGAATCATAGAATCATAGAATCATAGAATCATAGAATCATAGAATCATAGAATCATAGAATCATAGAATCATAGAATCATAGGGTTGGAAGGGACCTCGAAAGATCATCCAGTCCAACCCCCCTGCCAGAGCAGGGAAGAAAAAGAAATCTTGACTTTAGCATGAGCAAGCATTAGTAATTATCATAAGAATTTTCAAGCTAAGATTTAAGCAACAAATCAGTAATTATAATATGAACATTTTCTTTTTAACCATGAAATCACACAGAAGACTTCACAAAACAAAAAGTCAACAACAGCCCACAAAAGCCGTTAAGCTTAAAAATTAACTTCACCATTCAATTTCACACCCAACAATAAAGGAGGCTTTTGGCAGACGATCTGTAAGTACATCAAGTTACCCCATTTTCAAGCAACAAGTACAATTCTGAGTCAATTGCACTTATGGATAATATCGTTAGTATTGTTGTTAGCTTTGACTCCCCACTGTAGAATGTCACAGACCTAGCAATTCCCCTCTCTTCTTTTTCTTTTACACTGTTGAATTTCGGCTCCGTTTCTGCTAATTCTTTCTGCTTCTCCTCAATTTTCTCAAGAAGCTTTTGCCTCTCTTTTAACAGCCTTTTCTGAAAGTCAAACAAAGCAGTATTTGAAGTTAGGTAATATCAGGAACTGTGTTGTTAGGTGAATACACACGTCTAAAGAGTAACTGTAAGACTGCAAGATGCCATTGCTTATCTGTTACTACACTGTTTCAATACTTAACAGAAGCGAATGCAGTTCCAATCAGGACAGCAGAGAGGGATAAAATAAAGCAGTTTCAAGACGCTGAACTATGCAAGAAAGGAAGATCTGTATAGGTCAAACAACCAAGTTCAAATTACTGCTACGAACAAAACCCTCCTTACCAATACTTGCAGCAATTAACATGAAGAGAATCATAGGTGCT
Source organism: Rhinoptilus africanus (assembly GCA_013400135.1). Lineage (NCBI taxonomy): Eukaryota > Metazoa > Chordata > Aves > Charadriiformes > Glareolidae > Rhinoptilus > Rhinoptilus africanus. The sequence goes on from VXBO01014855.1 coordinate 124,045, forward strand.
TGATTTTGCAATGAGCAGGATGATAAATAAAGGACCATAACACAGGAGTGTATGTTTACATCCCCTAGAAGGCATCACAAAAAAACAGGTATCTGTCCAGAAAACTTCAGAAAAAAAAAAGGCCGTGGCCTAAAAACCAAAACTTCAATGTAGAAATATACTACCTTGTGCCAATGACATTTATTTAAGACTTCACTGCTGTTACGTACCCTTTGTTCACTGTTGCCAGCTAATTCATCCTGCAGGTCTTTTGCCTTCAGCTCCAATTTAGTCCTCTGTTTAATTTGCTCCTGTCTTTCAGCACTAAGTTGTTCTTTCTCTTCTTTCATTGCCGAAATCTTTGTCTTCAGTTCTCGAACTTGCCGTTCTATTTCCTATGAAATTTAAGTATGTAGTATCTTAAACACTGCATGCACTTTTCAGTAGCTATTAAAACTCACAAGATGATTATGTAGATCAAGAGACACTAAAGGTGTGAAAAAAACCTTCTACTGTTTCCAAAGAGGATGAAAGCATAAAATAGAACTTAACACAGTTTCAAACACCTGTCCCCCTCCCCAAAAAAACCCAACAAACCAAAAGACACCTCTGGAGAGCCCTTGATGAAAGTCTTTTTACCTCCATTTTATCTCTAGCATCTTGTTGTGCATCTCTCAGCTGTCTGGATTTCTCTCCACTTGTCTCTCGTTTGGCTGAAAGCTGTAGGGAAATATCACCAATAGCTTAAGTAGCAAGATTCTGTTTCAGTAGTAGAAAGAAAATAACTTGTTTAATTAGTGAAGAACATGGATAGGATTCTACCAGGGAATGCAAGGAGACAGTGGCAAAAAGAAAATCAACAGCTCACATTGTGTTTTGTATTAACCAAGATATTTTACCTCATCGAGCTTAGCTCGGGTTTCATTAAGCTCCTGATTATAAATAGTGTATTCTAATGCTCTCCTCATTTTATCCCATTTCTGGTATTGAGCCAGCTCCTCTTTCTCCTCTTCTAGGGTATGCAGTCGCTCTTCAATGTATTTTAACAACTCATTGATCTTCTCTCGCTTGCCCTCTTTAGAAAAGATAACAAGATTTAAGTTCAGCTAAACACTGTAACACATTCCCACATCTTTAAAGCTACTGAATCTCCTCCAGTGATTAACTACTTGTCAACAGTTATGAAATGGAAAAAGGAGAACTCATGTCCAGAAGAAGTTCCTCCAAAAAATCCTAACAGCAGAACTGTTAATACTAGTTATGTAAGGCAAGAGAGCATGTATTCTCCAGGGTTACACACTTCCAATGATTATAGACTATACTACATAAACTTCACTGTCTGCATAGCAGTAGGTATCCTGATTTTTGGATCACTGCCAGCTGACATCACTCATGTGTTTTGAACAGTACAAATAGCAGCCTAGTTTTATTACTAAAAGCACATACGAAATCACTCATTAAACCTTTGGAGATATTTAAAATTCAAGGATGAAGTAAGACATGTATTGTTTAACATATCACAAATAAAATCTATCTAGCAGTTAGCTTTACTGAAAAAGCCATGAACATTTAAAGTTAATGGAATAACTGTGGCATAAAACATTAATTTCTTAAAACTGTTTTTACCTGTTTCTTTCATTAGTGAAATACTCTCTTCTTTACGTTCATCATACACTCTGGTACCAGCTACTTCTCTTAGTAATTTCAGTCTTTGAGAGTCAGGAGCCGTGGCCATCTGGTTGATCTGAAAATTCAAGATCTATTATTTCAGCAGCCTGCTCCAAATGTACAGCTAACCACAGCAAATCAAAGACTGCACGTTTTTTGCTGTGCCTGCTTGCCTGATATTTTGGAAGGAAAATTTAGATACCTAGAATACAACATATTCCTTTTCTTTAAGACAATTGTTTTAGCATGGCAAGTATTCTACTTGTAATAATTTTGTTGGTTTTCAAATGTTACCAGTTATTACCAAGAATCAAGATTCTAGTATTACGTAAACTGAAGAAATTGTTACCCACTCAAAATTGTGTCTAGAGAACCTCAAGCTTGGGCTTTTACGTCCTGGTGCTAAACCAAACAGTTTAAACACCTCCAAAAACCACACCAAAATGTAAGGGTTATAACTCTTTGAACAATTCAGGTCATCAAACACTCATTAATCCAACATTAAATCAGTCATACAATTAAATTCATTTTCCTTCAGTACAATTTCAGTGGTTGCATGCTTTTATAAGGTTACTGCTTCTAATTTGTATTATATTATATGTATGTTTTGGCTGTAAGAGTCTCATGCACCAAACCCCAAGACAAAACACAAGTGACTTCCAGCTGAAGTTGTTTCTTCCCAATACACGTGTTCAGCCGGCACAGGAAATTATCCTGATAAACATTTGAAAGACTGTACTGCTGGGTGAGCATTTTTGCCATCAAGTACTCCTCAAGTTTCCTGCAGTCTGCTTTGAGCTACTACCTTCCAGTAATCTTTTTGGAGCTGACAGTTATCAGTGTCTACACTGTGTCCCACCCTGTGTGCCATTACAAGTAATCTGTCCTTTATCTCCAAACTTGGGTGTCCTTTAAAAGCTCTGATAAGGGTGCTTGGGTCCTGAAGACCAGTTAAGACAGATTATGCTGTGAGCCCCTTCCCTGCTGTTCACTTTTTGTGCTTCCACATTTCCATTCATCCTCCATTGGCAGTATTTTTAGCCTCCTAAAATTTCTACAATTACTTTACTGTGTCATCTTAAGGCCCAGACTATGAATTTACACTGCAATAGCCATAGGAACTAAGTTTGCTTTGAATTTAAGTATACAGAAAAGCACACTGTTGCAAGAATTACCACAAAAAACTTTCCTAAATATCAACATTACAGATATTACAACTTTTTTCTTATAGTGGACATAAATAAAAGAGTAATATTTGCAAGAACAGCATCTGGAAGAACTGTTTAAAACTAAATAGGATTTTGGCCTACTTCTGCAATAGTTGAGCTAAGTTTGGCACCCAGGAAGCATGATACTCTTGATAGTGATTTCTTCTGCTTTGTGAAAAAGAATCTTACCTTTCCTTGTTTGACAATATAGTAGGGATTACTGCGAGAAAATCCAGCACTTTCAAGAAGATTCATGACATCGTTTTTCCTGAAACGTTATTGTGAATGTATTAAAAACACTTGAAAGTGACATCTGTAAAAATTCAGTAAAGTATCACTATACAACACATACTATAACCACTGTGTGCAATGCATACTGTTTGAAGAAGCTTCTTCATTTGATAATAACTAATTCTAAAATGCAATGAACGACTAAAAATGGAAAATAGCTACAATACTATAGTGTTGGAAAGAGATTAAGAAGGAAGCATTCAGAAGCATTCTGAAGCAAAGAGGTGGCAAATACAGTTAAAGAAACCACAAGGAAGGATATGAAACAACCTGAAGTCTGGTTACTCTTCTATTTAAAAAAAAAAAAGCCCTGAAAGAAATATTATGAATGCTGTAATCCTAAACTTTATTCAAAGCCTTTGAACAAAGACTCATGTCCTAACTGACTCAGTACTACACCTTTAAATTAGTACTGCTCATGGGATTCGTGAGAATTTATTTATTTCAGGCTACAGAGCAAGTTTTTTCTGTCTGACTAGAGAATTTTACAGAAACACTACTAATCTCAATCAGCTAAGGAAAAGAAGTACCTACGTCACCATTTTCTTGTCTAAGAAATATTGGTCCTTCTTGGCTCCAATGACTCTGCGAAGTGAGACTTCTTCTTTATCAATCTTAAGAGAACAAAACCCAGTAAATTTAACTGTTTGCAGTACGTATGTATAACTAATCCAGAATGTTTATGGCACTTTTAACCAGAACCAATTCAAAAGCAGTTACCATACTGAAGACTTATGTATTACTGAGATACTAGAGTCTGAAGTTGTCATCTATTTCTGAAGTACTGTATCCAACTTACCGGTAACCTGTTGTCTGAATTGTCAAAAATAATTTCCACAAATGCTGAAATGACACGAGGACCTGTACCTTCCTAAGAAAGAAGACACTCTGGTTAGGTAACGCCCAACCTAGAAGGATTCTGAGCTCATTCATCTCCCATTTTCCCTGACAATCCCATTTCCCCTTTCCTCCCAAGGATTTGAGAGTCAAAAACATCCATGTAAGATCCACTACATATATTTTTAATTCTGAAAATCTTGGATATGCATTCACTAATGTGCATTATCAGCATAATGTATTACTTTGTAAAAAAATTCCCTTTGGCCAAAGGAAAACAATAAATGTTTAAGGATGCTTCCAAAATAATTGGCTTAAAATATCCACAGCCCAGCAATTTACCATTTTTGTAGTAACATTCAAATGCATTAGTTTATTCTTTAGTATTGTTGTTATACACCTTCACTTACATGTAACAAAGCCAGTCTCTGCTCTGGGCGAAGATGACTAAACTCATCACTGAGGACAAACTGAATTGCTGTAATAAAATAGTAAAGAAACAGAATATTCTTTTATTTAGGGAGATCTGCAGCAGTTTCTTCAACTCCAAATACACTGTAACTGCTGTATAGAGTACAGCCATACCACTGCTAATATCTTACCATGTTTCTCCATTAAAAATCCTAATCTGCTGGATCTTTATCACTCAGCCTGCTGCATACTAGAATTTCTCTCAAGTCTCATTGTCACCACCTTACTAGCTCACTGTGTAAGCATTAACAATGCTGCACAAGTAGGGATTCATGAGCTTTCCTCTACAAGTACACAGCACATGGGTGAGGCTAAAAACAATCATTAAACTACTTAACACTTGGCAATTTAAAAAGACTACCAACACAAAGGCCACAAACACCTTTGACTAGCATCTTTGCTCCTCCACTAATGCTCCCACTCCCCAAAATCTCCCTCATAACCATATGTTAAAAGGTTGTATAAGCTGCACCATACTGCTATGGAATCAGTTTAATATTTAGCCACTAGAAATGTCTAAAGTAACTGCAAATACCACAATCAGCTTTCAAGGTGGGTGACTTTTAGAATCAGTAAATACTGTTTTGCCATTTAAAAATCTGAGAAGACCCTTAGTAAGAGAAGCCAAACACTGTGGAAAAACCTGAAGTATTAAACAAGTGCATTGAGATCTGCCTTTCATCACTGTAAAGTAATGACCTATCTGCCAGGCCTTGTTTAGGAGGAATATTTGCTAAACCAACTTCTGGCAAAAACAAAGAAACCCAGTATCATCAGCACCCTATGCTATTATATTAAGAAATCCATGCTTACCATAGAAAAAGTTGCTTTTTCCAGATCCATTTCTTCCCACTGAAAATTACAACACAAAGTTTTACACACCTCAAGTTGACATGAGTTAATATTGCAATGTACATTAAGTTTCACATATAAATATTCAAGAACAGAACCCAAATACAACACAGACAACCAAAATCTCAAGGTAATGAGGCAAACTTAGTAGGTGGATCACTTAGTCATTCTCTGAGAACAAGAGAGCAGTCCTTTCCCCACTCACACATTACAATGACTTACGAACTTCAGCACTATTCCACAATGAGAATAATGGTTAAACCAATTCTATTTATTACCATCCTTTTCTTTTTAATACTGACCTCCTAGTGAGATAAAACCAGTAATCAAATTCTTCTGGCCTCAGCATCAAATTTTCATATTTAACCAAAGGAAATCACTTATCTGTACTCACAGGTTAACTGTATGAACTTCAGGCAGGGTATGAACATTTTAATACTTCACTTGCTAATTCAGTGATGTTTTGTTTTAAAAACACTGGAAGAACTACTATTTCTTTTTAAAAAATAAATGTACAAGAATACTGTACGACATCAACATACAGTAATCTCTGTTCATTCTGTTGTGTTTCAGCAAGGCGCAGTGTCTTATCTTTACGATCAGCATCTACTGTATTAATTTTAAACTGCTCGTCTTCCAGCAGCAATGAGCATCGCAAGCTTCTCATCCTTTCCTGCCTACACGCACTCCAGATCCACCTCATCCCCCCAAATCACTTGGGATTGCTACTGGGTCTTTAAAAAGGCAAAAAATAGTGAAGGCAGATTGTTTTTATTTTCCTTTTAACACTAATATCCGGATAAAGTTTTAGCATCCGCTGAAGCGACATTACAGAACAGGACATGCTATTGAAGTCATACACATTTTTTTCCCAGTCTCAGAGTAAAACCTGACTACTAAGTTTTTATGTCCAAAATCGACTGTTTTGTGTTAGGTCAGCAGTCTCAAAGCTGCTGCACAACTACTAAAATCAATACAAATGAAAGGGCAGGAGCAGGCATCCATGGACACAAATGGGAAGAGGCGCGAGAATGATGGACATCAACATAAGCAAGGTGTTATTCATGAAACTACACTTTGAAACCTGTGTTTCCGACAGTTCACATTCAATAAATTAATTCCTCCAAAACTAGACATAAGAAGATCATTGAAGATCATCTTCGCTGCAGCAGTTGATAGTAGTTAGTGTGCTTACTTATCACTTAAAGGGACTCTGGCTGATATACAGATCTGCACAAATGAAGTTTACAGACCTCACTCAGTTTCTGAAGATTCTGACATACTGTTGTCACAGTAAAATTGAATGTTAGCATTACTTTCCTCTAAGCAGAATATGCCTTGTGACCCGTTACAGACAACTGTAAAGAAGTTTCCGAAACAGAAAACACGGTCAAACATAAGCAGAATAATAAAAACTAAAGGACTTTAATGTTAACATGATTAAAGGACAATTACCAGAACTTACCAATGACGTTGTGTTTTGAGCTGAATGGGTCCACAATGGTTTGGTCCCTGTAGCTTCGAAAGCCCTGAATGATTACCTGTGGAGAAGAGAAAGTTATTTTAACAAAGCTCTCCCTGTTCTTGAGCGGTTTTTGAACTACAAGATTTTACAGAATATTTACATCAATTACAATATACTTGATTTCCTCGGCCCTTCTCTCACACACTTCAGTCTTCTAGCAGAAGATCAGCAACTTAGATCATAAAACTTGCCCCTCACCTAAAGCATCACTTTTCTCTCCACATCACAGGAGATCGTGGTCAAAGCACAGTGAACAAGAGAATCTGAGAGTCTTTTTGTAACAAACTACACAAAAAGATGTATTTGCACTAAATATTGCACACAAGAAAGAAAACCTCAATATAACAAGCACTTACCCTAGGATGGGCAGACTTAGTTTTTATAATGCAATCCACATACAGCATAAGAATTCTATTTACAAATTCTCCAAGTAGAGCTATTGCAGATTGCAAAAATTACACCAGACTCTACCTATTTTACATGTAATAGTCTTATTTTGTTTTACTGTGCATCCTAAAGGGAGAAGTAAAGAAGCAAGCTGCCTTGGCTCTAGTGAATTCACCTCCCAAATAGACAAATACAAACCTACACAATTAACTTCAGAAGCCACACAACGAACAGTCATCTAGAAGCAGCATGTCAAATTTCAACTATTCAATTTCAGTAGTGACTTGAGGTCTGCCAGGACAAATAACATTCAAGGTACAGAGTGATAATATTCCAATATTTCAAGAGTTCTGCAAAGCACCGAAATCGATGCAACTTCCAGCATGAACATTCCAACACTGAGCAACGTTTTCCAAACGTTAAAGCCCTGCTGTAAGACTACACAGCAGCTTTGCTCTGCTTAGTAAGACATCAAAAAGACAGCAGCCACCTGAAAAGTTTTCGTGTTTGCAGATCCCTCAGCAAGAACACTTAGAAAAGGACTAGAGTTGACATTTAATCGATATGTCCTTCACCCAGCTATTCCTCAGAAGCAAAATGTTGTTGAAAGAATGCCAATGTTTCACTAATATAACTATCATAAACTAAGAATTACTTTTATAGGAAGACAGCAAAACATCTTACAAGATATTTCTCAATATTATTACTGCTGAAGTCTAGAACATGAAATTATTTAGACTTTGTTTTGTAAGGTCTATGATCCCATTACCATTTTCTATTTTTCTGAACACATCATCTCTTCTCTCACATCTTCAAGTATTAAAAGAGCCCATGTTCCAGAAGATAAGCATAATATTTGGTATCCTAGAAGTACATAAAAAACTGCAGAAAGCCTACATTAACCGTACACCTAAGCAATTTAAGCAACAATTACTTTCAGAACCACATTTATATACTGAAATATTCTGATAGAATACGCTATATAAATGGTAGGAAAAAAATTCTGTCCATAAAATTTACTAAACAAACGACCAGGAAAAGAAAGTGTCTGATTTATTCATGTCAAGTTTGGTCTGAAGTCTTTCTCCCACTATGTGACAACCCATTATCAAGGATTATCACAGAAAACTACGTATGGATTAAAACCATTTCACTAACAGTCAATGAAAATGCCATGCCAGACAGCAAATCAAACACTCCCGTTTATGAAAATTGAAATGAAATAAAAATGAAAAGGCATTAACTAACTTTCAGTCAGAAATCACAGAGTAATTCTTTTCTAAGACAGTACATCTTCTTTATCAAATCCTCTTTGCATAATTATTTCATTACTGGAATCTGAAGCCAAGAATACGGGTAGGCAGAAAATTACTAATCCTTGACCATCAAACATCAGATCCAAGCAACAGCAGTTATTTTAGAAAAGGAAAAGCCTGCCACTTCCTCTAACACCTTGCCTATCAAACCTTTTCTGAATTGCAGCTGTCTAAGCTTCCTCTCCTCGGGCACCATACAGTTCTCATTAAGTACTCGCACTGTATTCAGATCTAAATCCAAAGCAATTGTATGGGAAGTCATTAAGGATTTCAGAATGTAACGGACCAAACTACAGAGAGCAAGGTTAAAACAACGTATTAACTGAAGACTATCCAGTCACCGTGGCTGTGAACACAGAAAAAGCCACCACTCTGCTTCACCAAGCTCTGCCTCCATGTACCAGTGGCTTTCAAAGGAAAAACAGGAACAGCAAATCTTACTTTGGTGTTGCCACAAACTCTAGGCAATAGCAACTACATTCACTCATCCCGATTTTGAAAAAGAAATAAAATTAAAAGGAAAAAAAACCACGGAAACCCCAAAGCCCACCAACAACATTTGGCAAACACTACTGTTTTCTAATTCACCATTTTTCAAGGAGAAAAAGAAAAGAATGGGGAAAACAATTTGATTCTCTAGTACTTTTAGAGTTTACTTACAATATTCTAAAACCACACAGATTGGAATAATTAATCTACATTATTCTCATAAGAACCTGAAAGCCTCTACAACAAGGTAAAGAGAATCAATCATTACTTCTTTGATATTACTACAGAAGCACAAACTTTTACCACCCACATACGCAGGAACAAGACTATGATACAGACAGACTGCGCACTGTTTCCCTCAATTTTCAAGGTTTTTTTCCCAGATGGCTTTTCACTTCATCCTACAAATCCTGAAACATCGTAACGTCTTTCTTGCCTTGTATAGCCTCGGATTAAGAATTTGACAGTTTTAATCTTTAAACTCCAGGAATGATTTCTGCGAAGCAACAAAACGTGAGATGCTGGTGGAACAAATTCACTCCCGCGTTTTATTCTCACGTTCACACTTTGTTATGCTCTCTTCTACACTCCTAGAACTCAGTATTGGTTACTGACCATCTAAATTTCTTTTTTCCAGATGAAACTCATGTCCCCTGCTCTGAGTTAATTTGGACTCGCTTACTCTGATTCTATGTATCTTTCTATAGATCTTCACTAGTGTTTACTTTTGTGCAATTCAAAACCGGAGAACAAGAACTCTTATTGAAAGACTTCAAAGCAATATACGCACCTGCAATGCCAGAATCATTTACTAAAACGCGATCAAAAGGCATTTGAAACACTCCCTAGTCGGCCAAACAGTTGATGAAAACCTGGTTTCTACGTAGAACATGCATTTTCAAACACGATAAAATATTCTTATTAGTGACACCACTAGGGTGCCTGAAAGCCAGGTAAATTTTCAGTCCACTGAGAAGTGAGAATCCTAGTAGGCTTTGTATGAACATACATTGTATAAACATGCATAATATGAAAGCAGACATAAAAATTCACTCAAACTGTGCAATATGACTGCAAGGATACACTACAGAACTAACGTTAATGATCGCCTCTGTCTTAAAAAACTGTTTGGAAAAGGTCCGTACTAGGTCTTTCTTTATAACTGAACGTTAACTGTGGATTGCTTGTCGAGGATGAGGTATAATAGGTTAGACGGTCCACGCCCGGGGGCCTAAGGCAGCACCCCAATGCAAACAGTAATTGTTGTTTCTCCCGGGGGACTGGACAAACAGAATCGCTCTGAACCGAGGCTCCAAATACATTCACGATTCCTCACTGAAACCGCATGTAGATTAGAAAAAAAAAAAAGTAAAAAAGAAGAGAACCCACAACTTTGCTGGCCGAGAGATGCCGCCTGACAGCTGAGGAGAGCCCCGTGTTTGAGCAGGAGCCCGCGTGGGTACGAGTCTCCCGGCCCTGGGCCGGCCGTCGCCTGGATGGCCAGGACAGCAGGGCCCCCCGTCCAAAGCGTGCCCACAGAGCCCGCCAACAAGTCCCGCGTCCAAGAGGGCCTGCCCCCAGCCCCACTTCACAGCCGCAATGAATGAAACCAGACGCAGGAACTGGGGAGGAAAGGCACCCGCCAGCCTCCACGGCGGACTCAGCCCGTGGCTGGGCCAGGGACGTCCCCCCCCAAAAAAGGGCCGCGGTCTCCCCCCGGGACAGCAGCGAACCAAGCAAAGGCCTTCGGATCCGTCACCAGACAGCGGGCCTCTTGCTGCGGGCCGGGACCTGTCACTGCCGCTCGCCCGGAGGCCGAAGACCCCGCAAGAGCCGGGGCAGAGCAGGCCGGGCCAAACCGACCCGGCCAGGCCCAGGCCGCACCGCAGAAGGCGGGCGGTTTAGACCCCGCCGCCTTACCTGCTTGATGTACATGTCTGCGAAGGATGGGGGAGGCGCCCGCCCCGGTGCCTCCTGTCGTCGCTCAGCCCGCCCTCACCGTCTCTTCCCGGTGCGACCGCGGGTCTCCGCCGCCGCCGCCGCCTCCTCCCGCCCCCTCAGCCTCCCCAGACCCGCCGGCACAGCGCCCCGCTCACCCCTCACGCAAACAAAATGGCGGCAGAACCTCCCCCAGCCCGACCTGGCGCCAACCATTCACAACGGGTGGAGGGGGAGGTGCCAGCCAGAGAACGCGGCCCCGCTCCGCCGAAGAAGGGACATCGCAAGGGACAGTAGGGATTCCCCTTTGTTTTTGATAAAGTGCCTCACTGGCATTTTTGAAGGTTCTCTGAGAAGGAGAAGGAGGGAAACACCGCGTTCCCTCGCGGTAGGGGTCCCCCCAGGGATTTGGGAAAAGTGGTTTGTCCCCCTGAGGGGCGGGTTGGGCGCCAAAGGCAAGTGTGAGGCGAGCGGGGGAGAGCGGCGGGGCGGGCGCGGCGCCGGCAGGGGGCGCTGCCGGGCCGGGGGCCACGGCGGGGTTGGACCCCAGGGAGACGCGCCGTCTGTACCGTGCCTTGTCCTCTCTCGAGGTAAAAGTTCTCACCCAGAACGTAAAATAAAACCTTGATCTTAAAGCCTTTTATTCGAGGATATTAAAAAATAATATATATATCTCGATTAAAAATAAAAAAGCGGAGTTGGCAGCATTAGGGCCTGCGGCTGGGCCCTAGCATGCCCCCTCACCGCTCTGTGTGCCATCCCAGCAGGCCTGAGGCCCAGCACAGGGCAGTGAGCTGTGAGTTTCAGTCCCTTCTCCAATTTTTAGCTTATTTACACCCCTTTTTTGCTCTTTATTCCCAGTCTGACCACTCTGGTCCCTCCAGCGAGGTGGCACGAAGTGGCATTGGACAGGGGTGGCCGCGGGGCCCGGGCACCATAGCGGGCCTCGGCCCAGCCCTGCGGCCGCCGCCAAGGGCCGGGCGACGCTCAGGTGAGGTGAGTGAGAGGAATGGTGCCAAACGCTCCCAGGAAAACGGGAGGATTATCCTGAGTTTGTACCTGCTCCTTTATGTCCCAGAGAGCCACTGCTCAGCGCCCCAAAGGAGGTGAGCTTTCAGTTACAGTAATTTCAGGTGTCATTGTGACAACAGTAGGGGCGCGACGTCTCAGAGAAGACGCAATTTTCAGTTTGACAGTACTCCTTCAAAAAAACAGCTGTAGCCGACATTTCTACACACACGATGGAATTCCTTTACCGATCCTCTTAACGCTAATAAAAATTATATTTAAACTGAACGGTCTAGTTCCTGCCTCTCCTAGAATAATAGGTGGATGAATTACTTCCTTGCTTAACAGGAAAATCTCCCTATTCCCAACCATTCATGAGTGCCATCTAACTAAGTGGTTTTTTACTGAAGGCCCATCAGGAGGCTATTGTAACAGATTTTGCCTGCACCTTTAAATAAATGGTTCATTGTTTCTTCAGAAAACACAGTACTTGAAAAACTAAAGCATTCAATGATTGCTTCACAAACAAATTCAGAATTAAAATTTCCTGCCTAACTGTTCTGCATTTACTTTTTAAAAGCTCAGTTTATCAGCACTTGGGGGAAAAACGTTTTTTCCATTTGCGTTTTCAAAATCCCTTTCAGTTTCAGGGAATTTTAAATCCTTAAATAAATCTATCAACATCTTTCTGAGATTGGTTTGTGTAATGGAATTTACTCTCTGTTTTTTCCGGGTCGAAGTGAATCACACATGCCAGTACTTCGGGTCCCAGCTGCCGGGCCCATCCGAGGGGACTGCTTTGCAGGGGGGAGAAGAGAGTTTTAAAAAGAAAGAGAAGTCGAAACCACCACTTTTCCTCACAATACACTGAACCAATCCTATACGTGGTTAAAAGAATTCTTTACATTCATTTTTGGTGTTAATATTTGCATATAAATAAATGGCACAGATTTACACATCTTAGATAAACTTGTAATTTTCAAAATTGTCCACTGAAGCGCTCAGGCGGGAGAAAACAGCAACACGTTTTATGGATTTGGGACTCCATTGGCACCGCACAGCAGGCAGCGCAGTCTGACCTCTGCTGAAACGCGTCAGCAGAGGTTTTGTCACAAGCAGCTGGGCTATCTCCTCACAACAGCCTTCTCCTCCTGCTGAAGACCAAGGGTATTCATCGCTGTTTCTCAGGGCAGTATCAGGCACAGAAACATTTTCAAACTGATGGGTTTTAAAGTTCATTCCTCTTCTGCTTTTAGAGGTACAAGATGCCTTGAGTCATGTTTTTGTGGTTCAAAAACTTATTTTCCCTTAATCATAGACTCCCAGAGCGAGGAGTTAACCTTCCTCCCCTAAAGAGGGAGTCACCAGGGTGACTACGACCTGAGGAAAATTTTGCCTTTTCTCTTGACGGCACTGGCATGGTTGTGCCTGGGTGCACCAAGTCCTCTTGAAAACCCTGGCTTGAGTCAAAGCTGTAAGAGCCAAGATCCCTCAACCTGTTGGTCCACGTCTGGTGCCCCAGGCAGCTTGCTGTTGTTACGGTGTACCAAGGAGTGCATCACCCTCTGTATTATGAACAGTAAAGACCTGGGATCTTTTTTATCCCCACGCGTTCATTCCCTCCTGAGGACTTTGGATATATGGCATGCTCCTGCAGTATGGAGATGACTTATGTGTGTGTACAGATGTGCGCAGACACCAGGTTATATTTATTCATAGGAATAAAATCGTATCTCACTGATATTTCAACAACAAACACTCCCACCAAGGGCGTGCTTGCAAAAATAGCAACTGTATTCGTTATGGATTAAGTGGCAAAATGATTGGTTCAAAGAGTGTTTAAAATACATTCACAGGCCCCTGCATACAGGTTTTGTCACATAGCTTTTAGAGATTTGTGTTGGAGGGAGTGGAGGGGTGGGGTGGGGTAGGTGTCACCTTTTTTTGTTTTTTCTATTGGTTTCGCAGTCCGTGCTGAAAATATACACCCAACCCAGGGTGATGCGTGTCATTTTTATTCTGTCAAGCTGCTGTGGCTGTAGGAGTGCAGAAAGCTGGCAGCTAGTAAACCAGCACGCTTTATTCAGAACCTGCAAACATATAATCAGTGCTTGCTATGCGTGGAGTTCACCTCGCTTCAGTAGGTGCTGCAGAGCTTATTTTCTATGGCCCTGCTTTATAAGCAGCATTTTTCTATAAATACGCGAAAATTAAACAGTGGCATTAGAAAAGAGAAAGTGGGAACACTGTTTTAATTCACCTAGGCTTCACCAGTGTAAGAAGACGTCAGGCACTTCTTTTGTCAAGCTTAATGGAAATGTATAGATGGGATATCAAGTTTGTAGTATTTTTTTTTCTCTTCTCAGATAGTAAAATTTCTCTTAGAAAAAAACATGTTAAATGTATTGTGGGGGAAAAAAGTGTTTTGAGTGTATTATTAACCTATTACCACTTCCAGTTGTGAAACAACATGTGTATAGACTGCTTTCATTAATGACAGGCTGTAATCACGGAGGTATTTACTGACATTTTTAAATGCCTGTAGAATTCAGTAGGCTCATCACATCAATCACTTGTGCTTCCTCACTTGAAGTTGGCGGCAAGTGGCAGGGGAGGCAGAGAGCTGCTGGGGACGCTTCTTCCAGTTGGTGTCACAGCAGAATCTCAGGAGCAAACTGGGAACCTGGGCTTTGGTTAGAAGAAACCAGTGTTCAATGGCACTCTGAAGACACGACCAGATAGTCTGATGTTCTAATTTCAGCTTGCGACACAAAGGCAGCGAGAAAGTATCTTGCCCAAGGTGAAGCAAGATAACTGTGGGCCAGCCAAGAATATCTCTCCTAAACCACCCAGCTCAAGCACAGATCCTAGGGCAGTGAGGCCATTGCGCATCTTTCTCGCCTTTGAATTCAGCGGAGCTTCTGGCAGATGAAGAGTGAGAAGCCAGCCCTCTCTCCGCAGCCCTGGGCACGCACATTGGTCTCAGTGCACCCAACCCACCAGGCTTTCGAGGAACAAGAAGCACTTACTCTGAAAAACTCACAAGTCAGACACACATAGGTTTCCTTTCCAAGAAAATTTTTTCTCTTGGGCAAAGTTACCGAGCGCTTTTGCTCCCAAGCCCCATGGTTGCACCTGTGCCTGACAATGACCCCCTCACCAAAACCTGCAGAAATGCCTCTGTCTTTGCTGATGAGCAACTGCCTGTCAAAAAACTTTGAAGAGGAAGCCCTAAGCCTGCAAGACCCTCAAAAAGCTCTGTTTGACAAGGAGTGGATGTAATCACAGGTTCAGGTGCTGGCTGCGTGGCCAGTCAGTGATAGCTGTGTTGCAATGATGGCACCAGTTCCCACCGCCCGCAGACTCTTTTTTCCCTCTCTTTGGTCTCTGATGCCGACGTTGTGGCAGGCAGCGGACACCCCTGCTCCCTACAATGGTATGCCATAAGGTAGCTGTCTACCTCTATGCAAAGTGCCATCAGTGGTGACCGCGGCGCTTGTTCCCGTGGCTCGGGAGCGATGCGGTGCTGCTGGCCCAGGCTCCTTCCAGAGGAGAGCAGAGCAGTAGCTGCTCAGCCCCCGCAGGCAGCCGGGCAGTGGGCAGCAGTATCAGGTCATTAGTGGGTACCACCCGCAGATCATTAGCTCTTCTCCACCAGGCGGCTGCCGTGGGTTTTATAAGCCACCGGGGCTGGAAGGGCAGCCATCCTGCCGGGCCCCAGGGCACCTGCCAAGCTCTCCCGTTATTTTCCTCACGGTGGGCGCTGCGCCAGCTGTGAAAGCACCAGAGTCTTATTTTGCATTTTCTTTTCCGACTCCATTACTATCATCACTTTAAACAACTCAAAACAGTCGGGCAGTTTCTTTCTTAAAAACAAACAAACAAAAAAGTTTTGCTTGATCTTTATGATCCTTTGAACGTGTAGAAGTAAGTAATTATTGTTGACTGTTGAGTGTTCATCCATAAACATATTAATCCAACAACTTTTTAAGAAAGCTAATGTGCTTATCAAGAAGGGAATGGCAGGGTAAAAAAGCAGTGTAAAACAAACAGTAGAAAAAGGTCCCTTTTAAAAAAGATGCATTTTGTTAAGAATGAGCCTGCTACAGGTTTATTAAGGGAAAACAGTTGTTCTGCTCATCGTCTTTCAGCCGAGCCTCTCTGAATAAAATGTGGTTGTGGTTGAGTTAATTTTGCTTGGTTCGCTAATTTTATAAAGCCAGCCATCACGCACACACACGAAATGAGTTACACAGGCGGGTGCTGTGCCGGGAGCTCTGCCGGCAGGCGGCGTGGGGCGAGAGGGGCCATGTCCTGCCAGAGGGTGGAAACCATCTGTGTTTTTCTTTGCTGTGATGCAAGGAAGCTCTCTGGAAATTTTGTGAAAGAAACTATTGCTCTGTGGTTTTTTCTTCTTTTTTTTAGCCCCCAGACAAGGGAAGAGCCCCGCAGTGGGCTCTTTATGGGGTCAGCCATGCTGGAGGGCACCCCTAGATGCACCCCAGATCTGGTTTTGGGTAGGTCAGGTGCGAAGGAGAAGCATATCAGGAATGCTGCATCCCGCAAAGCCATTGCATTTGGTGGCTACCCCGGCAGTGAGGGTGGTAGCCCACAGCACCCCTTTGGTTTCAGTGGAAGTTGCCCTGGAGCGGGGCTGGGTCCATACCAGTTCACAGGCATCAGGGCAGGGGGGTGGCTGCTTCTGGGGGGCTGCATGACATCCCCTGGGGGGGGAACGGGACACACCTGCCCATCCACCAACAGGGCTCAGGGACAGCCCTGGGAGGACAGGATCAACTGGTTCTCATCAAAATAAATCATAAGTAAGGCTGATGCCTGAAAACCTGCCTGATCCCAAGCGCCGGGTGAAAGATCGCCAGCTCAGACAGCAGCCCGAGCCTGGGAGATCCGGAGGTGAATTAACAACAGCCAGTTTTACTTCCAAAGAGTCTCCTTGTGCTCGAGCGAGCAGTAAACGCGATCTTGGCAGTAAGAGAGCCACACAGACATAAATACATGCATCCCGTCTGCAGGACTGGCTGCTTGCTCTGAAGCTGCGTCCGCAGAAAGGCTGATTAGTTGTTGTCATGAAAGAGTGGGTGAGGGACTGAGGGGCAGCGGTGGTGCCTGTCCCAGCCCCGGAGGTGTTGCTGGTTGGATGATATCATTGACCAAAGGGATGTTTTGCAACCGGTTCCCAGCAGCGCCAGGACACAGACTAACCGAAGGCCACAGACTCCCTGGGGGAACGGGCGGCTGGATGCGGAGAAGTGCCTGACTGTCTGCGCCCGGCATGTGTGGTGACAGGCTGCGGGGCAAGGGGCAGAGAGAGCTCGCGTGGGTCTGCGACCCGTGACGCTTCATTTTAGGGCAGCTTTTTCAGTCTTTGTGGCCGGTACAAACAAAATTACGTTGTCAGAGGTGCCAGACTGGACATCTCACTTCCACAGGGCGTCCTGAAACACTGAAAAATCCCTGTCCTTCTGCCTCTCCTCCTCATTAGCACCCTGGAAGGAGGCAGCTGTGGTAAATTTGTAATTAGATTAGGCCAAAAATCATGATTTTGGCTGACCACATCCATCCAACAAAGTAATACCCATCCAAACTGTCGAATCACATCAGAATTGGTTTTTACTCCCTCTTTCAGCTATCCCTCTGCACCCTCCGGATCCACAAACAAATGTGATTTTCTAACCGGGGCACCAAAACCAGCCCCAGGAAAAGGCAGACTCCTTTCTGCGAGGCATTTTGACACTAAGGCAGGTGAGTTGCTGGCCTTATGGCATCTGACCGACTTTCACAAGCCGCAGCAACTTCACCTAACACCGGGTGACCTTCCCTGTGTGTGGAATTTCTTCCTATCCTTTGAAGATCAAAGGACAGCAGAGGTAACTTCCAGCTTTATCATGGAAACTAAAACCACTACCCCAGGGATTATCTTGGACCTCCCTCCCGCTCAGCATGGGTGCTCCGTATTTCTCAGGCTCTTCCCAGGCGGAGCCCAGGGGCAGCAGGACATCCTTCTCCTGTCACACCCAAGCGGGCAGGCTTCACCGGTGAAGCTTTTCACAGTTCGGTCCAGATAACGGGCTTCTTTATCTTTTCCAGCCCTCCAGCAAAGCATCTAGCTGTTTATTCTACATGATCTCCCCTTGCCCTGGCCCGCTGCATCCCCTGGTGTCCTCAGCTCTCTCCTGGAGGGGGGCTGAAGAGAAGGAAATGGGAAGAGAAACCGAGATGGGAACACTGTCTGAGTCCTCTTGGCAGCCTCTTCCGTCGCCCGCAGACATCCCCCACTTGTCCTGACGACCTTTCCCCAGGATCCCACAAACCAGAGCACTGCGCAGAGCAGCAGCCAGTTATGCCAGAAACCTTGTGCTTCCCCCTTCCTCCCCACGCACGGCTGAGGTGTATCCCCATCAGATGTCACATCCACGTCCAGAAAAGCTCCTCACAGCTGGGTTTAGTAATCAGAACTTTAGCACTTGGTAGCACAGGGAACAACATACCCTCCCCTTCTCCACACTGGTGGCCCCTGATCAGTTCTCTCCAGCATGTCCGCCTGCGTATGGCACGCTGACTGCCAGGAAACCAGCTGCTCTTCACAGCTGGATTTAGTAAAGTGAACCATGGCAATGCTTTATCTCGGTAGCACGCAGATTTCTTGCCACCCACCCAGGGCTCCCATCGCCTGCTTCCCGGCAGAGCGGCTGCTCGACCCCGCAGCGGTTGTCTGAAAGCGCTGCCTGATTGCTTTTGGTTTTGACCAAGTAAAATGTTATATCCCGGGGGGGTGTGGAGGAAGAACAACCTCTCTCTTGTGATATGGAACATGTGGCCTCACAAGCACAGTGCAATAAATACATCACGGTAACGAGATTTTGTGCTCAGGGTAGCCTTTGTGCACGGGTCTAATGTGCCTTGCAAACATATGAAAAAAGCTTTATGCCTTTCTCAGAATGAGATCGATATCATTACCCCTGATGCAAGGCAGGATGCAGAGGCATATGGATGAGTCTGCGAGAGACATTTAGAGAGAAATTCAGGTCCACTCTAGCAGCAAAATGCTTCTCGCATGAGCAAAGCCACATCAGCAAAGCCCTGCACGACCAGAGCAGAAACATCCTCTGCAGGAGAAATGAGCTGTGCGGCGGAAAATACGATTTTGCTGCTACAATCCTTTTCTATATACTCAAGGGGTCTGTCTGGTCAGCTGGGTCAGTCCAGGTCTCGCTCACTTCCTTTACGCTTTTGAGAAATGGGGCTGTGCCAGCAGGAGCGCACAGAGCAGCGGCATCGCTTCCCCTGGAAAGCCAAGGGCAGAGCCCACAATCGATCCCAGGCTGCCCGACCTCGCGGGCTCTCGTTTAGCCGCAGTAATTACTCGGGGCAATGTGGGCATTGCTAGGGAGACGGCGGGTTGAAAGCATCTCTAGGAGGCAAACATGCACAGTTCTGCTCCGTCCGGGTTAGAAGTCTGCTTCATCTTGGCCAGCCTCTGGGGGCCCAGCCGGATGGCAGTTAATGGTCACGCTGGAGTTCCTGTCAATTGATTTTCCAGTGAACTTGACTTAACATGGTTGGAGGCATTAGAGCAGAGAGGATACACCCGTTGTTCCAGTTCAGTCCTGTAGAGCTCGTATTCCATCTCCATGCAGTGTCAAGTTCAGTTCCAATTAGAACAATCAGTTCCTTAAAATAAAGATTTAACGTCAAGATTCACCCAGGGCCTGGTCCAAAGCCCACTGTGTTCAGGAGCACCCTCCCCACTGAAGGCGATAGGCTTTGGATCAGGGCCTGGAGGCAGCCTGCAATGTATGGGCAGTTCAATAACCAGAGATGACTCACTATCAAATGCCGCCTGCTTTACAAAGGAATCTCCGAAATGGAGTATCTGTGTGACAGAAATAAACCGCTATTCACACACACACACAAAAGAGAGATCATGAAAAAATGCATTATGGCTTCCCTTGTGAGTCTTAAGCCTGGTTCGATGAACACTTACTTTACTAACATGAGTAGCTCAGTAAAACCAAGTCTGGAAAAATAGTTATGCCAAAGGGGTTTGAGGCCTCTATCAGTTTGCCTGTCATTTCTGAGCGTCTGACGGTACCAGCAGAGCAGACACCCTTATGTGCTGCCTGCTCCGAAATCCCAGGTGTGACCGCAGCGAGCCTGGGCTGGGGCAGGGACCCCTGTGCCAGGGACCCCTGTGCCATGTAGGATTGACACTGCGGGGCTTTCCCACTTCTGCTCAAGCATAACACGTCCGATGGGTCCCATGGATCCCGTGCATCCTTTTCTCCTAGAGGTGCTTTGCACCCGTGGTCTCCCCAGCATGGGTCCTATCCTGGAGTAGGCAAAAAATCCCCCACAGAAAGATGAGTCCTAGGGCAATGCTGTCCCTCTGGGGCTTTGTGCTTCTTTCTCCCTTTCTATCTACCGCGGTGGTCACTCCTGGTCTTGAGTTGCCGGCTTTCTGGGTTTGCACAGAAAGCACAACAGGCCCTGCTGGGATTCCCAGGAATTACTAATAACAGCCGGTGACTTCCTTGGGGTAGGCTACTACTCGAAAGGGATATCTAGGAGCCATAAATCCTCTCTCATAGCCAGACAAAGCTGGGAGAAGTGCTGAGCATTTCCCCTATAACCACAGAAGCCATTTCTCTTGGTAACCTTTACATTCCCTGTAAGCGTTTGTAGGCGGGATGCATAGGGATGCAACGCCAAGAGAGAAATGAACCCATTTGGCAAGCCTCACTTCGATGCCAGAGTGCTTTGAATTCTGAAGCTGAAATAAACAGATTGAAATGACACCGTCCTTTATAATGCAATGGTGAAACAAAGTAGGACTTTACAACGGAGGCCCTGGTGTCAGGACTTCTTTTGATTTTCTCTGATGACTCAACCTATTTCACAAGCTATTTTCATATTCCTTATTTAGAGAACTTACTCATGTCTCGGTAAAAACCTACGATGTGATAAAGCCAAGGAACCATAATGTGTGGTACTGGTAACACCTCCCACGCCAAAAAAAATCCTACTTCCATATTTATGTGGCTCTGCAAATTGGTTCCTGCCTTTTTCTCCCCAGAGAGTGAGCTGGCAGCGTGTCTCCTCTCCAATTAGCATGAAGCCGTGAAAAGTGGAGACGGAGGGTCAAATTCACCCATGCCTGGAGCCTCACTTATTTTTGCCCCGTTATAGGCACATTTGGACCTTTGACTTCTCGGCAAGGCAAGTGTTGGTTTTAGCATACAAATAACAACGCCTGCAGAATGCCTTGTTCATTCAGGCTTTGTTTCCTGAAAAAAGCAGCTCACCACCAGAAGGCAAGAAGCTAAGAAGAGCTGCCTACCTTGTGCTGCTCAGGGATGGGCACCTGGGTATAAACTCCCCAAGGAGCAGGTGAATTTTACCTGCGTTTTACTGGTCAGGGTGTAATTTCTGCCCCCTGGAAAGTCCTTTGACCAGAGAAGCAGGAGAAGCCTTTGTAACCAGCACAGGCTGCAAATCACAGCAACGAATGTATGGACTAAAAGAACACTAGGGACACTTAAGGACAAAGCCTGCCCACCCACCCCATATTTCTTCAAAACCTGATTTGCAGCCATGTAAAGACAAATATTTTCTGTGGCGGTTTTTTGAAGAGTTTGTTTGTCTTGGAGGCAGAAAAGAAAGGCAGCCTGTGCAAAGCAGAGACAGGGGCTGAGCAACAGCACTCCTGCTTGCAACGTGGCTGCTCTTTGCAAGCCTGAAGGCAAGGGACAAAAAGCTCCGTGGCACAAACCCTCTTCAGTCCCACACCAGGATGTGAAACAGCTCCCGAGTGACACCAAGGAGGACATAAGGGACCACCAGGAGTGTCAATGGAGAGAGATGCTCACATCCCAGGGCAGCTCTGAACCAGCGCTTCCTGCAAAGTCATCTTTTCTGTGACATCTCCTCTCACCTCCTTTGGATTCCGGTATCATAAGGGATAAGCTCTAATCAAAGCTTTGCCTAAGGGTTCAGCATTCCTGGCATCTTTCTCTCACTTGCATTTTCTGGTGGCTGAAAGAATCCTGCTATAGCTTTCCCCTTGCTGTTACAGCTACATAGGTCTCTACTTTCCATGAGAACTTTGTTTTTGAGATCCCTGTTCCTCTGCCAGCCTTGGCCAGCAGATGGACACAGGCACCTTGAACCAGCCAGTTCAGCCCCCACCACCATCAGCCCCCATCCTTCAGCTTTGACATTCCTCATGCACCTGCCTGATCTGAACTTCCATCCCTAGGACTCCGCTACCCAAACCCAAGCCCATCTGGGCTATAAAAGCTCCCTAAAGCGTCCATCCTACCCAATCTGGTAAACTTGCCCAGCACACAACTACATGAACAGCGTCAGAGCTGTTCCTTTCCCTAAGGATGGGGGTGGTTGTTGTGTGCTCATGCCTGGATGCAGGTTCCTGCCCTGCCCATGCAGGTTCAAACTCACACATCCCATCTCCCAGGTAGGTGCCAGCCCGATTTGTCACACTCACCTTCACACGCTGGTGTCCTCAGCTCCTCCTCACCGTGGGAGCAGCATGGGCAAGGAGGAGCGAGTACTGTCACCCCAGGGCCCTGCGGTCGAATAGCTGTGATGTCCCTTCAAGAGAGGTGGGGTCTGCCAAGCGGGCCAAGGAAAGAGCTGAGCTGGGGCTGAGATCTTCCATTAGCGCTGAAACAGCAGAACAGGCACCAGCAGGAGCAGGGGAGCACTGGGAGCACATCCCACTGCGCCCTGGGGGCTGGGACTAGCCAAGCAGAGGGGAACCCTGCCACGGGCAGGAGAACAAACCTCAGGCTCCCGTGCCCAGGCACAACAACCTCCCTCCAGGCTCCCCCAGGGCTCCCGTCCTCCATCCTTGCTGGATCCCAGCCAGCATCTCCCTCTGCCAACCCTGTCCACCAACACGCTGTGCTAAAGCCCAGGATCAGAGCCCCTCTCCAGAACCAGAGCAGCTGCCTTCCCTCCCTGCTAAATACCGTCTCCTCCGCCTGGCATGTGATCTTTTCCAGCTGCTGTGGTCAAATCTCCCAAGGCCAGCAGTCCCTCCATTAACCCCTTCAGCCCACTGCCTCCGGCTCTGCAGGTTCCCACGGCAAACACCATCGGCTCTGCGGAGGGTTTCATCTTCCTCATCCTTGAGAAACAAAGTTGGTCATTCCCCCAGAAGGGTTTTTACGCTGTTTTAATGAGAGCTGTTGGCTGATCTGTTGGTCAAGGTTGTAGGTCTCCATCTGGCCCCTCTCACTAAGCCCACCAGCTCTGGAGGGGCTCGTTGGGGCCAAGAAGCCTTTTCACTGCAGCTGGCCATGGGTTTCCAAGGAGCACTTTCCAGACCAATCCCATCTCTTAGAAAATGAGTTTATCTGCTGTCATTAGATCACCTGCCTCCCCTCCCTGGCTGCTGGTTCTCCTGTTCAGGTTTCCCAGAGCCCAGGCGGGGCTGCTGCCGTGTCCCCCTGACACAGGGAAGAAATCCAAGGCTCATCACCAAAGTCAGCATCTCACCTGCGAGATCTGCTTCCTTGGGAGCAAGCAGTTACAAACGGACAAACCCCACAGGGCACAGGGGCTTTGTAACCCAGACATCTGCCGTGGATTTTTCAACTCTATTAACGTAGAAATGCCCATTATTAACGTGGTACAGTGATGAGCCAGAAAGAACCTAAAAACTTCCAGCTGAAAAGGGGTATGAAATGGCTCCGAGATGCTGGCACTTCAAAGTTGGGGGGTTTTTTTCATGAAAAAAAGTGAAAAGGTGAGCATTGCCCACATGCCCTGGTCCCTGGAGTGATGCTCGTGGGTGGCCCATGGCACCTGTAGGACCAGGGCATGCAGCATCCTGTGGCATGTGCTCAGGAAGGAAGTGGGGGCCTTGCCTACTTCAGATTTTTCCTCTTCGGCAACATGGCAAATCTTACATAAAACATGCCTGAATCAAAGCAGAAGTGCCTGCCCGGCTGCTGGGAAGTGACGCCACCATGACTCATGTCATTCTGCTTAAAACAATCCTCCCCCTCACCTTCCTCCCCTCCACAGAGATGCACCTCGGAGGCTTTCGGCAAAGAATCCAGTGATGCTTACCTTCCTCTTCTGCCTCCTTACCCCATTTTTGGGACATGGATTTTTTTCTCGGGTGACCTCTCCTGCCACTGAGTTCTGCCAAAGCACTTTGGCAGCTCAAAGTACAACAAACAGCTTGCTTTTCCTCGTTTTTTTTTTTTTTCCCTCCTTTATTGTTTTTTTTTTTACACTCCATAAAAACCATTGCAGGTTTTCTTTCACATTCGCGAGATCTCCTGGAAATTATTGCCGTTTCCCGTACATATTACATATTAAAAAATAAAAATAAAAAGGTCAACAGACAAAGAGAGCCGCTCGTTCTGAACTCCCTGCAAGCACAGAAACCCATGTGACCAGTTTTCCCGGAGGAAGGCTGGCTGGAAGGTGCCCACACACGCTAAGCAAGCCACGTAACACTGAACAAGACCACTTGACCACACACGACACACGTTGAGAACACTTGGGAGGGATGGAGGAAGAGGTGGCTTTAAGTCGTGCTTGTCAGGGTTGGGTTTTTTTTGGTGTAAAATCCAGCAGTTACGGTGTCATCTGATGGGAAGTAACTGGGATGAGGATTGTGGAGACATTCAAGTATTCTGGGGCTGTTCTTAAACACCAGATGGGAGGATAATTGCTCAGCAGGGTAGCCTGATGGCTTTAAGTCCCCTGCTTTAGTTAAAAGCACATCCAGTGCAAAGGCAAATGCAGGAGTACAGGAAATGCCACACCTGAATGGATCCACGGTCTGGTTTGGTGTCCAGTTACACTGTGGTCAATACCTGACACTTCACAGGCTGGGGCAGGAGAGGGGATTTTCACCGGGTTGTGCAACAGTGTCCTGGGAAAGGAGCTCCCTCCAGCGCCCCAGCCCTTTGCTCCCTGAAACACGACAGGAGAGAGGGGAGGAGGAAAGACAGGGAAAAAGCAGAAGGACTGTTCACTCCCACCACCTCTGCTGTCACAAAGGTGGTGCTTTTCGCTTGGCTCTCTTCCCTGCTGCTGCTGTTTATTGCTTGAAACCTTAAATAAAGGTCTGTTCAAAAATAAGAAGGGAAGGAGACGGGAACTGAGAACATATTAAATGGATTTCTCACGGCTCCCCAGGAATCTGAAAATACAGTAGTGGGTGCACACTTTGTGGATAAAAACCTAAAAAAGCACTTTTTCTTTTTTTTTTTTTTTTAAAAAAAAAGGACAATAAAATTTCAGGAAACCTGCCACACTTAGAGCACTTGTGCCTTACAGTCACAGCATTATGGGAAGTATGACCCACGGCAACCGCTGCGTCAAACTAAGTCAAACTCAAACTAAGTTGATGAGGTTTCTCTATTGCACGTTCATGAAATGTTCTTGTTGGGATTACAGTCCGGATCAGAGGCCCACGCCAGCTCCGCTCTCCCCAGGGTGTTCAGCAGGACGAAGACGCTGTCATCGGGCTGAGTTTCAGCTGGTGGACGGGAGAGTGGATGGGCACAGAACTCAGCACTGAGGTAGGAAAGGCAAAACATGAGCCTTCAAAGCTTTTGCCTAACGTCAGTTCTTCTGCAAAGAAAGACGCCGCTTCTCTTTTGCAGGAGGTGACGGGGGGGCTGGGAGTGGAAGACAAGATCTCCGACTCGTATTGCAGCAACTGGCCCATGAAACCAAAGTTTGGCGAGATCAGGCTCCGGCGCTGCTTGATGTAATCAAAGGCTTCATCCAAGCGGAGCTTGTTTGTCTTCATGAGATACGCCATGCAGATGGTGGGAGAGCGTGAAATCCCTGCTTCACAGTGCACCAGGATCTTGCCCCCGGCTCGTCTGACATAGTCTAGGGGAAAAAAAGTCATTGGATATGTTAGTTGTCATTGGGGATGGAGAGGACACTGCATCATGCCCCCCGTGCTGGAGGTGGAACATGGCACACAGCCACTCCGGCAAGGACAGGCTTGCTCTTCTCTGGGGTACTAGGAGTAACATGGAGATTAAAAGAGGAAGGGGACAAAACCCAGCCCGCAGTGGAGCTGAGCTGCGGATGACACTTGGTTACAGGAGCCATGGATCCTGATTTGGTTCTTTCTGCATTTTTATTTTTTTGTGTTATTGTTTGTTTTAGGGTGTTTTTTTTAGGAAAGTCCTTTCCTGTCTCCTTCCCATGTGCCTATTTCTCTTTTGGAACAACTCACTTTGCAGAGCATTGAGAGACAGAGATCGGGGACCTGGGCAATACTTGTGTTGGATGTACCTGCATTTCTCTGCCTGTGGCCCAAGGGCTGACCCAAGCCCAGCCCACCAGCTCGTCTTTCAAGGGTGAGAACTGCAGGGCTGCCTTCCTCTCATCAGCTTTGCTAGGAAAGGGAAGGGAGGCCATCCAGAGGGACCTTGACAGGCTGGAGAAGCGGGCCCATGCCAACCTCATGAAGCTCAACAAGAGCAAGCGCAAGGTCCTCCATGTGGGTGGGGGCAATCCCAAGCACCGATAGAGGCCGGGCAGTGACTGGCCTGAGAGCAGCCCTGAAGAAAAGGACCTGGGGGGGCTGGTGGGCGAGAGGCTCAACATGAGCCGTCAGTGGGCACTTGCAGCCCAGAAACCAACCGTGTCCTGGGCTGCATCCAGAGCAGCGTGGCCAGCAGGGCGAGGGAGGGGATTCTCCGCTTCTACTCTGCTCTCGTGAGACCCCACCTGGAATACTGCCTCCAGCTCTGGAGCCAACACTACAGGAAAGATGTGGACGTGCTGGAACGTGTCCAGAGAAGGGCCACGAGGAGGATCAGAGGGCTGGAGCACCTCTCCTACAAAGGTAGACTGAGGGAGTTGGGGTTGTTCAGTCTGGAGAAAAGGCGGCTCCCAGGAGACCTTTGTGGCCGACCAGGATCTGAAGGGGACCTACAAGAAAGCTGGGGAGGGACTTTTTAGGATGTCAGGTAATGGTAGGACTAGGGGGAATGGATTATAACTAGAGATGGGTTGTTTCAGAATAGACATTAGGAAGAAGTTCTTCACCATGCGGGTGGTGAGACACTGGAACAGGCTGCCCAGAGAGGGGGTGGGAGCCCCATCCCTGGAGGGGTTCAAGGCCAGGCTGGATGGGGCTCTGAGCAACCTCATCCAGTGGGAGATGTCCCTGACCCATGGCAGGGGTGTTGGAACTAGATCATCTTTAAGGTCCCTTCCAACCCTGACAATTCTGTGATTCTATGAAAACAGGACTTTTCCTTAGAGCCCAAAGCTATCCCCCTGCCTGGCGGGTGAGCAGCAAGCGGTGGTAGCAGGAGCTGAGCCCTTGGTGGGTACCCTTGGGTGGAGGGGCTGAGCTGGCTCCCTGGGGCCTCACCACAAAGCACACAAGGACTGGTAGGCAGTTGCTAATTACAGCCTGGTTAAAGGATGCTTGGACTTAAGTCAGGATATAAAAGGCTTATGCAAAGCACCCGTTTTACACAACAGGAGCCACTGTGGTTACTCACACAACACAATGATTGTTATTAGATTAAAGAGAATGTTCTTAAAATAAGCCCTTTCCACACAAAAATACGGTGCAAAAATAGATGTTCTCTTCTCTGTGGCCTTGAGCAATATGTTCAAGCTCCAATTTATGGAGAACTGTGCGGAGTGGAGTGCTCAGTGCAGGGCACTGAAACAACGCAGGGCTGAGCAAGTTATCATTTTCCTGTCTTCGATTGTCTGCCACCACAGCTAGTTATATTTAACTACTGCACAAAATAAGGAAGACATGGATTTGAGTCATCTCCAGCATCCACACGCCCAATTTTAAAAGAAAGTGAAAACTTAAGTCATCCTCAAAATCTGGGAAGTTTCCAAGTGACTCAACAACTAGCAGAAGGGGTTGGGGATGGGACATGAGTGCCGTGAATTACTACTGTTTCCCTGAAAGGTGTGAGAAATCCCTTACCAGGAAGGGGAAGGGCTTGGAGAGCACCCTCAGATGAAGTTTTTGTCAGTCTGCCTGCACCACTGAAGGACTGGAACTCAACGAGTCCAGCAAGGCTCTAACTGAGGGTTTGTTCGGTTTCTCTCTCGAATGTTCCTGGAGAGCAGCAGGAGGGATTTCCACACCATCGCCCCCCAGGCTGGGGCTGCTCCCCCCACTAAACCACCCGGTGCCTCCCAGGAAGGGGCCTCTCCTTTGCGCTACGCGTCACGGCCGGAGCGCTGCTCACCCACCCAGGAAGGGCTGGAAACGGACGGCCCAGAGTTTTCTTTCTGAAGCCTCCTCATTTTGTTTTAAGAATTTTTAATTTTTTTACATTGGGGTATTTGTTTAAAGGGTGAAAATACCAACACGATGAAAAGGAGAAATGGAAACAGCTCTGTGATAAGGGGAGACGCTGGATTTCTGAGGCCTGGCTTCACCTGGCTTTTACAGGCTCTGACACGCAAGTCCAAGGAACTAATATGGATTTTTTTCCTTTCCAAAAATCAGTAGAGTTTAGTGTTGTCCAACCATACTTCTTGGCTTCCTGTCATGCTGAAGTTACACCCGCGCTTGCGTTGAACACCAGCTCGCTCGCCTCGTCTGCCTGAGGGCAATAACAGGAGGCATTTTCCTTCCTCGGCATCCCAGCTGGGAGAGCCAGGGAGAAGGACACGGGCCTTGCACTGAGCGTCCTTCATTCCTCCCTCACAGAAATCCCTCTGCCAGGACAGATGCTGGGGAAGGGAGGGAGCTTAAACTTTTACTGTGACATCTGGGAGCATACTGAAAATAACGTCCCCTCCCCGCCAATAAGTATTTTCAAATAAATGAATTTAAAATATATGAAGATGTGGAAATTTGCTGATTTGGACCTACCGATGAAGTCGATGGCTTCCTGGAAGTGTGAGCTGATGTCCGCCGTGTGACTGTCCTCCACTGGGATCCACTTGTAGCAATACTGGTCTGTGAAGGACTCCGAGCTTTTCCTGGAGACGTTGAGCAGGGCTGTGATGTGCAGGTTGGCGAGAAACTCGCACTTGGAAGCGTGATAGGCACTACCAAGGTAGAGAAAAGGCAGGATTTCGACTGGGCCACCCTGGAAAAGAAGGAGTAGGAAGATGTAATTCTTTTTCAAGGGTATTTGAGTTTTGATACCGGAGAGAGGAAGACAAGGCAGCCTGTGTGGGTGCCCGCTCCCTCCTGCACTGGTGGTTCTGGACCCCAGGGCTGCCGGCCAGAGAATCACTGTGATGGCAAAGCCCATGCAGGAAAAAGGTTTTCATTTTCTTGCCCACATCTGGGAGGTACAAAGTCAGATCCAGCCCACTCCTGTGCAGGATGTTTCCTGCCCTCTTTAAAGCGCTGCCCCTTGGGACGGGACGCACACAAAGCGCTTTCATATGTGAGAGCCGTTCCCTCCCAGGCTTTACCAAAACACGAGCAAGGTGGGGAGCTGCATCCGAGCAGGGAGGAAGAGGAGGATGGAGGTGGCGGCTGCTCTAGCTCAGGCCAGGGCTCAGCCCCTCCGTTCATACCTCCAGAGGCAACGTGAAGTAAAAAAACCCCAACAAAATCAGAGCAAGGCTCCCTGTCCGCAATGGGGGGAGTCCCACGGGGCTCGAGGAGGGTCAGCCCCGTCCCCCCCCCAGCTCCCTGGGGCACAGCACCCGCTGCGTCACTGCCCCAAGATCTCATCTCAGTTCCTCCTTCCTCCGCGCAAGCGAAGGCTGTGTCGAGACCGCAAAAGAGAAAAAAAAAAAAGGCCACCGCCTGACAGAAGGGTTTCGGAGAGCACAGGTAACTTTCCATGATGCACAAGAGCCGCCACGGGCTGTGAGACACCGGCTTTTCACCCCTCTGAGCTGCCCACCTGCGGGTCCCACGCGCCGGGGACACCCCGGAGACACCCGGGGTGGCGGGACGCAGCCTGGGCTGCCAGGGAAGTGGAGGAGCGTGGCCCGGGGGCTCCCCCAGCGCCAGGAAACATGTGCTCCGGCGGAAGTGGCCCGACCGCAGGGTGACATCTTGGAGCACACGTATTCCCCGGGCAGGGCGAGCGCCGGGGCGCGACAACTTCCCCCGTGGAAACTCCACTCTCCTCAGCCAAGGGTGGCTCTCGAGAGCCGCTGCCTGTTCTCAGGAGTGGCCCCATGGCCCCCGCCCCCTCCGCCAGCCCCAGGTCCCTCCTGGGGTCCCGGAGGAGGCGCGGGTGACACATGCCCCTTCTTCTGCTGGAAAAATGCCACTCCTGGCAGCCTGTCCCCTGCCCGCTTTAAGAGGAGGCGTGAGCTGCTCTCGGCTCATGCTGCCTGGCTGTGTGATAAGGATGGGTCTCAAACTTTTGGGGGAGTTTTGGGGCTAGGCAGGGTTTTATCTCTCCTGCTGCTGCCAGATTTTGAAGGCAGGAGGCAGCGATGCTGCCCAGCAGCAGACACGGGACATCTTATTTGACACACAGGCTGCCAACCTGGGCCGTGACAACTTAGCGAGAGCCCGCACCAGCACGAGGGCCACCGGCACCCTGCCAGCCCCCGGCAAAGCCTGGTGGTGGGAAGGAGAAGGGCCAAGGGCAACGTCACCGGCCGCGGCTGACACGTACCTGGTCGTAAGCAGGTTTGTGGTTGACACTCTGCTTCTCACAGTGGCCGGCGAGGTTTCTCTCTGCCTCAGTCCTCTCCGGGGAAATGAGTTTTCCATCCACGCAGCACTCAGGATATTGCGAGTTAAAGGTTTCATATCCCCCTAGGGAAGGGAAACGGGGGGAAAGAAAAGAAAAAAAGACATGAACATTTGTGCTTCCAAAAACTGGTTTAATTAAAGCAGAGGAGAAATGAAGCTCAGGCACTGGCAGTGCAGTGGGATAGTGCCGCACGGTGACAGGCACCGGGGGGTTAATGAGGGATGGCGCTCCCCTGGGGAAATGGGGTTTTTTAAAAGGCTTGTACCTGCTGACAATTATTAACTTGCCGAAAGCCAGAGGATCCAGATTAAAACGGCTAGCAAATGTAATTCTGTTGAGTCTAGCAACCATTAACCATTAACTCCAGTACAGCGGGGACTAAACTCCCTCCCCCGGGTTTTATACACGAGCACTATTCCCAGTGTCTGAGATGGTGGTTTTTGTGCTCCTCCTCTCCAAATCTCTTATTACTATATACGCTGTGACAACATCAGCCGTGTTTTATTTGCAATTTTGAATGGACATAAGCACAAGAGGGGGATGCTTGCAACTGTGTCATTAATCACCACGATGCACAAGACAGCGAGGTAATGAGGACAGCCCCCTGAAACCAATCTATTAAATAACAGCTATAAAACTTAATGAAATCCTGTGACAGCATTTGACAACTGAACAGCCCCACATGAGCTATTCTGCATGGTTAAGTACTGCATTCGTTTCATTCAGTGCACCGCTAATGAAAAGGAATTAATCCTATTATTACATTGTTACTCAAAGTTTGTCGTCAGCTAAATCGCTGCCTGTTTCCAGGCTTGGAAAATGCTGCACGGAAGCACCCGATCTCCCAGATGAATGTGAATAAGTCAGGTAGCAGAAGCAGGCTGGAAATGTCAGTGGTGAGCCACACGTCTGCCACCTGCGCTTTTTCAGAGCCCAAACGAATGGCGAGAGCCCTTGAGCAGCTGGGTTCAACCATCCTGCCCAGCGAGGCCCCCGAGTAAACAAGGCTGGGAAAGCAAACCCTCGGATGCGATTCATTCATCTGCAACTGTTTCGCCCTGATAAGCGCTGTCGGCGTGGGTGCCCCGGTGCGAGGAAGGCTTTCGACACAGAGGAAGTGCTGAAGATCCGAGTGGCCGCAGGGCCCCCGCCGCCCTCGCTGCCAGGGCTGCCTGGTACAGCTACCTCTGACATTTCAGCCCCGCCGCTGCCTCATTTGTTCGCAGGGTTTGAGCAGATGTGTGCTCAGATTCGTGACACGCTGCTCTTGCCCACTCCGTCCTGCCCTGGGGTCCTCATGTTGCAAGCGGGCGGCACGATCCAAAGCCCACTGGGCGTGATGAAAGCCTGTTTTCCATGAGGGAGGAGGGCAGGAAGGTGACTTTGGAGTCAAGAGGCACTCAGCACCTGCACCTTTCCTCCTCCTCCCCCGCCGCACTCAGCCAGCCCCAGAGCCCACCGCGCCAGGCCGTGGGTCAGGCACCCAAGTGACCATGGTGACCGTGGGGGGGGGGTTGATAAAGTGATATCCACAACAACTGGGTTGATAAATTCATATCCCTAACGACTGGCAGTGTGAAAAAACAAACACAAGCAGCTCTCCAAAAAAATCCGCTGCTCCGCCGCTCTCCAGCTGCCCTTCATGGGGCAGACTTTCAAATCCTTGTTTTGCACAGCTGACCTTACCTCCCCCTTGCCCCCCAACCACTGCCATCACATAGAAAAATATGTCCAGTTTATATAAATAGCCATTATCCCCATTTACACCCCGTGGTGTTGTTTTTACTCTTGAATGAACGCAGAAATCCACCCAGGCCAAATCAGCCTGTGTGTGTTCGAACAGACAGGCAAGTCCCATGTCTCTGGGGCAGCTCGCACATGCAGCCGGTGAATGGTTAATTACAAGCCTTGGGGATCAGGATATTTGCCGGCCGGTTCTTACAGTGAGTCATCTTCTCATCCCATCCTCCAGCAATCTCCTCTCTTCCCCCTCCCCACTCAACCTGCCTTCCCTGAGGTCATTTCTGCAGATTGCTCACCACAGAGCGCTGGGCTGCGCTTCGGTTTTTATCAATAAATAATAGAATCCTTGTCAGCACCAAGGGAGGATCCGTTATTTTATCTCTCTGCAAGCTCTTCCCCCGCCACACTGCTCTCACCCTGCTGGGGCTGAGCTCACCCGGAACGATATCGCACCTACACAGACAGGAGATGTGTCCCGCTCAGCCTCTGGCGGCAGAAAGCGAGGGAAGGAGCGGGACCTGGCGTGCCCCTTGGCGTGCCATCGCCCTGTGGCCAGATCCCCAGGATGCTCCGTGGCCTGGCGAGGCGGGGGGTCACCTGCTCTCTTATCACTGCACCTTCCGAGGCAAAACCACCTTCAGTAGCAAACTCCTCCTCCCGGCTCCCCCAGGCCTAGGAATGCAAGCAGGAACCTCAAGGAGGGTTTTTTTCCTGGTGGTTTTGCAGCCCGTTATTTGCAAAGTCAGTGCTACACCCCCCCGAAGGATCATTTGTTCTGATGGGTGCCCAGTGCTTTAGGATTGTTTATATCCCCACTGTCCCAGAGCTCTTCCCCCAGACCACGACAGCTTCCTGGGGGTCCCTGGCCCCGGTGGAACCAGCAGCGCTGCCCACGGAGTCACCGGCTCCCGGGGCCACCCCGGGTCCGAGACGGCGCTGGGGACTTCACGGGCCTGATCCTGCGACCCAGAGCCCTTCCAGCAAAGTAAAGGGGAGCAGCAACAGGAAAGGGAGGAAACTTACTCATCCACTAAGGGGGAATTTTTTTAGCCTCAAATCGACAGGTTTTCAAGAGAAGATACTTTGCGATACCCAAAAGGTACGAAGGGGAGCCTACATCCAAACCCCAGCCCAGAAAAACTGCCCACGGCCGCCACTTCAGCGCGTGGGGCTGGTGCGCGGAGGAAGGGGCGATGCTGTGGCCCAGCGGGGGGGCTGGGGGTCAGCAGAGCTCCATTCAGCCCCTGCTTGGCCACAGCCTTCCCAGCGCCACCCTGGGGGGGTTTCTCCACCTCTAGTTCAGGGAGGTCCCCGAGGATCCGAGTGGCCCCGCGCGGTGTGGGATCCCTGCCCTGCTGCTCCTGGGGGGGCCGGCAGAGCCCGGGGGGGGCTGGTGCGGCCCGGGCAGAGCCAGGGTGGTGGCACCCCCCCCCGGGAGTCTCCGTGCCCCGGGCCCTACCCGGGCTAGGGGAGCCCCTGCCCCCGCGGGGCTGCCCCCCGGGCACTGCACAAACTGGGGGCATGGGGACAAAAACTAGTGTGATAAAAGGCTTAATACACGTGAATTAACCGCGGGCGGTGAGGACACGGGGGCAGAGTTTATTCAAGAAATATCGCCTGATTTATCTCTTCCATTTATGGCCTCCCCCCGGCCTCAGGATATGGCAAGGGGGGGGGGGGGGGGGTGGGGGAC
>VXBO01014855.1:159096-192290 GCA_013400135.1 Rhinoptilus africanus
TTATTCCCCCGTCGCTGTGCGTGTCCCCCCCCCGGCAAAGCCCGAGCCCTGCCTGCCAGCGCACCGCTGCTCGGGGGGGCGGCAGCTGCCCGCTCCCGGATCCCCGCGGGAAGAGCCGGGTCCCCTGCCCGGGCCGCGGCTTCCATCGGGGCAGGGCTGGGAACCGCGGGAGAAGCGGGGATTCCCTGGGGAACATCCCCCAGGACGTGGGTAACCGACCCAGGGTCTACAGCCCGGCAGCAAAGGAGGAAACAAGGAGCAACAGCTTGGGACAAAGGAAGAGACGCCGCTTCTGCAGAATTACTGATGCTCTGGAGGAGGGGGGTGGGGACGGGAAGGCCACCTACAATGGAAAAATTGCTGGCACGGCTGTTTGGGGAGTCTTGTGTCCCCTTCCTTGTGGCAAATTTCTAGGCTTCAAGACTGACGCCACAGACCTCCACTTGCGCCTGCATCCAGAAGTCACAACACTAAGACACACAGGAATTAGGAAATTTGGCACTTGCCCCTTCCTTGTAGATAAGTTTTGCCAAGTGACCAAAAAAAAAAAAAAAAAAAAAAAACCAAACAACTGAAAATCCCTGGAAGAAGTTAGGCAAAAGGATGAGCTCCAGCCGAGCTCATTCCAGCCGGGGCAGATGACAGCGGAGCTCTCCGCGAGCAGGGTGTCATTTATTCTGATGCTGCCCCGAAAGTATGTTCACCCCAACAGCAGGCGGGAAGCGCCATCCCTGCTTCCAACTGCCCGCAGCCGGAACAGAAAAGCGTGAAAGAGGCTGTGGGAAGAAAATGTTCAAGCTGCTCGAAAGAACAGCAACTGCTGGTTTCGAAGTGCCTCCTCCTCTTCCTCTTTCAAACCCCCTGCAGCCCCCGGGTGGCTCCTTCTAACCTGGCCCCCCTGGCCCCCCTCCTCTGAGTCAGTGGGGGTATGAGACGGAACAAAGCCAGAAATAGCTGGAGGGTAGGGGCAGATGTTCACCGAGCATCCCAGTGCGGGCGTTGTCTTCACTTGGCCACCGCAGCCCGGCTCCTTCCCTTCTCCTGCACCCCCCGGGAGGCGGCTGGGCCCTCTCGGAGCCGTGTGGCGGCGTTAGATATCCCCATGGGCTGGCGCAGTCCCTGACAGCCCTGGATCCCCACCGCGTGCAGCATCGCCACAGCCGTGACAAAACCCTTCGCACCATCCCACGGGCAGGCCCGTTCCTCCCCTTCATTGTTCACTAGGAGGGGAATCTGGCACGGGCAGGGGCGCAGGGACTTATTCCCGCTCCCACAGGAAACCTCCGGCACCGCCTGAACACAACCTGCCTTTCCTTCTCCCAGCCCCCAGCTTCAGGAGACGCTTCTTCCTCCCCGAGAGAAGCAGCCTGGCTCCCTTGGGGCTCGGCCCCCAGTAACAGCCCAGCTGGCAAACTGGTCCCAGTGCAGCACAGGGAGGGAAGAGGGGCTGCGGGCAGGTGCTGGCGCGCTCCTCTCTCCCAGGAGGAAGGAGGGGGCCAGCGCAGTCACACGAGAGCATCATTTCCTCTCAGGAAACCCAAGTGAAATGTGGAGGGGTGGGAAAGAGAGCTTTTTCTCCCCCCACACTCCTGGTCTGAAGGAGGGGGCAAATCGCACCAGCTCAGAAATTCTCCCCCCATTCTCTGGGGAATACCCGAAGTTTGGCCTGTACCGGCGGCAGGGTGAATATCTCCAGACCTGACCTGCGCCTGACCTTCCTCCTCTTACACACCTAATGCTGAGCATCCAAACAACTGCCTTTCCGTGGATTACAGCCCCGCTTTTGTTTCTTAATGGAGTGAGTCATGACCACCTTTTTATTAGAAGAAAATAACAAGGGTAAGAGCAGCAGCACTGAGGCTTCCTCCCCTGCAGGGTACTGGCCGCAGAGTGGCCCTGACTCCTCTGCCCACCAGCGAAATGACTCGGTTGTACTTGGAAAGAGATGAGCCATCGGGGCGATGCTCTCAGGGCTGGGGGATGGACAGGGATACTTTTCCCGGCTGGAGCAGCTCTGGCGTTTGCCAGGTGGTCCCAGCCGGAAGGGAGAAAGGGGCTCCATGCCTGTAACTGGAGGGGGTTGAGCAGCTTAAACCACCCTCCGCTTTAGGTAGGAAACTCCCCTCCTCCCTGCGGCACTTTACATCATTCCCACTCGGGTTCTGCTGCATCTTTCTGCTGCTCCTCCTCCCGCTTCCCCTTCACAACCTCCCAGGCTCTTTCGTCCTTTGTCTCGGGTTTTTATCGGGGCTTTCAGATCAGCTGGTCCTTTCCTTTTCTTCCAGGCTGTATTTTCCCTAACCTAGCTCGTTCTTCCCTTCCCCCCTCCCCACCTCCCCCGGGCTCTTTATTCCTGCCTGCTCCCACTGCCCCCAAGGGAAACTTTCTGGCTGCCGCTGGGGAGGGCTGGCCCCAGCTCCTGGGGGGCACAGCTGGACTCCCCCACCCCCAGGTAAAAGCTCTCAGGGCACAGCATCCATTGGGGCAGTATCCGGCAGGCACTGCTCAAGAGCAAAACGCTGCCTTTTGGAGAGAATAAAACTCAAAAGGAGCTTTAAAAAGGGGCTTAGGTGGATAAATGAGCACCATTTAGTGGGAAGCAAAAGGGATGGGATCAGGCGAGTTTCTAGGGCTCGAGTTGCCTGAGCTGAGACAAGGGAGCCCCTGTGCTGGGTGCTACGAGTGTGCTTTTCACCCCAAAGAGCTAACCCCAAACCTCAGCAAGACCAAAGGTGAGAGAAAGCCGGTGAGATCTTGCTGCTGGAAAGGAGAGAGAGGGGAAGGCAGCCCAAGGGTCTGGCGGGAGCTGAGGCGGGAAGGTGGTACAGGGAGGAACCAAAAGGCCGTGCAGTCCTAGTCTGGGGCCGGAGCTGCATCACATCCCCGCTGGGGCACAATCCTGAACCCGCATCCTCCGGTCGGTTGTGAAATGCAAGAAATTCCTCAGATGAACAAAGCACAGCACAGGACGGCAGAGAAGACGGGTTGGCATTTCTTTAGTGTTATTAAGTTTTCCATAACATCAGCTTCTAAATTTGGAGTGCTGATGTCAAAACACTTCCAGCACGAGCAGTGAGATAAGTTTGTGCCGGTAAACGGAGAGCTGGAAGGCAGGCGAATCCATACGCAGGGCTAGGAAGAGCCCAGCAGAGGCGACAGGAGACTCAAGCCGAGACCTGTGTCATGGCTGGGTCACTCTTGACAAAATCTAACAAAACAGACCAGACCAGGAACTAACAGCCTGGTTACGCATTTGTCTCAGCACAATAACCCAGCGTCCAAAGCTGATTCTGGAGGGTGAAATGGACTATCGGATACAGACTCTTCACTTCATGGCCCCACAGATGTGACGATGTTGAACTGGAATATTCCCACCCCTCCTCCAGAAAACTAATAAAAGGATTAGTAACTGCTTAGGCATTTTCAAGAAAAAAGTATTCATACATTTTTCACTTTAAATCTACATTCTCTAACAAATCCATAACCATAAGTGACTCTTCCCAAAGAATTAGAAAAAAACCGCATGCCACAAACTATGCGATTAGGAAGAACCAACCAAACTTTGGTTTACGGTGGCCCCAGCATCTCTCAGACCTGGTTTGTATTCCCAGCTCTGCTGCTGTAAAACCGAATGAAGTTAAATGGTGCGTTGGCTTGACTGGGAGTTGTCTGCGCTCAGCGTTTCAGAAAATCAGGCTGAAAGGGAACCTCAGACTTGCGTCTGCTTTTTACCTGACTCATGCCTACGTGACTCCACTGACTGCTGCGAGCTGCTGTCAACAGCTGCTGTCAGGAGTGAAAGAGGAATAAACCAAACCCCCCATCTCCTTTTAGAAGCCACTGTTCTTTCTGTTCCACCAGCTGACGACTTAATCCCCTCTACAGATGGACAGGTAATTTTTAAAACAGGGATTCCAGCTCTCTGCACAATCAAGTTTCGATTTCTCCGCTTGCCTGATATGGCCCAGAGCATCACGACCGGCATTGATGGAGCACTTGCCAGACCCAGTTATGACTGTAAAGAACCCATCTTCCCACTGGCAACCACGTACCCTCCCTGGAGTAGCTGCAGTAATTGCTTACATGGGAAAATGATTTGTGTAGTTAGCTGCCTTTAATGTGAGACAAAGCCCTTTTGTTCTTTTATCAACTTGCCAGTTCTCATTTGTTCTTTCCGCTTCCTGCTGCTGTTTCCCCACACGCATTTCTTGCCTTCTCCTCCTGTCTCTTCCCTTCTCCTGGACGTATTTCCTAGGAACCTGCTCCTCTTCCACACCGGCAGATCTCCCCCCGCTAACAGCCGGTGTCAGCCTGGCCGGGTTTTCACCCGCCCCTCCCGGCTGTTCCTGCCCATCGGTACCCAACCGGCCCCTCACGCTGTGCGTCCCTGTCCTTGGGGGGGATTACTCCTTCGTCAGACTGCTGGGAGCCATCAAATGATATAAAATATTCTTACAAGCGCCACTTAATTGACTGTTAGGACAAGCGTATCTTGGAGAAACGCTGGTTATTTTGGTCCAGATCTTTTGGAGGCAAATCTTATCATGGCTGAATCCGATTCCCCCTGCCTTGGTCTTTCTGACTGACTCATTTCTTAAGCACCAGGTTGTTGCCCAGAGGGTATAATCACATAAATATAATCCACTGCGCAGCGTGTGTTACTCTGCCCACTCCACCGAGAAGGAGTACAGCTCCTAGGTACAGAAATGACTTTTTAAGCTCAAAATGGAGCAGCTCATGCTTTTAGCTGAGGATGATTCGGAGCCATTTCAGTGGGCTACACAGATATAAGCAAACAAAATAAAAACATTCAGTAAAAACCATTACAACTCTGCTTTCTAAAGCATTGCCAGTAGCAGAAAAAAACCCCACCCCACAACCCCTGCTTGTCCTCAGGGGTCCCCAGGCACAGCACAGGCGGGGTGACCAGTGGGGCACGATGCAGACTACAAACTCCCTCTCTTACTCCAGTACAAGCATGGCATTGCACATCCCGTGCCTGAAAAGCTCTTTCTCCCACCCTCACAAAGGGCAAACGGGCAAAAAAGTAGGTCTAGGCTTTGGTCTGCCCTCTGGATATCACCCTAGATGGTGTTTCTGGACGTACTCGGGTCTGCTGCGGGGTATGTAGAAGGCAGCCGGTGGGGAAAGAGGAAACAGCTGGAGGCAGGGGGCTGGGGGAGGCAGGGAACAGAGCTGTGAAGAGGGGACAAAGCAGACCTCCTCTCTCACCAGCCCTGACGCAAGGGGCGATGGGCTGCAGGCGAAGGCAGGCACATCTGCTGAGGGCAGAGGGAAACTTCTCGGCCGCAGAGAGCCCCGGCGCTGGGCTCGCCCGCTGCGTCAGGCTGCGGCTCCGCTCCGCTGAGGGCACCGGGAACAGGCTGAACGAAAGTCTGTCTGGAAAGATTACGCGGAGTGGATCCTGCCTGGGGTAGGGGTGGGCTGCGTGACCTTTCGAGGAGTCTTCCCTAAAGTCCTCGTTTTACAGGCTTGTGTGGATCACGTCTGGGCACACAACTCTGTGACTTGGTAACCATCCTAAAGTTTATTGAAGGGCAAAGTAACCTGAATTAATAACTGGATTAATTTCTGCTTTTTTACTGAGCATCCTTTCTGCTGAATTTGCTCTATGGTTACTCCAAGTGTTGTCTCCCTCTCCTGACATCAGAATCATCCAGAGGAGAAAAAAAATAATTTGAATTAAATATTTTTTTTTCCCAAAACAAACCTAGTGAAATAAACTTGTAAAAGAGAGGAAATCATTTCCGTCTTTTATGTTCATTTCTCCTGGGCTCCTACTTACTTAACCCTATTTAAACTTTGTATCAGCTTATGACATCCGGTGAAAGTACACTACAGCTTATTAAAATTTAAAGCTGTTACTCCAAGGGAAAACACTGAAAGCTCTTTTATGGATTAGCCAAGTCGGCAGGATGTGGCTTCCACTTTGTATCCTTTTGATGGCATAGCCCACTGGAGCATCTTTATGAAATAAATGTTCCCATCGCTTTCAGCCCGTTACAGTTTTCATTCTGTGCACCAAACTCTTTTCGTGCCAGTAGGACAATGTTCCACCCCTGTACTGGGCAAAGTAAGAGGGCATCACATGCTGAACCTATAAAATATGTAACTGTAATTACGCTGAAGTAAATGTGGAAGTAAATACTAACAAAAATGTCATTCATCTAAAACCAGGAGAGTTAAAAAGGTCGGATTATAACCTGCCGTGCATTCGCTCACCTCTCTCCTGTGGGAAGGGCAGGGTCTGAGGCCGGCAGGGCCTGGGTGCTGGTTTACACGGGTGCTGCCAGACGCACACAGCTGGCCCAGGGCAGCGCCTTGCCCTCTCTTAGGTCAACTTGGCGTTGGAGACTCTTCCCAATACAACGCCGCTGCTTACAGTACGAGCCTCCGCCACAGTTTCCTACAGGCAGAAAAGAGCCCGTGGGGTGAAGTGGCCGATTTCCCCATCGGAGGCGACAAACGGCCTGTTGCACAGGAACCCCCGCAACAGGAACCGCCCCGCCGCCCGCTTCGCAACCTGCTCCCCAGCAAGCCCTTGTAGGTACGGACAGAGTCGCCTTCTATTTTGCTCACGTTCCCGGGAAAGGGGGGTGTCCTCTGCGCAAGAGGCTGTTCCTATATGGGGTTACTTTCTAATGAGCTCCTTCAGCTGCTGCGTTGGCTCACACGAGTGCAGACAGGCCGGGGGTCCCGATCCCTCCAACCCCCCAACTTCCAAGTGAATTTAATCTCACCTCCTGTGACTTCCTCCCTGAGGGCTTGGTGGCCAGGAAGGGGCTAGTGGATCAAATTTAAAAGGGGGATTTCCAGGTTTATTAAGGCTCTCTTGTTTAATTAAAATGAAAAAATTTCAAAGCCAGGACCTTCCCCTATCCCTTACCAAGTTCCTCCTGGGAAATGCCCCTTCCAGCAGGGACTGCTCATGGTGAAGGGTCTCTAGGGCTACCTTATGGCCTATGGCTACCAGAGAGTCCCATCCTACATTCCTGACAAAGCGAGTAGTAGCCAGTACTCCGGAGCAGGAAGAAAATGCTAACCCTATAAACTGCTGCTCGCTCCATCCCTCCTGCACCCAGAGGGTTCTGCTTCACTTTCCTTTGCCAAGTTATCCACAGAAAGGTCCCAGCTGAGCCAGAGGTTGTCACGCTGGAGGGGCTGGACCATCCTGCACCACCTTTTCCTCCAGCTCCGGCGTGGGGAGCGTAACCTCTGGCTGAAGATCAGCGTGGGGCTGTCACATTTCACAGCACCGCAGACGTTTGCTGGGTGACTGTGTGCCGGAGGCCTTACAAAACACGGCTCTCGGGCTGGGAGCTTTGGCAGTCTTTATTATTCATGAACCCTGAGCAGGGACTTCAGTCACACAGCATCACGCTGCTGGCTGCCTACGTGCAGGAAAATCTAGAAATCCAGGAGAAGAGAGCGTTCGTCAGTACAAACTCACCATCCCATCAGCACGCAACCAAGAGGGCATTCAGGCTGGTCTGGAAGCATCTGTGTAGGCAGAAGTCGGCTCACAGGGAAAAGGGGTGGGAAGGGGATGGGGCTGAGCTGGGAAACCATTTGTCACTTACCAGAACATTTGTCCAGCGTCGCTCATGATACTGGAAGCCCAGTTTGGGAGGGGGAGGTGGAGTGACCCGCCATCCTGATGGTCAGTTCTCATTCCCACCACTCTCCTCCTCCAGGAGCGTGGTACAGACATGCACATTCCCTCGCCTGCACCCCTGGGACCTCTTGTGAACCCCCTCGGAGAGGCAGCGCTCTGGGAAGTGTGGTTTGAGGGGCAGCTTCCTGGCTGGGAAAGCTGGTCGCTGGGACACACCACCACCCAGACCTTAGTGGTGCTACTTTGGGAATCGGGACATCTGACACATATTCCACTGGCTGAATCACTGACAGTTTTTGGTTGTTTACAATATATCTCTTATCTACCAGGAAAGGGAAAAAATATTTATTTAGACTGATTTGGAAAGATCTTGGGCACCTGAACCCATGGGGCTTGGAGATACACAAACCGGCTTTGCCTTTAGAAACTGTTCCGCCCAGGGAGGTCAGCCCTAGAGTCGCTGCGCAGCCGTGGCGTTCCCGTCGTGCCACTTGGGCCTACAGACAACAAGCTGCTGAAGCTACCGCTCCTTTTTTTTTATCCTGGCAGCCCCAGGAACTGACTACCCATGAAGAACAGATAAAGCTTTTCCGGAAATAAAGCACGTTTGTCATATTGCTAGCCTGCTCCTGGGACCGCGCCTGGCACTGCAATGAGCTACGAACGCATGGAGATGGGGACTCTCCTTCTGTACCTACACCACACGGATAGCAGCAGCAGCCCCCACGCACCATGCGCTGCTAGCTAGCCCAAAATACCGTCAGACCATCCAGGTGTCCCACCAAGAAGCACACGCATGGCGTGACGCCTCTGAACACAAACCCCCAGGGGCAGGGAGGGAAACAGCCAGGGACATGGACGGGATGGAGCTTCCCAGGGGCTCCCTCCACCCGCTCCCTTCTTGCGGTGGGAAGGCAAAGAGAAAGGAAAGTCGTAGCCACAGAAATGCAGCAGGAGGATGAGGCAGGCCTGGAGAATCACAGCTCGGCACGTATGTCCCATATGGTGGCACCATATGGTGAAACTACCAAAGGACGAGGTCAGCGTGCCAACACTGCCCGTGCGTCTTCTACTGATGTGCTTAAAGAGGGGAGAAACCACCCTCGCTGCAGCAGGGAGACCACGGCAGAGCTATTTTGGCAATACCCCAAGGTGGTTCCCAAAGGCAGGTTAAGTATCTGCTCCCCTTTCCCAGCGCTTGCCCAAGCCCTCTCCTCAAGGTGGCCTGGAGCGCACAGAGCTCCTTGCACAGGCCATGAGCAGAGATACGAGTCCTCCTTGCCGAGGGCAGACCTACAGTAAGTCTGGGACAAGAAAGACTGTGGGATTTCACTCTGATTGACACAGACTATCATTTCCAGAGGGCTCAGCTTGACCAGCTCACACCTTGGACCTTCTTTGCCCTTTCCATGCTGCAGCTTTAAGCCCAGAGAGATGAAACGCTG
Source organism: Rhinoptilus africanus (assembly GCA_013400135.1). Classification (NCBI taxonomy): domain Eukaryota; kingdom Metazoa; phylum Chordata; class Aves; order Charadriiformes; family Glareolidae; genus Rhinoptilus; species Rhinoptilus africanus. Next base: position 168,178 of record VXBO01014855.1, read on the forward strand.
TGTCTGCTTCGTGCTGGCCATCCACCCCAGCGTGGCGTAGGCGGCTCTATTTTAGGATAATACCCAGGTTGTAGAAAAAAATGCCAGGTGAGAGGTAGAGGTGTCTGCTTCTGCTGCTCTCGCTGCAGGGACAGCAACCTGTGAGATGGAGATGGTGTAGATACCAGGGTGCAATCGCTCCCCGGAGGAGCAGCAGGGAAGCATCCTTCCTTCATTTAACGCCCACCTTCCCACTATGCAGATCGGTGCTGGAAGGTGTTGCGGGGCTCAGCCTCCTCCCTGCAGCCTTATTCCTTAACAAGAGGGCCTTGTCCCTGCCGGCGGGAAGCCTGGCCTCATGATGCTGGGCAGGACAAAGGCTCGATTTACCCTGGGAAAGAGCTGGAAAGCAGGATGGGGCCGGAGGCGGACAAAGCCCGCTCTCCCCATCTGGGACGCTTTGGATTTTGATGCTAGGGGGTGATCAGCTGCGGGCACAAGTGAGCGGGGCTCGGGCTGCCTGCCTTCAGCAGGAAGCGCTCTGGGACAGCATGGAAGTGGGAGACACCAGGGCCTTATTGCTCTCATCCTCTCCATTTCCCATGGCATAAATCAACAAGAGAAACACTCTGGATACTCTGCAGCCAGATGTGAACGTACTCACTTCGTGTTTCTCTTAACACTTAAGTTAAAGCCTCTGGCACCGCACATCCACCCCAGTGCACAAGAGGAACAATGTGGCTTTCTAGTTCACCAGATAATGAATGGGGCAGGTCGATCCCTTCATCCTCCAGGTTGCTGTATATAGACACAAGCACACAGACATTCAAAAAACGTCCCACAACCAAACAAAAAAAAATTCCCACCCCAAAGCACTTAATCGGGGCCAGGATTTAGATCCCATCACTTTTCAGAGCACACAGTTTTAGCCATTTATGCACTCTTTCCACTCTTTTCTACAAATTCAGTACCTGGGTAGAAGCCATTTCTCCAGTCCAGTCGTGACTGACAGGATCATTACAGCACGTATTAATTGCTGTGTACTGTAGCTGTTAGCCTAAATTGGATCATTTTGGACACCCTGGGAGAAGATGCAGTTAGTGTCTGTCACGTTGGCCACCATGCGGACGTGGCCCGGGGAGGCAGGAGGGGATGCGACACGCTGAGCTCAGCGCAGAAGGAGGCGGTCACACAGCCAGAAATAAACCCTGTCTTGTGGTGGGCACGCATTAAACCCTTTGCTGCAAATGATTCTCTCCCTCCCTCCCAGGCAGCCCAGGCACCCATGTCAGCTGGGTACGTTAGAGACAAACCAGAGGAAAGACTGACATGATTTTTGGCCCTGATATTTGGGATTGGGAGATATGATGAGGGCATTGCTGCCATGTCAAATACCATCCCGTTAATTCTCCAGTGAGCACAGGAGACGAAGCCCATCAGCAAGCAGCAATTGTGTTGATATTTCCTTAGTTAATTGCTAATACCTCCAGCTTGTAACTTCAGCCTCACTACCACCCTGCAAAAGCATCCAGGTGCGGGAATTCTCTCTTTCAGCTTCTTGAACTTTTTTCTTCTCTTTTTAGATCAGAGTTCAAAAAAGGATATGGAAGTAGAGACAGATTTGATGTCAGATTTTGGTTACAGCAGGCTTCTGCCTATGTGATAAATTGCAAGGTTGTTTTAGCTGAAACGTGCATTGCAAAGGATTTTTAAAAACAACTGTAATTCAACTCATATTCAGGCATTTTCTTTTGCTGTCACACATAAGAGCTGGATTGCATCTGTACAGCAGGCTGTCAGCCAGCTTATTCTGCAGGACTAAAAAAGACGCTCTTGCTGTGGGTTGTTGATTTATGAAAGGTTCCTCCTAACAATGCAATCCCAGCTTGATTAGCTCCATAGTGCCTATTCCTGAAAAGGGATTTTTCTATTTCTGTTTCTTCCTCCAGCGGGGGATTCCCTCTTAATTAGCTGCAGAAGAAAAACTGCGACAGGATGGGAGGCAGAGAGGGAGGAGAGCGTGGAGGTCAATTCTCCCAAGTCAGAAGGGTTGTTTCTCACCAGCTGCTGCAGAATATTTTATCTGTCACTTCTCTGGAGAAAAGAAACTGCAGTCCTATAGAAAATTTTGCAGGATTACTAGAATTTGAACTTGAAATGCTCTCAGTCGTCTGGCCTGCTTCCACTGCACACGGTGGATGAGACCAGCACAAAAAGGCAGCGATGGGAAGCAAAAGCCAACCAAGTTCATGTGAGAAATGAGACTCGTGTTTTCAGGAGCAAGGATGATTAACCACTGGAACAAACTACCAAAGGAAGTGGTGGTGTTTCCCTCTCTTGATGTCTCCAAATCAAAAAACGCTCTAGCCGAGTAGGAGTTACGGGGTTTGGCTCAGGAACTGCTGGATCAGATCGTCACGCCTTAAAAACGATGAAACCGCATACGAGATGTGAAGACGCGGGGATCACATGGCTGTCCCGTGTTCAGACACACTGGCTGAAACCTATCAGCAACTCATTATATTGTAGCTACAAATAAGCCGTGTTTGTAATAGTTCAGACTGTCCCTTTTATCGCTGTGAAATGAGTAGGCAGGAGAGCGCATCCTTCAATGGCTGAGCTGGTGTGCTCTCCTGGGAAAGCAGTTATTTTACAGCTATAAATGTTTAAAAGGTGACAAGGACATCTTCCCGCGTGCTTGCAGCACCAGCCTTAAACTAAATAAATATTTTTAAGACAAACTTGTAACATGCCATCAAAGCAATTGATATTTGCAACGGCAAGTGAAAAAAGGGGGCACGGGAACACCCGGCTTTTGCACCGAATCCACACAGAGATCAAAGTGCTTAGAGAAGGGAAATAGAGAAGGAAAAAGATGCCGCCCCGCAGAGAGAGAAGGGGAAGCCGAGCTGCCTGGAGTGATGGTGTGCGGGGCTGCAGGCAGGGATCCTACGGCTCCTGGTCCTCAGGGCAGGGTCTGCACCGAGCAGCACAGCAGGACGGTACCACCCCTCCTCTAGGAGGGAGCCGACCTCCCCAGCCCCCTTGGTGGGAGCGGTGGTCCCGGAAGGCACCACACCGTTAGGATCCACCTCGCTATGGCCACTGTCACCTCAAAGGCTGAGGCTCACACACCGCTGACCCAACAGACTTGGAAAACGTTTCCAGGCTCAGCATATCTGAATGACAGAGGATTTGTCCTCGATGGGTCCCCATCGGTGCAGTTCCCCTCGGTCCGCGCTGGTGGGTACACAGGGGGCTCTGCAGCCCCGGGGCCTGAACACAAGGAGCGCAGCATGAGCTGGATCCTTGGGCAACACAGAAAAATGGGGAGAAAGTTCACTATTTATATTTCTGGTGGCTACAGCCCACTCGAGACTAGCAGCTGTTACCGCAGTCTCTGAAGCACAGCTCTGCCTTCACACAAACCAGGGACCACCTTGCCTTAGGGGGAGGTCATGCTCTTCAACCTCTCTTCATTTCTCTTGCATCTGGTGTGAAGAGCGTTCAAATGCAAGAGTACACAAGTCTCCTGCCTGCCCATGGGCAGAGAGATGACCGGTGTACAAACTATCAACTGAATCTGGATTAATTTTCTGTTTCTAACCATTTGGGTTGACACAAAGTAAAATCATCCAGCAAGTCCTCCTCTAACGGGTAGGAGAAACTCTTCCTCAGCCATACTGGAGACAAACAGAACACTCAACTGGGTCACGCTTACACTTCCAATTAAGCCTTAGCGGGCAGCTAGGATAAAGGGGTAACTTTGCTTTGCTTTGACTAACGCCCACCCAGAGGTCAGCGGCGTGCCTTGGAAATCCCCGAGCAGTTGCCAGGATGGACATGGTGAGCCCCAGGTGGGGCCACCATCGAGCTCCCCGTCAGAGGGACGGTGCGGCCCCAGGCTGGCTCCCACGCGCACGCCCCCACGCAGCGAGACACCTCCACGGCTCTGCCCCCTCCGTCCCCCGCAATGGCCAGCCTCCCCAGGTTCTGTCCTCCCGCGAAAGGCAATGCACCTGCTGGGTCTGCCTGGGAGGAAGGCCGTGGTTCTCCCCCTGGGGCCCCCACGCTCCTCGTCGCCTGGCCGGTCAGCAGCAAAGCTTGTGCCTTGCTCCGGTTGCAGGCTGAGCACGGCGGGGGGGAGGTGGCCCCAAGGGGAGCAGCGTGTGGGTCCTCCAGGCCAGCAGCTTTGGTAGCACATCTTCCAATTCAGGCCGTGACCGATACTTCAACTACCTTTGAATTCACTCAAGCAAATTTAGAAGCATTTAATTGTTCACCTAGTGCTTAGTGTTACCTGAAGAGCTGTACCAGCCTCCTAGGCCATTTCTGGGGCTGTCTGCAAACACCAGCCCTTACCGCTTTAATTCAGGGTGCCTGGCAGCAGGGGAGAGACGCCCTCCCAGGCAAGGGAAACGTTTCGTTATCCCCAAGGCTGCAGCCTGCAGGAAGGCTGGAAGTTGAACAGTGCATACAGGTGACGCTTCCCGCGTTTCTTCCCGGTGTGCAGAAGGAGAGGTGAATTCACTCTGCCATCATCTGGGAATGAACTAGCGTGGCTCAGCCTGCAGAGACCCAGGGCGTCACGGCTCACACTGCGGGAAGCCCCAGCAGGGCATGACAGCAACGGCAGCAGCGACCATCCAAACACCTGAACGGGCTAAATACGCCTGATAAGGTTTCGTCAGCGTGTAATCTGCATCGGGCCTTGTCAAGAGTGGGGTCTCAAAAGTGTTAGCAGAGGTGTCTCCAGACAAAGGTGACCTCCAGGACATCTTCCTGCAGAGGGTTCCCTGGACACCCTCCGCAAACGCTCCCGCACAGCCCACCTCCTGAGCTGCTTCTAATTGCAGACCATCCAGCAATTGCTTGCCCAAGATAAGAGCAGCGAGACATTACATCTCAGGTGGATTTGGGCATCTCCTGATGCAATTTAATTGCTGAAAACAAAGTGTAAGAGGCTTTCCCCTATAAGCTCAGGGAGTTTCCAGGGATCACGTACATTTTAGAACTCTCCAGTGGGCTCTCCTTACACTTTGTGAGCACAGAATGAAACATCGCTCTTCAGAGAGAGAGAGAGAGACAGCCAGAGATAACGAGATAAGAAAAGCAAGGTGTCATCATGCGCCTGATCCTGCAGTCATTATCTCAGATGGCAATTCCCACTGCTTTCATCAAAGTCTCAGGCAAGAGGAGGAATGCCGGATCTGGCCCAGCATTTGTGATGATATCAGTGGTTCGTTGTCACGGAGCTGGGAATTACTGCCAGCACGTTAACATCCCTGCCACCCACGCTTTTATTCCGTATCATCACATGCTCTAGAGAGTCGCTGGCTGCTGCTACACTCTCCTCGGAACACCATGGATGTAAAGCTTTGTTGAAGGGTCCCCAGCTTTGGGTTTCCTCCTGCCATTCAAGCCACTCGGAGCTCCTACCAAACCAAGCTCTAGGGCCCATCATGCCAAAATCCCACGGCAGCCAGAGGCGTGGGGAAAGGAGATTAGTCAGCAGGCAGCACGGCTGGGCTCCCCGGCCTGTCGGTCTGTTTGTCTGATTTGAAGCGTGATGCAACCTGGCAGTGGCGCGAGGGCGCAGGGGTTTCATTATACACCCACTCGCCACCTACCTCTTCGGCCCCGACCCACTGAGGAGCAGCACACCTGGAGCGCCGACAAACATCAGCAGGTTTGGGAGCATTCGACACCCACGGCTGTGTCTCTTGGTGCTGCGCAGATCTGGAGTCAGACAGACATTGCATTTAAAAAAAAAAGCTGTATAAGAAACAGGAGAGAGCTTGCATCTTCTATCAGCACTCATACCTGGGCTTTATGTTTCAAAAGCAGAAGAGAACTGATTCCTGCTCTCCCTTCCCTGAGGGGTTACAAAGCTTGCCGGGATGCGACCCATGGGGTTGGGCTCTGGTTGTGCGCGCGTACGGGACACGCAGACGCAGAGGATGAGCCTGTGCATCACCGGTTTTGCTGTTGCAGCTCAGGCCTAGAAACATTCCTCACACCTGGTTATCAACAAGGACTGCCTGTCCCTCGGCTCCCAGGATTTCTCTCCCATTTCCAGTGAGAAGAGATGTGGTCACATCGCCGGCGCAGACACGGCGTTCCTGTGGGAGGGAGCCGCGCAGGCTGCTCCCCTCCCCGGCTTTCAGCAATGCTCCCAGCGAGTCCACGGCAAGCAAAGAGCTCTCGGGGTTTGCCCCGCAACATCAAAGGGAGGAGGAAAGGACACAGCCTGATTGAGTTTGCTCCTGGTCAACAGCAAACTTCACCTCTCACTGCCACTCTTTGTATGTTAATTGACCCTTCATTTTCTCCCCCACTCTCCCTGAGGTGGATTCCCTCCCGGATCTGATAAGAGCTTCACCCTCACTAGGGCAATTAATTAGCTGGAGAAACATAGCTCTGAAGAACCTAAAACCCAAGCAGGCTTTACATTCCCTTTCAGTAATTCCTGTATCAGGCTTTGCTGAGATTTGTGTTTTTCCACTGAGTGCGTGACTCTCCACTGCTGGTTCCCTCCCCTGCCCACTGGTCCTCCACGGACTTGCCCAGGAACAAGGGTGAGAAGAGACATTGCTTTAGGCCAGATCATCTGTGAGGACTTTCTGAGTCCTCTTCCATTCAAACCCCTGTGAAGCCCCACGTGGTCTTCGTTGGCTGCACGGTGTGAGAGGACGTTCCTTGTACACCGAGCCTTAGGCAAAGCAAAGCCCTGGCATCTGGCACTACTTATCTACCGAGGGACCCCCACTTCTGCTGGCCTGTGACCAGCCTGTCCAAGGGTGTTTGAACACCAAGAAGTGTCTTGCAAAGGTTGTCTTTCCCTCATCCATCTAGACTGTGCTGCCACTTGACAGCATAGCTCAGGCACTACAAAGTTTAATGCACATCTGTCTCTCTGACACCTCAGGACCTTCCCTGACCTGTAGGATCTCTCCCTGGTTTTCCCCCTCCTCAGCAAAGGACAGAGGACGGGGCAGAGGGTACACCATAAAAGCCATGTCCCTTCAAGGAGCTCTCCTATCACAAAGCTCCGTGCAGAAATGAGAAGTTTTGGGCCCCTCTGCACTGCCCTGATAGCTCTCCAGGGCAGCCTGCCCATCTCCTGGGGGGTCTAGCCTTCTGCTTGCCCTGATTTTGTAAAGAATGAAATCAGGGGAGTGAAACCACAGATGAGTCAACACTTACTAGCCAAATAGGACCCAGGGGAGGTGAACTGGGGACTTGACCCTGAAAGCAGATATGAGAGGGCAAATGAGTGGCTGCAGAGGAAGGGCTGCCTTGGCAGAGCAAGGGGCAGCCTGCCAGGGGACAAGTCTGTCACCTGGAGACTGGCACATCCATATGAATGAAACATGGGCTCTCGGAGCTGGAAGAATGCGGTAGGTCAACAGAAGCTGGAAATAAGTACAAAGCCGCTGGTTGCCTTTCAAACCTGGCATCCATAATGAAAAACAAAGCAAAGTCAATAAGCTCCTGGGGGTAGCTGGTTTCCAGGGTCTGCAAACTCACAGTGCACTAAGGGGCACTCTGGGAGAGCTGAACGCTAATTTAGGTCAGTGCTGTGCAAACACTGCAGGGTTCGGGAAGCAAAAGGCTCCAGAAACCAAACCCCACCATTTGCTTTATGGTGGGAGGAAGCGAACCCACAGCGGCAGCTCTCGATCTGCCGAGCGCAGGGCTTGGAGGGGCACCCCACGCTGTCCCTCCGTGCACACGCGATGCCAGGGTGTCTGGGCAGGGTGGATGGGTGACACGGAGCGGCGATTCTCCACCAAACCCTGCCCACCTCCTGAAGATGCTCTGCTTTCCGCGCAGCTCCGGCTCCACGAGCCGTCCTGCAGCTGGACATCCAGTCGTGCAGCACGTGGCCGCCCGGCTCCTTCCTCACCCTCAGCAGAAGAAGAGCCAGCAACGCGCTGCGCAATAACCCAGGGCAGGATTACAACCACTTCAGAGGAGGTTTCCCCTGGAGACTGGCAGAAGATTGGATTTATTATACATTTCCTGTTCGGCGAGTCCTCGGCGCTCTTTCACGCTGAGAGGTTATGGCCACCCTCTCACCACAGAGCTGCTGGCAGCCCAAAACCCAAACACGAGCTGGGCTCATTTATGGCCAAACTACTCCAAGGGCCCCGTTCTCCTGGGCACTGATGGTTGGAGCACATCGGGGCAGAGCCCCCGCAGACCCAGCACCACAGGAAGGACACAACACAGTCTGTTTTCTCCTGCTGGCCAGCCAGTGTCCCGTTTCCATTTCAAGGTTGTTTTAATACCCCTGAGGCAAACAGATCTAAGTGGGATGATGTTTCAGCCCCCATCCGTGCGTGCATAGGAAGCCCTAATTCAGGCCAATGCTGAGATAATGATGCTCGGTCCTTCCTCCACATCCCGGTCGCTCCACAGCCGCTGGTGGCCTTTGGCAGCTTGCAGTCAGGGCTTCACCCCTTCCTGTGCTCCTGTGTTACCCCCACGCGTGGCCCCGAAGGCGGGCAGAGGTTGGCGAGCTGCAAGCACTCACCCCAGGCCTCCACGCTGCCCCATGGCTCTAATTGGCAACAGATGAAGCCAGACTATTTCCTGAGAGACGAGGGTTTTAACAATCCCTAAAGCCTCTTAGGCAGCAGCAATATCCTAAATGGGAGCTTTATTCCCCACACTGCTCAACAGAGCTGGTATTCAGACATGAAATGCTGAAATACTCACTCAGGGGACTGTAACCCTTCCCCACGGATCTGAGGTGTCCCGGATCACCCTTGGGCAACTGTGGAAAATACTCTCACACCGATGAGCTGTAAGGGCCAGGGGGAATGAGACATCCAAACCTGAAAGCTCCTTGCTGGGTCTGGAGGTTCCCCCCAAGCCCTGGACTCCCAAACCCCACAGAGGCTCCCTGTCCGTGGAGGCAGCTTTTGTGTCCCGACCCGCCCTCTGCGCAGCGGGGCAGTGGCACATGGACATCCCCAGTGCCGGTGGTGAAACCCAAGAGCGTGACTCTTGCTACACCAGGACATTTTGCTTTCTAGGAAGCCAGAGTCTTCCCTACACTTGCAAATGAAGAAGATGGAGGGCAAAGCACCCCACTTGTCCCCTGTCTCATGCACGGGGTGGAGGGCATATTGCTGATGGTGGCAGCAGGAATGAATCTGGGTTCACCGCAGCTACCTCCTCCCAGTTCCATGCACCTCCTGCCACTGTCCCCCGGCCTCCTCCCGGCCAGGGACGCGCAGCCCCTGCTGCCGAAGGGCGAGGGGGCCAGCAGCTGCCAGGGGTTCACGGGAGCTCACAGCATTCCTCCAGAAGCTCCTCTAATCTCGGTGACCTCGGCGGGCGGATGGCAGCCAACTGCCATCACTGCATCCTAAGCAGACCTCGCTGCAAAGCCGAGGCAGTGTTGTCACTGGGGGAGTTACAAGGGGAAAAAAAATTAGAAATAAATAAATAAATAAAAACCTTGCCTGGCCAGTCTAACTGCATTTGGTTGATCTGATTTCAGGCATCTGCTAAGACACAGCATGCCTATTTATCATAATCAGCTTACTGCACAAGGACAGCGTTAACTAGGCTTTACTGGATTAAAACCTGCCAACTAATTCATAGCACCAACCCAACCAGTACAAGTGGGCTGAGTCTCTGTGCTTTGTTTAAAACATTTTAGCTGGCGCTAAGTAAAGGGGAGCACCTGGGGAAGGTGGAAGGGTACAAAAGCCCTATTGATCCATCAGAATTACAAGTGATCCCGCAATGAAAGGGCACAGGACACAAAGAGGCTGGCAGACCAAGCGCAGACAGGTTAACACAGAGCAGAGCAGTAAAAGCAGTGAGCACAAAGGCTGTGTCTTGAGAGGTTCCCTCTCACTCCAACTGCTCAAGGCTCTTTCTGAAATCACCAGCAATATGTCTTAGTGTCAGTTACAAAATTCAAACTAAACTGGAATTTGCAGATAAACACGCTGTTAAACCAGCCTGGAGGTGCCAATATAGATGGCTATGATGAGGGTCTGGGGGATAAAGTAATGCAGTATTTATCTTAAAAGTCACAAAGAGCAAATGTTAACTGCAGGGTAGCCACATCAGGTAATACTGGTGTGAGCAAAAATGGAATTTCACCAATCCTACAAAAAGAAATGCAAAAAAACCCTTAAGAGAAATCCCCACAGTGGAGTATGGCTGGAAAGCCTCAGCATCCATGACAACATCCTGAGGCAAACCCAAGTCCCTCTGCTGCCTGAGCCGTGGGGCATCGCACATGCTGCAACCTCTCATCTAAGACTTGTCTGTCTGGAGTCCCCGCAAAGCACAAGATATCTGATTTAAATATTTAAGGCGCTCCCTGTGAAGGTGATTGCTCTACGGAGAATTGCTCCACATTACAGCAAACTTCTGCTGGTCACTTATCAAAGGGGTCCTCAGATCATTTGAGATAAGTTTTGGACCAGGACCAGCCATTCCTAAGTGCTGGGAATCCTTGCTTAGAAAAAAGCCCCAGCACACCCAATTCCAGATGCCTTCCTGCCATCATACCCACGGGTATGATCTCATCCATCCTCCTCAGGAAAGCAGTGGCCAGACCACGGAGTGGAAGAGGCTGCAGCCTTACCAGCGAGTTGTCCAGAGCCGTACCGAATGCCTCTGCCCAACCCTCCCATCATCACATCTCCACTAGTGCACGGTGCTTTACAGCCAGTCCTCTTGTTGCTGTGGGGTTCCGGGACCCTGTATTTAACCACAAAATCCCAGTGATCCACCTGGCAGGGCCTGACCCAAGGTTTGTGCGGTGTGCTCCTAGCCCAGGTCCTGTGGTCCTACAGGTTACCTCAAGGCAGCTGCTTTGATTAAGACAAATGCAAACCACGTCCCCTGAAGGCTTCGACTTAAGCAGGAAACAAGAACCCCAGTGTATTCTCTTTGCATGGAAACCCCAGGCTGGGGGACAAGGGGAAGTGGGCTGACTCAGGGTTTTTGCATGTTTGAGGTTGGCAGAGCTGATATTTGTGCATTGACACATTAGATAATTAAACACAGAGTCAGGTGTTGGCTGTAAGCTTCTCCTTCCTCCAGACAAGCCTCCACCTCCTAAAATAGGGGATGACTTTTGATTTCCCAGGAACACCCATACATCCTTACATAAAGGTAGGAGCTGCTCCTCCCGGGGTGGACAGGGAGCTACTGCAGCTACACTGGTTTGGCCACGGCTCCTACCCACATCCCGTAACACAGCACCTTGTGACCTGTGGTGGATCCTGCTCCCCACACTACAGAAATCCCTGGGTCCTGGAAGGGAGAAGTGGATGTAGATGAAATAGAGCAAAACGGTGCAAAATGCCAAAAAATTATAGGCCCAGGAATGCATTGAACCACCCTCAGGACCTGCAAGATGACCAAAGGCTTCATGCATCAGCATCCCTGTTGAGCCAGCTTAGTCCTTCCAGTGGTCAGTGCTGCTTGGCTTGGTCCAGACACACCCCAGGGGGAGGTGTAGGAAATAGTAAATGGCAGGACCACAACCAGGCATTAAGGCTGATATTACACCAACCCTATCAATCCAAACTGGCAAGTTGCACATTCCAGGCTGAGTCCCTTGGTAGCAGTTGCCAGATGGCCAGAGGACCGAGTATTTATCACCTGGCTCCCACTCCATTTGGTGGGACTCTGTCCCGGAAGATAAAGCACATTTACTGCCGCCTCCCCGCTTATGCTGCTTCTTAATTTGCACAGAAGCAATGTGTTGAGGTAAAGACCCCGACTGCTCGCCAGCAGCTGAGCAGCCTTCGCTGTGGCTGGGAGGATCAGGGGGAGGCGACAGGGCCGGGCCAGAGCAGGAGATGGAAAGCACCAACCCCAAATATTTTTTTCTCTCCCACCCACCCACTCATCCTACTACTGGCACGTTTATTCCTGCAAGCACTGATCCCTCGTAACTCAAGCAATACAAAACAGCCGGCTCCTCTGCAACACCCACATCAAGGCCTCCCTCCTACAAGAAAGTCAGTCCATGTGTAAAGCCTTTCCAACAACAAGCCTCCTCTTTCATTCCTTGAGTCCTCAAATTTGCCACTGACACCTCCGCTGTCAGCACGGCCAAGGGGATCTTGTTGGCTGGGGCAGAACAGCTGCAGGGGAGGCAAATCCTGACCCCCCAGGAGGACACCTCCTGCTATCCACCTCACTTGCAGCAGCAGCAAAGGGCTATGCTACACTCGGCTCCAGGCAGCTGCAGGGCAGCCAGCGCCATCTGAACGGAGCACAGTGCCGGAATAATGATTTTTTTTCCCCTCTTTTGCTCACTAATTATAGTCTTCACCCCACCCTGCATCTCAGTTTCCCCATTTGTACAAAGGGCCAGTGATGCTCAGAGCACAAACCACTCTGTGTTGGCAAAGTGCTTCTTGTAGAAAGCTTGAGTGCAGCATAGGCATCAGCTTACTGCACTTTGAAAGCGGCACACGATACTCGATGCTTATTGTGCATGAAAAATGGCTGTGGACTTTTTGTGCTGGGGCACTGGGAAGGCACAGCCTGCCGACGGGTCTCCTGTGTGCATTGGTCCCGCAGAGGTGTGGGAAGGATTCATCACCTAGACATGCAAGAGGCTGAGGATGGTTATGATTAATCTTTCTCTGCGATGCGCAGATACTAAGGGGCTCCAGCCTTTGGCCAGGCTGGCAGGAGGCCAGATACCGAGTAAATACAGACCCAAAAGACCATTTCTGTCTCAAGGCACTTATACCCTGTGTTTAATGTTTAACATGATGTTTAATAGGAATCTGATGTGCAGCAGTGGAGAATCCAAAGGGAAGGTGTAGTAGTTACATGTGAATGTGGAAAATATACCGGGCTATCGCCAAGTCAACTTTGCATACTATAGTGAAGAATTTCGGGGTGATAAAGCTAATGGCAGCCTGTAATGCCTATATAGGATGTATCTAGCACCCTCCCCAAGCTGGGGCTACGCACTCCAGGATTCCCAGGGTGTTCAGGATAGCTCTAGTTCACACTTCAGTAAACTCTAGTTAACATCTACCTCTCACAGAACATTCTCAGCCTGGTGATCTGCCCTCCTGCCACCCCAGCCAGCCCTGAGCTCAGCACAGAGCCATCATTCCCATCCAGGAGGCTCCCGACGCAGGAGAGGGAAACCTCAGGGGCCAGTTGTGTAGCTGCGCTGATTTAACAGCATCTGCTTCCCCCCAGCCCCAGTGCAGCAAATATACGGAGCCATCCCCTGCCCGGCGGAGCCCAGTGAATTGAACCCCTCTTAGCCCACACGCCGAAGCAGATGGGCAAAGGTGTGCCCCACACGCCCCTGCCAGCTCCTGCTCACACCAGCAGTACGTGAGCCACACTGGTAAACCGGGCAGCTACCTACCAGAAATAAAGCCGTACAGCACTGAGACTGTACAGATGGAAAGCTCCTGTTTCATCTGTGGCATTGTCTGGGGTTGTTCCAGCATGAGACACACCAGAGATTGGTTGTTGTTAGGTTCTTTTTGGTGTGCTCTCTTTAAAAGTCCCTTAATTACATCCTAAATTAGACTATAGACAGGAAGGCTTCCAAATAGGAGAATCCAAACCACTTCTACTTCTCAGTTACAGAGGAACTCTTGAAAATCTCTCAGACTATAAAACCCCTCCCAGAAGCAGTGTACTGCCCACCTCTCCCTCTCTGCTTGCAGGGCATTTCAGGTGCTTGGGTGGGGGGTTTCAGCCCCCTCTTTCTATTCCATGGGGCTTTCCCAGGATTGAGCAGGCAAGCTCAAAATCCAGTCAATCACTCCATCACTTCCGCGAGCTTTCTAAAATTTCTTACAGGGCAATGATTCACGAGAATAATCCTTTTACCTGATGAATAATATTTGCAGAGGGTGGCCTGGCTGTCAGGAGACCAGTGCTTTGTTCCTGAATCTGCTTGTGACTTGGTATAATTTTTATCTCCCTGTCAGCAAGTGAGTTTTTACCTCTCCGTTTCTGTCACCTGTCCCTAATTTTTCTTTTTAGATGATTAAATCATCTTACGCTACCTCCTCTGTAATGGGGCTGGGCTGTGGTTCCTGGAAATCACTTTGCTGCTTTCCTTTTTCAAATGAAAGGTGGAACCAGGAGTGCAATTTAACATCCCTCCCTATGACATTTTTAAAATGTCATAAAGCCTCCTAATTCTCCTTCTTTTAGTGTTGGGTGCTATTTTCATATCATAAAATAGGTACAGTGAGAGAATAAGTCAGTAAAAGTTGTTACTAAAACCAGAGGGACGTGGTTTGGTAATGGCTCAGAAAGGCTGTGTAACGTCACCCGTCCCCAGAGCGAGGGACCGAACCTCTCCCGAGTGGAGACTTTAGCAGGGCTCCAAACATTCTCTGTTCAGAGGAAACGCTGTTCATTAATATCTTATACAACATAAAAGCCTTTTGCTTTTCTTTTGGTGGAGTAGAGAACAAAAAGTTATTCCAGTTATATAAGCATGATCCCAAGATAGCTGGTTTTTTTTTTTTCCATAAGGAAATATGTGAGTTCAAGGTTTTTATTTTTAATACAGAAGGAGCCTCGGATTATCTAATAGAATACAACATGAAAACAGCCACCCGCCCTGGGAGAGACCAAAGATCCCTCTAACGCAGTATCCTGCCTCCAGCGGTTGCCCACAGCAGATTCCTAAGGGAAAAGCACGAGGTGGAGCAGGCGGCGAAGCTTCCCCAGCACGCTCTCCCCTTCTGCGGCCAAAGGGTTTCCCGAGCCAGGGACACCGTGCTTGTCTCTAACCACCCCGACAGACTTTATTTTTGTCCTGCACCTACATCCCTGCCGGCCCCGGGCTGGTGCGAGGCGGGATGCACGAGGGCGAAGCTTTCCCGCGAGTGCGGGACCACTCCTCCCGTCTGCCAGACGCTGCTCAGCCTCTGCTGCGATAAACGCCCCCCTCACACCTGCCCCCCACCTCCTGACATGAGTAAGTGCCCAGTAACCGTAAATCAATTGAGATTTCCCTTCCCGAGGGCCTTCCTGTTCAGCCGCTGCCTTGGGTAGGAACTGAAACAGGTCAATATGGAGAAACCAATGAAAATCCCACCCTTCATTAACAGTTGCTTATGATATTGGCTCATCCTGAGTCATGGCATAACTCTACCCAGTAACCCACATTTTGTACACAGGATATGTTTGCCCTGCAATCAAAGAAATAATCGTTGAGATGTTTACTGCAACCAGACGTTATATAATAGCTGTGGCTAGTCTTACTGGCTGCATTGGTCACATCGTTTAA
Organism: Rhinoptilus africanus; assembly: GCA_013400135.1. Taxonomy (NCBI): domain Eukaryota; kingdom Metazoa; phylum Chordata; class Aves; order Charadriiformes; family Glareolidae; genus Rhinoptilus; species Rhinoptilus africanus. The sequence goes on from VXBO01014855.1 coordinate 183,434, forward strand.
TATCTCTATGCTGATAAAATAAGAGTAACAGGAAACAAACAGGCAAAAAAACCACAGAAATCCAGTCAACAAAAACCTCTCCAAGCAAATTTGCACCGCTGTTGCTCTTCTCCTTCAGAACTTCCTCCCGTATATCTCACCAGAGAATCTGGAGCCCTTGTTGGGGCCATCTCTGACCAGATTTCAAAAGCATTTAGGTGCAGAGAGCCAGAGCAGGCTGTCTGGTCAGGGTTTCTAAAGCACTTGACTTCTTCAAGTTAAGGAATTAATACAGAAATTTTTGGCTTGGGCTGAGTTCCCAGCGAAGCTTCGTCGTTAGGGTGGGATTCCTCTTCTGCCTGTTCCTCTTTGATATTTAGGAGTTTGGTCTTTCACAGGTACCTCCAGAGAATGACTTATCCTGTCTTAAGATGGCAGCTAAGAGGATAAAAGGAACTGACTTTTACAGGTGCTTCTCTCCTTTAACTATAGGAGGAATTATACAACTAGCTTACCCATTAATTGGGTGATTAATACGAAGTGAGAAGAATTTCATTACAAGGTGCCCACACTTGTGTTTTAGGTGCAACTTAAGTACTGAGGACTTCAGATCCGCTTCCAGGTAACAGGACTTTGGTTTTAAGGTGCTTTTGGAAATAGTCCTCTGAATATGTATTCACTGTGACTGCAACAAGGGTCGTGAAGCTGCAGAGCTGTGTTCCCTCCCCAGCCCTGCCCAGGAGCCGAGTGTGTGTTCCAGCAAACCGCACAAACACTCGATGCCTTGCGCACGTCTGTGGGCAGCAGTGAGACACCTCGCTACAGGCAGGCTGCTGTCAGGGTGGCAAGTCCTGGCCAGGAAGGGTTTCTGCAGAGTCCTGCTGCAGCCTCTGGGGATGCTCTGACAGAGCACACAGCATCTCAGAGCACCTCAGCAGCACTCTCGGTGTCTCAAACCCCACTCAAAGCAGGGATAATTTTCCATTTTGGGTTCTTCTCCAGGTAAGTTTTGAGTAACGATGGCAATCACACAACCTCTCCGGGCCCCTGTCCCAGTGTCTGACCACTCAGGCTGCATAAAACACCTCCGTCTGCCCGAGAGGGCTGCCCTGACGTGCAGGGGTCTGCCATGGGTATTCTCAGCCACATGAGCTCACTCAGTAAGATCATTTCATATCCCTCTGAATAAAAACCTAATCGTGTTAAGGCCTAGACAAATAATGATTGAAAAGTGCTGGGCAGATGAAAAACTTCATGTTCCACCTTTTGCCCATCAAAGTATCCCATGAAAACACTCTACCTGCTAATTATGGGTATACACACAGGCCCGCTGGGTTTGTTTTTGCCGTGTTATTACAACATTGTACCTGGCAGGGTGAGCCGAGAGGTCAGGGCTGGAGATCAGTAAACAGGAACAAAACTGGGAAATCTTGAAGACAACTGTAAAGTAGAGATTTTCCACTCAAAGTTTGATCTATTATTGTAACGAATGTTGCATCCTGCGACAGGAAGGTTGAAAAATAACAGGAAGGATTCCAAGGAGAAGAGGACAAACCTGCGGTCAGAGCGAGCTGGGCAAAGCAAGTCTTTGCAAGCTCATCAGCTTTGACTGAAAAATGGTTTTCGGCTCACCCCGCATAATGTGATTTGTATGCTGTGCAGAGCGATCATTAGACGAGGTAGTTATCTGGCTCTGTTATGTATTATGCTACAGGTGCAAGGTCTGGAATCCCACATAATTGCTGCACAGAGCTAGATTTAGCTTATTATCATTTTTTACATTAGCTTTTGAGAGAACAGAAAGAGCTTTGCAGTTGCCCTGTGCCGGGCTGCGAGGCCAGAGTCACCCTCTCGCTCAGGGGAAGGGCTGAGGCCTGGCGAGCCCCGGGAAAGGGGTGCACAGCTCACACCGTGCCGCATCCAGCTGCAAGGACCGGGCAGCCAGATACAGTATTTTGAAGAAGAAATTAAGCCAAGAAACAGATAATGACCACCTACAAGCTACCCCTCTGAGAACAGATGGGGCACCTTCCCCTCGGGGACCCCCAGAGGCTCCCCAGGCTCTTGACCCCCTCCTAACCAGGGAGGGCGAGGCGTGGGGAGGCGTTTGCCCGAGGTTGTGCAGAAGACGGTACCACACCTACATCACAGGAACCCCTGTCCCGGGCTCTATCCACAAAAACATCACTGTTGCATAGCCTTGGCAAGGATGGGTTTTCTTGAGAAGTTTCTAGGAAAGCCGTGCCCTTGAGGCTCATTTAGACAAGTACATCCCAAGGAGTTATTTTAAAGCAGCTTGCACTGGCCCTGCCTGCTGCAGCCCGAGCGAGGGGCACACGTACCCGGCACTCAGCTGGGCTCCCCAGCTCTGCCAGCGCTGCCCTGGCACAGCTCGGCGGCTGCAGCCATGCGGATCCCTGCCGGCCGCTGCTCGGGGCAGTGTGTCACCGTGTCCTACTAACCACGGCTCACCTGCCCCAGCAGAGCGACCCACACCTGCCTAATCTGTAGGTCGTTCAGCCTAACGCAATCCCCACCGGGATAGCCGGTAATTAGTGCCACGCTAACCAGTCGGGGTGGAACCACTGGACGCACAAATAAAACCAGGACACTGAAACCAGGTTGGCACCTTTCTAGCAATGTCACCCTTGCAGACAGCAGCCTGTTTTCCCCACCGGGACCCACGGGCACCCCGCGACGCAGCCGTAACGGGGGCGACTCACCAGAGCTGGGCACAACGAGGAGCCTGATGGCAGGAGGGCTGAGACGGTGCGGCGCCGGGAGCAGGGAGAGGTTGCGGTGCTGTGCCTTTGGTCAGGTGTTTGCTAGCGGGGAGCAGCCTGGGCAGAGGAAAAGCGGCACCAGAGGAGGTCGACACTGTGGTCCCAGTGCTGGGCTCGCTCGCACCTGGTGGGAGTGAAACACCCGCTGCAGAGCCGAGCTCCATGCTCTGGCTCCCTGAACCTCTGGCAGCAATGCAGGGGGACTGCTGTCCTCGCTCCTCACACCGGCTCTTTCACAGGGATTCTCCTTTTTGCTCCATATATATGGGAGAAATCAAAACAAAGAAAAATCTGGTACTTTTTGGTTTTTTGTCACCCATCCACTTTTAAGACAACATTTTTGTCTCTTTCTTAGCAAGAGAGTTGAAAACCACTAGCCACGGGAAACCAGAGCTATCCTCATGCAGAAAATCTGATTAAAAGCTGAAATTTCAGACTCTTTTACTCATCTGATCATTTGCTTGTGAGGTAACAAGGACTTAGCCTTTACTGCAGGGAGGAGACTTCCCCAAGGAGCCAACCACCTCTGCTGCCATGAAATATAAATCACCTGTAACCAGATGTAGGGCCTGAATCCAGCTGGGGTCTCTCTGTCCTAGTTTAAGGATTTAACAACTGAGTGATGGGATCGTCAGCCAAGGAAGGTAGAAGCTGACATCCCGGGCAGGAGAGAGATGAGGGAGGGTAGGGATGTGCCTCAAACACCAGCCTGAGCAGTCTGTGATGTGGTAAAGAAAGCAGCACGGGAAGGAGGCAGAGAGAAGATTGGTGTGACCAAAACTGTGGGCTTTTACCCCAGCCCAGGCAGCAGCAGCATTTTTAACCATCTTTGTGTATTTTGTTCCTCTGATATTCCTGATGTGTGCTGTACCCAGGGAACTCGTGCAGTGTGAGAGAGCCAACCCACCAGAGACTGAAATTACCCGGTGGCCTCTTCAGTAACCAACAGCTTCATCTTTTCCAGAGTCACCGACAGTGGGACAGCCAGGGGCAGAAGATGTCCATTATTAAGGAGCAGGCCTTTTCACTGTAAAAAAAACAAAGTGTACCTTTTCCACCCTGCCAGGAAATCAGATATAAATGACTTGAGGTGCAGCCTGGCTGCAGTTAAGGCTGTCAGCAGAATATTGCCTAGGTTCACGGATTATCATATCATCTGTCTTAAACATCCACTGGTTTACTGGCACTTACTGGCAGAGTAACGTATGCAGGATCCTGTGCAGATGTTGGTCTAAAAGCAGAGGTGGTTCATCAGTGCTAGCTCTTCCCCTGCTGTTGCTCCGTGGGCCATACCAGAGGCTGCTGTTGGCAGTGGAGCAGCTCGTTTCCTCTTCAAAAGCCCCTATTTTTGGAGTCCCAAAATGCAGGAGATTAATGAGGGAGGCTGGGCATGTCAATTCAATCTTGAGAGCCTGTAAAGAATGGAGATGTCAGAGAAGTCCAGGAGAAACGATCATGTTAGAAGGGATGTGGTACTGCTGACAAATTTGTGTTTGTGTGCACCAAACTGTCCCCTCTGTATCCAAACCCATGATGGCACAGGAGATTTTGGGTTTATACTATAGGCCACACAATTTCCCAAGTGATTGAGTCTTTCCTGGTTGCAATTTGTCTTCTTGTAAAAGGAAAATTACTTATAGATTACTTACGGAATTAGTTATTGTCCCATTGCTCCTCCAGAAATCAAATTTTCCTGAAGGAAGCAACAGTCCTGAGCAGCAGCTCTGAGAGCCTGGAGCAGAAATCAAAATCAAATATCACCAAGAAGAGTTCTCAGTTCTTTCAGGCACTAATGTTGCTCCCTGGGGAAGAGTATTCATCTGTAATGAAAACCATATCACTTACATTTTTATGGCTGCACAACTCATCTTTCTGTGAGGTTGACTCACCTCTGATGCCTATATATTGGGAGAGAGTAGAAATAATACTTTCCCCCCAGGATTAGAGTTCACCCCAGACATTTCCAAAGCAGTTGGTTATTGTTTGTTCCGTTGGTCAGGATTTGCCTCTGGGATCATGGCCAGAGCAGAGAAATGAGGCCCTGAGCAGGTGAGAGAACTCCAGAGCAGCTCTGCAGAAGCTGTGCTGTGTTACACCTCCCACGTCGAGACACCAAGGAGGGCACACGGAGACTTCACGGTCCTTAGTCCACAGGTACTACCGCAAATTTCAAGGATTCTTCAGGGAACAGAAGTCCCCATGGGAAATCCTCTCTAACTCTGCTGTGGCACTATCCCAACCTCCTGATCATACAAATACCTGTTCCTCTAATGAAAAGGGAAAACTTTTCTTGTCCAGCAAGAAAACTCTTTGGCTGCAGCTTCCAAAGAGCAGGCTCTGAAGGTTGGTGGTGAAAGGCTGGAGCTTGATCCAACAGCACTTCTGGAGTGGACACCAGCACATGGACACCAGCAGCTGAGGAGTATCATCATATCTTGGACCCAAGTTTGATATGCAGAACCATCAAAACCTGGCACATTGCTTTCTCTTACACCTCCTCCCCCTTCCTGTGTGCTCTTTTCCATAACATAAGGACAGAAATGTTGGAGGACAGCTAACATGATCTGTTTGAAGTTCTATGAATTCCTTCACCAGTCTCATTTTGAAAATCAATCTGTATTGGTAACACGTGGCGCCGATGATGCAAGTGACAAGTTGTCATTTTGAGCAACCTACATGTTTTGCTAGTGAATCTAGCAAATTTTCAAACATTGTCCTGGAGACTCTTGTGCAGCCCTTCACAAAATAGGCAGGGTCTTTTTCTTACGTAAATTTGTTGCTGTTTAAAACAAAAGCAGGTGTCAAATGGAACGGAATCTGGTTTCTCTTTATCCCTACTCTAAAGCATCCCATCAGAAGAAATCTAGGGAGCAAAGCACACCAAGAATAGCCACCTGCAGAATATAGTCGGGCGCATATTCCAGGAAATTAAGTTGCACCTAAGCCCAGGAAATCAAATGTGATTAAGCAATTGAGATGATCTATGAAAGCAGGAATCTCCCAAAGATACGTGTACCAAGTTCTGCCAGTGAAGGATGATTAGCTGGAGATTGTATTCACAGGCTGGCTGACTCCAGCGTCACTGCGAGTGTGTTTCAGCTGGCAATCCTCTGGGGCTTTCTGACTTCATGGGAGGTGGTACGGAGCACCAGAGCTCTCTGATAAGGAGCTGTGCTTGGCACTCATGGGCTTATCCAGACCCTTCCCTCCCGGAGCAGACACTGGTGCTTCCTCTCTCGCAGCAACCCACCTGTGAGCTCCCATTTCACTTCAACATGAAGCGTCTGGGTTCACGGGAGATGTCAAACCCCAACGTGGCTCCTTGCCTTTAGGACGTGCCTTGCTCTTGCTTTGCATCAGATTTTGCTCTTGCTTTTGATACATCAGATAAGACTGTCCATAATTCTCCCCCCGAAGATCACTTGGTTGCACAGGCACTGCCTCTAGTCTGGGGATCAGCGGGGAAGGAGGGGGTTGTACCAGTAAGGAAGGGGAACTCTCTTCCACAAGGGATAAGCATTGGGTTCAAGACTCACACACCTTAGACTTCCTTCACCAAGCTCACAAACAGCACTGGCTTCCTCTCACAGCATTACTGGTCTCTCACCAGCCCTGCCTTCCCTCTTCTGAAATACCCACGGTGCCTCTATCCAGCTGTCTTGTCTTGAATGGCATTCAAAATCCAATCCCCTCCCTTCCCATTGGCCTCTTCATTTCCAGCACCACCCGCTCCCTAGCTTTGCATTTGCTCTGCTTTGCACGGGGATTGTTGAGGATTCCACACAGTACACGACACGTCTTTGCAGTGTGTGAAATCCCAAAGGTGCCTCTGGATGTCATGGCTATGCCATCAGGGGTCTGGGGTAAGGCAATCACCCACGTGTGTGTATGTGTGCATACATTTGCTTTGTATTTTACAGGGAAAAGGCAAACAGGCTCCCCCTTGCTAACAGTTCCTAAAAAGAGGCCTAAATCACAAGCTCAGCCTGTCTCTCACGCCAGCACAGCCATTAGGTCATCAGCCTTCTCCTGCCAATAACTATTAACTGCCCACAGACCTCTGCTGAACCAGGTTGGAGAGCTTTAGGAGCTAAATCCTCCTCCAGGGTTTCGAACAAGTTTCACAAGATGGTTCAAAGCCTCAGCAGCTGGAACAGTGATACGATGTCATGTGCTGCAGATGAAGTGCTAATACTTGTCCATAATGGATTTGCTGGGATGTGTTTCATGGTTCCTCCACCTGTTGCCCCTCTCTCCTGGAGTCCTCCCTTCCTTGGGGTTTTGTCTTCATGACTGAAGACGTCTGTCTGTGGGGAACCGGACCTTGGCTGTCCTTCCTCTTTTCCACCGTACCTTCTTGTCTCACCCCGACACGAGAGCTCAGCGGTTCCCTGGAGCGGGATGCATGGTCTGGGGAGAAGGAAAACAGGCACAGCCTCCTCTAAGACTGTTAAGGTAATTAATAGCTTGCTGATTGCACTCTTAAAAGTACAGTTTAAGGAGGACACACAGTGTATATCTTCTTTGCCTTAAGAGATGGTTGTAAATGAATTTACATATTACACAAAGCGGGATTGCTTGGCTTGATGCATTCCTTAATTACCCAGCTGGTGGGGCGGAATCATAACCAAGCCGGAGCTCCAGCTCCGCCACACAGACAGGATTTATCTCCCACGTGTTCAGTCCTGGTCCCGATGTTTTGTCTACATACATGAAGAAGGTATATTAAGTGATGTGACTTTCCTGACAAACATGTACAACCTCCTAAAAGTTTACACTTGCGAGGAGGGAAGAATAAAGGTCTGCAATGTATCTAAACAAGCATCCTTCAAGCACGTGCTCTCAGACAGGCTTGAGGGTGGGGAAGAAAGGTTAAATGATTGGAGCTCGGGAAACCTGGGTCCTGTCTCCTTCTTGGGCCACAAATTTCCTGAGAAAGTTTGGTTTCTGACCTCAATTTTTTCCCCTAAGAAGACAAAATAGTATCTGATGCTCTTTCCAAAATGCCCATATACCACTGAAAACTTTCTGGGATCCCAGGCCCTTAGACAGACTAAGTGAGAGTCTGGTACCTTAAACCATACATAGTCACTTAAAACCAAATTAAAAACCAAACACACGCATGTAAGTGAGATGACAAATCACGTCTGCGCTCAAGCAGGGATCTAAAACTGGAGCTCTAGTTAATGCCCAACTTATGCCTCCATTCCCAAGCTATCAAATGGGGGGAAAAGGACTCCCCTCTCTCATGGGCACGAGGCAAAGCTAAACGTGTTCAGATACTGCATTGATGTATAAAGGAGCAGGGACTGACAGCAAAAACAAGAATCACAAATTAGAAATTAAAATTACTTTTAATAGCAAAATAAGCTACAATACAAGTAGGGCCAAATCTCTTCAAAGTTCAGATGTATGAAGGCCTGAACTGCAATGAGGGCTGACAGACACATTTTGGGGACAGTTCATATGGCAACTAGCAGTGAAATGAAAATCGAACTTGCTCCCATGTTAGAGCTGAAGGCCAGTGGACTACCAGATCACTTAGTCTGACCTCTTGTAAGGTGTAAGCTTTAATGCGTCACCCCATGTTTCCTCCCAGGCCATACAGTTTGAGACTGGCCAGACAACAACCTGCAGAAAGTCCCGGCAGAAGGAGACCCTGACAGTCCCAAAGGTCAGGCCCCCTTCGTGCGAGCGGGGAGGAGGCCTGCCTCATGTCACCGCACTTGTCACCGGAGGTGGTGGAGAAGGTGGTGGAGGAGGAGGAGGTGGTTGCCTCCACTTTCCAGAGGAAGTCACACGCTGGGTTTTGCAGCCCGGCTCACATCAGCGCCTACGTTGTCTTTGTCACGGCAACGTCAGGGAGATCCGTCAGAGAGGCCCGCGCAGAGGGCTCCCCATCGCAGCGTCACGCAGCGGGGCTGGAGCAGCACGAGGGGCCCGGGAGAGCACATGGATGGCGTCAGACCCTGCGGCTTCGGAGAGAAACCACCTACGGCCCCAGCGAGAGCCGGGAGAGGCAGGCTGCTCACAGGAAAGTGGTCTGTACGACATTGCTGAGGTCACAACTGACTGATCGGGGGGGGTTCAGGAAA
>VXBO01014855.1:192335-328823 GCA_013400135.1 Rhinoptilus africanus
AGCTCCCCCCTGCCAGCTTCCCCCCCCCCCTTTGCTTCCCCCACCCCCAAATCACTTCCTCTGCTGGGCCAGTGCAAGTGGTGGTGGGACCGTGTTCTGGACCTGATCCAGGTTTGCACCCACAAAATTCCATCCAAGCCCAAACCACAGCCTGTGTTTTTTTAGTAGGGCTATTTTCAACCCCAGCGGCACAACAGAGGGTGAAATGGCAGGACATGGTAGAGCTGCTGTGACCAAAACGGGGAAATGCTCTTCCTCGTCCCATCCCTGCTCATCCCTGTTCCCATCCCTGCTCCTGGGAGAAGTTCCCATCGCCTCCTTTGTGTTGGCTTTGGGGCTCGTAAGACCTGCTTCAGCTCATTAATCCATCAGAAAATGACCTGTTTTGACTTACTAGGTTATTTCTTTCACTGGGATGCCCTGTGAATCCAGCTTAAGCCACTCTTTGTAACCACCTAAAAACCCCATCCAGAGATTTCAGTGGTTGGAGTCACAGCACAGGCCACCCATGGGAACACCACGCGGCAGCGGGTGCGCAGGACGAGAGCAGGGCTCGGGGTGGGGGGACCATCTCAAACCAACTTCATCTCCTGGACGCGACATCAGCTGCAATGATCCTACATGAGCCTTTGTTCTCTGCAGCAAATAAGATGTGTTTTGTTCTTAACAACAAAAGAAAACCAGCCAGACCTAGAGGAGCACAGTCAACACAGCAAAGCAACCTGACTTCTAAAAAACTCCTTAAATTACTGCTTAAATATGTGCTACATGTGGCTTTCCTAGTAGTGATTCTTTCATTATTTGACTTCAAGGACCTTTGCCAACCTTCACATTTTCACCAAAACCCGACCCTTTTTTCACTTCTAAGACTGCTGAAGAGCAGTCAATGGGGAAAAGGCCTGAAACTCTCAATGCCTGGGAGCAGGGTTAAATAAATTGACAAGATGATCCACAGGGAGACTTGCAATGCTGTGAGGAAAGGGGACCTGCATTTTTCACTGTTCCCAATGCAACAGTAAAATACAGAGTTTTTCAGAAAGGTGAAGGACAGAGTTAGTGCCTGACAGTTAAATAACTGACCAGGCCCAGCTTTCCCCAGCTTGCTCCAGTAGCACACACACAGCTGGGATTTGTGCCCTGGCCATTTTATACAGGGAAGCACCAACTGCTCTGATTTCCCTGCTGCAGGTCTGTTGACCGCCAATATTCTGTGGCCCGGCCGGGCTGCCAGAGAAATTACGTCTCCCAATTGTCTGATCGTCTCTCTGGGTTATTTCTGATCTGGAGAGCTAAACGCACGCAGCCTCTGCAACACATTCACGCAGGGGGCACATCTCTGCTTGCCCTGCAGAGCATATGGCACACACCTGCCTGGAGCATGGCTAGTGGGGCAGCCTGGGCGTGCGACCACCCCATGGGCACACGCTGGGATGCCCACCAACACACATTTCAGTCTGCTCTAGGTGCCTCCAAGCCTTTGGGTTCTGAAAAAAAAAGCTAAAATTATCTGTCCAGGCGAAAGCCCTACCTTTCCACAGATCTTAATATTTGATTCTTACTTTGGCTTCCTTTGTACTGCAATAGTTCATTTGCCCTCCTCCCGCAAACACCACGATGCCTTCTCCATTATAAAGTTGAAACCTCTTGGCAAAACCTAGGTGTTAGTTTGCTTTAGTCTCATCGATAATTTTTGAATACTTAAAAAATAAACCTGAAGAATGTTGAGTGCTTCTTTCTCCCTGCTCTCCCTCCCAATTACAGAACACACTGGTAAGATCATTAGTAACCACTTAACATCTGATTTTCATGTTTGTTGTTTCTGTTGCAGTAATATTTTTGCCTTTTAAAATTCCAAAACTTGGCTTTTCAAGAGTGACTGAGGTTGTGTGGGAGAGAAGTCTGCATCCTTGCCAGGGCCCCAAGGATATGTGTTATATCTGCACTGCTTAAAATCTTCACCATCAAGGCTCCTGTTGCAGCTACTATCATTTCTGTTTGTTATTGTAGGACCTTCTATTTTGTCACTGTGTATGACCTTCTTAGTCTAGAAATGTCACTCTAAGACTGAGTGGCACTGCTTTTTTTCCTTTCCTGCTGGAAAACTTTAATACAAAGGTCTCTTCTGCACTTGAGATATGAGAACTGGGACCAAATTTCCTACATAACCTAGACCAGAAAATGTCACCAAGTGGCTAATAAAATAAGAAGTGAGGATAAAGGTTGCAAATTGCTGTAACTTTGAGTAGTTCCTATTTGCTCTTTATTCTAAACACTAGGAAACAGATTTTGAAGTGCCTGGAGGGTGCAGGGGCAGCACTCCCACCCTGCTGCTGCCGAGCGCCCCAGGAGCGGTACTGAACACGATTCGCTGAAGGTGCCTTAATGCAGAATGAGAGTATGCTGAGGATCAACATCTTTATATGCCAGGCATCAATAGCGAACACAACTGTTCATGCAAGACCCTGTCTGAAGCCTGTACTGGGGTGCCCACTTGTCAGAGCCATACTTTGATTGTCTGATGACTCAGTGGGGTCTTCATACAGCAGCACCGACTGTCTTTAAGCTCTGCAATGGTCTTTGCTAACCCAACCACTGCCCAGATGCCCGGGAGACAGACTGCATCACAGAAAAGCTGCACAAGCTTCAAAAAAGCCCCCTCAAAAACCCGACTGAAAGTCATCTAAAAGCCTGGTACAAGCACAGGGCCTTCCCACGAATCCCTTCAGGACGGCGATCCTCAGGAGGATTACACTAAACCACTTACTCAGCTATGCGCGACTTCGTGGTACAGCGCTGTGCTAATCCTCACCCAGGAGATAAACACCTCATGCCATAGGAAGTCGATGTGATGCGAATACTCCGTGCGTAATAAACCCTGCAGTAAAACAGGGATGCCAATACATTACAACGTCCTATTATGGATCAGCCCTACAGCTGCCTCTCGGGTAGAGCTGTTAACTGAGGTGATTGACTTACAGTTGAACAAGCTGCAGTCAGACACCCACAGAAGACCAGCTCAGGAGCTCTTTGTTTTTGAAATAGATTCTTCTCTATCTGTGTATGGCCAGCATTCGCAGCAGAGGTCCTCTATTGCTGTCACTTCTTGGCATGTGGCAGACTGAAAAGTCCCAGCTGTGATGCCCCAAGCAGACCTGCCCAGGAGATGCAGAGATGTAGATGTCCCTTTTAATCGTAGTGGGGATGAGTCGTTCTGCTTCCCCAGCCAAGCTTGAAAAATCTCATCCTTCATTTTATTATTCAAAACATTTTCAGTTTTGCGGAGGAGGGTTTGCTGATATTTCAGAAATGAGAAGACAACTGCTTCGTGATCTTGTAACTAGGGAGCAAATGAGAGCTCGTTAGAAAATGGGAGAGGATTGCGGGGGAGCTGCACATTTCCCAGCTAACTCCTGTGGCTTTTTGCATTACAATTCAGTAGCTTAAACAAGGCTTCTACCGCAGATCCTGTGATATAAGGTGTTTGCCAGGAAGCCCACCTTCTTGGGAGTCAGAGCAATATCTAAGACCCTCAGGAGTTAATGCCAAAAGTAAAAGCTCAGGTTTCTAGCTCACAGGACAAAAATGTGGGCAGTAGGAAGTCTCAAAATTCAGAAACAGGCTATCCATCAAAACCAACCCACCCTGAAATTTCAGATTTTTGTTTTTTTTGGAGGGTGTAGCTAAGGGCTTTTTATTGTTTGTGCTTTAACCCCCAAGCACAGTGAGCCGTGTTACAGTGAGTACTAATCAACTTCCCTGCATGCTGCCTGGGGAAAGAAAAACAGAAATGATGGTCCCATGTGGGATCAATTAGCACATATCTCTAAAGATAATGCTTCCTGGCCATATACTGCAAGGCCAGGCACAACCATAAAATTCACGCAGCTGTTCTGGCCAAGGTGATAGCAGATAGAGAGCCTGTCTTCTTCTAACACCAGCGCTTTGCCTGAGCAGGAATCACAGGGCTCTTCCTCAGGAGCTGCATCTTCCCGAGGGATATCTCATCCAACTCTGTATCCCGTTCCTTGCGGCATGCTGGGCTTCGCTTTGCAGTCCCTCCATCTGCTCAGAGGCCAGCACTTTTGTTGGACCCAGTTGGTCTCTTTCAGCTGGGCATAAGGCAGAGTAACAAATAAATAAATATGCAGCTGATGATTTGTGGTAGAATTTAGAGTCTTCTTTCCTTTCTTTTTTCTTGGCATTTTATATGGAAAAAAGCTGTCAGAGATAGGTACTGAAATTTGGTCACACCACTCAGCACGTCTGGCTCTTTTCTATAGTATTGCTACATTTCATCTACTCAGGGGGTTCAGAAGAACAGGGTGCCTGAAATATTTATACTTGGAGCAAAAAAAATTAAGAAGTTGTAGACAGTTCTCTATCAAGTTCACTATCAGTGTTGGATGTCCTCTTTGCTAGGGAGTTACTTTTCTTTTCAGGGAACTGTAAGAGAAGAAGTACAAGGCCTGTTAAATAAACCTTTTCTATCCAACTGTTAAATTGTCTGCAATTTCTCCTAGTGACAAAGCAGCACTGGACTTGTTACAAACTCCATTATAAGGAGACAGTTGTAAAGAGTCACCTTGAAAGTAATTAATCTTATCTAAGTCTTTAATTGTAAATGCATGAAATGATAATATGCTAAGCTTAAGGGTGCTTCATTTGATGCGAATACTGGTAATAGGATAGGATTTGTGTCACCTTATTGATGTGTGTTTACACACCACCACTGAGCAGCGGAGCTTAAGGAAAGGACCCCATTTCCTCTGATAAGGGCTATGCCAACTACCTCCCACCAGCCTGACAACAGGGAGGAAGGGAATGAATTCCTCCCTTTGATTCAGAGGTATGGGCTGTGCAAAGGTCTCCATTTCATTTAAGACAGAAGATTTGCAGGCAGAATATCCTTCCTTTTGATATTCTCCCTTGAGAATATCTGGAGGGAGAGAGCCCATCTGAGCAGAGAAGACTAGGCTGCCCTCTTCTCCTTAGCCCTGGCCACACCTAGCCTTGTCCCTCCAGAAGGCAGGCGTACAGGGACTTAATTACTTTCCTTTCTCATAGCATTACTTCTCTCCTAGCTCAGTTTCCCAAAGGGACTTGCATCGCAGCCACACCAGGGCTAGGCCTGGCTCGAAGGAAACCAGACCACAGCAGCCCTGACTTCTGTCTGCATGAGGACGCTGTGATGCTGCCTGTCCCATTGCGGAGTCTGTAAAGGCTCTGCCCGTTTCAGGTACCCAGGTGCCCCAGGACGAGGAACCCATCAGGAAGAAGGGTTGCATGGCCTTGCATGCGTGGCCTGCGATGTGTGCCTGCTGCCAAGCACACTGTGGGCAGCCTGGGAATACAAATCCGAAGCCATGGTTGCTCTGTCTAGCAAACGATGGGGAGAGCGCCAGTCAGTCACTTGGAACTGAACAGTGGGGGGATGTAATAAAAACCTGCAGGGTAAGTCCATTCATCCACACACATTCTCTCTCTCTCTCCTCTCTCGCCCAAGAAAGTAAATGCCACATCTTTTGTATTGCTTAAAATATCCATTGTTAACGTAATGAGACCATTGACAGTAACCTCAAGTCAGCATCCTACGGCAATTCTGACAATTCAGCAGCATCCTCACCGCTCCAAGGAATTGGAAAACACAAGCAGTGCGGAAAACACAAACATCAATGTGCAAAACAAACACATCTGATGTATCAGAGCAGCAACAAAGAGCCTCCAGAGACCACAGGGAAAGAACCTATTTGTTGGGGAGAGCAAACCCGGGGGACATAATGAGCTGGTGAGGCATGGTTCAGCTTCTTGGGATTCGAAAGGTAATTAAAGAAGGCAGAAGTCAGCAGAACAGCATATTACACCGTGACTTCGTTAAAGTCATCAGCACTCACCCCCTACTGAGAAGTCTTCTCTTTTCCTCTCCCCCCACCCCCAGCACATTTTATTACAAAACCCAGGGTCATCTCACATAAACGGAGAAGTTAATTTTAAAACTTTCTCAAAATGCAACTTGGAATTTTAGACTTTCTGTGCAGGAAATGTATAGAGGAATTAAAAGAAAATCAAGTACGAAAAAGGTTAGTCAGACAGTGAAATGAAATGAAACTACAGCTGCAAAACTTACGGATTTTTATGGCTGCGGGAGCCCACAGCAACGTTTTGGTCTCCTGAAGCATAAGCAGAAGCACAAAACCTACCCTGTATGGTTAGATCAGTACATACCTGACACAAACTGCACTGAACCTGGGCCCGACACCCGCCACCAACACAGCTCTGCCCTGCATTCAGAACAAGTGTTTATTTTAAGTATCAGTAAAAGAAAAACCTGTCTACAGTTGGTTGCCACTATATACTAACCAGAATGGGGTATATCTGACACTGAAGAGTATGTGGGGCTAAAGCGTTGTTTTTAAGCTGGTATGGTTACGTAGTTCCACATTTCAAGGTCCTTGGAGATGGAGTTTTGGTAGAAGACCTTGTTCTGTCTCTTTTACTTTTTCATTTTCACTCATAACTAAATATCCTGTGTGCGGCCGAAACTGGACAAAACCCCATTGCCGTGAGAAGGAGTGATCTCATGGTATTTCCGAGCAGGCAGGGTACCCGGCACCGCAGCAGCATGCTGCCATTACTGCAGTAACCAGAATGTTAGGAGACTTTTCCAGAATGACGCAGGATGGAGAAGAGCAGGCTTGCCTACGCTGCCTTGCAAGGCCAGCACCACATGGCCCAATACATCATCCCAAACGCGGCCAGACCCTCCTTGCAAGCTTACATTTCCAGAAAAGAGGAAAAGATCAAAGCAGCGGGAGTACTTTTAAATACAGAGAGAACTGCCTCACTCTGTTCTGCTGCATGAGAGAGGGACTTTGCTGGAGAACTAATTGCTTTTATGTCAAGACAGTAACCTTGCACTGCCTCCAGCCCATCGCCAGCCACACTGACCTTCATTACACCTTGACTCTTTCAGCCCATCTGGCTATAAATTAGGACAGACGGGTTACACCCTTTC
Source organism: Rhinoptilus africanus (assembly GCA_013400135.1). NCBI lineage: Eukaryota > Metazoa > Chordata > Aves > Charadriiformes > Glareolidae > Rhinoptilus > Rhinoptilus africanus. The sequence goes on from VXBO01014855.1 coordinate 199,348, forward strand.
CTTCTCCTGTAACGCACATGGACATCTCAGCAGTGCTGTTGGCACATAAACGCTTCTGCCCTTTCTGTTTCCCTCCCTAGATAATGAGCCATCTATTAAGGAGGCAGTTTTAGCTGGTGATATCTATGTAATTATGTGGGTGAACAACAGAGACAGAGAGCACAGAGGATGGTGGAAACCAGGAAAGGCCAAACGGGCAGAGTTTCCAGAGCCCCGAGAGCTGTAATGCCACCAGTGCCCTTCCCCTTCGTTATGGCCCTGCCACTGGAGCCTGCAAGAAAAGTTTTGCTCCCCCGCAACTCCCAGGCAGCAATTTTCCACACCTCTACTGTGTCAGACTCATTTTTAATAAGCCTCAAACTCCAGGCTATCCCATCAGTGTCAAGTTCTTACATCAACCAGCCTAGGACAGCTGGACATCAACCAGCCCGGTCTTAGGCCTAGACTCCCAGAGGAACCGGATTTTGTCTAAGATTTGTGTGTCTTATCAATCCCCCGCTCTTAACTGTTAGCCAAACAATATCTTTCCACTTGCTCGATTTCTTTGGTATAATTTCTACCACGTGTTTGTGTGCTGTTCCTTAGCTTGTGCCTATATTCACCTGGATTTCCAGATGCTCTCCAGTCCAAACTGGAGTGACCAAGGCTGCCTCCCTTACTCAGGCACAAAATATTGCAGAGGCAGTCTTTTGAACAGGAAAACAATAATCCTGGTACCAAACAGGGAACAAATGTGTAAGAAACACAAGAAGCTAAAAACATTTTTCAGACCTCTGGGATGTATGAGTAGAAAGAACAGTCACGGCTGGCAGCTGGATTTGGGTCCCAAACATCGCTTTGCCTCAGTCCAGATCTGTGGTTTGTCCTAGATGTGAGCGCAAACCCACCCCAAGTCTCATGGCCGCCTGATCTGAATAGTGAGTTTGGCCTCATGATAAAAGAAAAGGTTTTGGGTTAAGTTTTGGGCAATCTGCTACTGATGTTACCGTTTTGTTATTTTTACTCCAGTTACTCACCCATCCTTACCCTACAGCTGACACAAGCTTGGCTCACAGACCTCTCCTCTGGGATCCACTTGTAGCTGCCAGCCCTGCACGCACACACATTAAATCTTACCTAATGAATAATTACCAGCGGACTGGGACGTTTCATTCGCCTGATAACAGCACACACCTCAGGGAACGAAATAACGTTTTGAGGCTGGACACAAATGCACGTAACACAAAGATGTCACAGTTTACCCACATGACAGTCATTGCAAAGCCCAGACACAACATGTGGCAGCAGGTAGGAGAAAAAGTGCCCGATGGCACTAGACTCTGTATATTAACCTAGGAATAGGCAGTTTTTCCTTGGAAGATTTAATAATTTAGGACAACAGTGTATGACTGAGATTAAATACTGCTATTTTCACATCACAGATGGGAAATGGATGCACAGATGCGAGAAATGATTTGCCCAAGATTGTGCAAGGACTTGGTGGCAGACCCACAGACCCCTTCTCCTGTGCACCCATTTCTCAATGCTTTACCTACAACATTTTCCCTTCCCACATTGTGTGTGTCCCAAAGAAAGTTCAGAGTGGGGAGCTTTGCTTGCACAAGCATAGCAGGAGCGCTAAAAGTCACCCAGACTTTCAAACAGAAGCTGGAAATCCTGTGTGGACATGCTGTCTCTGGCTTGGGTCTACGTTTGAGACCCCAGCCCCAAGAAAACAGATGGGATACTGACTCCAGAGAGCTGTTACACTGCCTCCTCTTCTGCAGCAAAAGCGGATACTATCACCTGGCCATCACATAGCCACAGACAGTCTTTACATCAAATATGGCTGTGTCTCCATTCTCCTCATTTTTATTTCATGCTGGTGAAGAACACTGGGCTGACTGCACTGGCCTCAACTTACCCACATGCCAGAGTGACAGAATCTCTCCTTCACCTTGTCGGGCCAATGCACGTGCACTAGGATGTACTGGGACCAGCCTGAGGGCTGGAAGGGCAGTTGGGTTTCCATGGTTCACTCCCACATTGGCCTCTCTCTCGGACAAAAACGCAAAGAGAAGAGTGCCAAGTGGAAGAGGTGAGGGAGGTAGGCGCACACTTGTGGAACCGGATTTGCAGTGACGCTGTGTTTCTAACCCACAGGCCAGCAAGCACTCTGCTGCTGGTGCAGGGCTAGTTTTCCTTCTGCCAAACGTACCCGGATTTGTGCTGGTAACAGATTTGCATTCAGTAACATCCTGTATGTAAAGTCTTTGCTTCTAATTTCTTGCTTGGCTGACTCCTTTGCCCACCATGTTAGAAGTGAATTTTGGTCCAAAATGAGAAAGAGCATCATGCAGGAGGCAGAACTATGCTGGGGAAAATAAAACAGCACAGCTTCCTGTAAATAATGACTACATGGGAAGGAGCATTCAGAAAAGGCGCTGCATTAATATGCTATCCACAACCTTAAATTTGGATGCAATTTAAATAGGTACACAGAATATAGAATTGAATATGTTTTCTGATCTCTAAAAGGAATAGTCTATAAACAGACTAGTCTATAAATAGACATTTAAGTCTATTAAAATATCGGTTAAGACCCATGAAGGCATTCAGTGAAGACATAAAATTATATTTATCTGTCAAACTCACCACAAAATGGCTACAGCCTTTCCCTTTTTTTTCCCTCCTTTGCAAAACAATAGGAGACAAACTGGTTTATCTTACTGTACCTGTTGTAAATACCTTTATGGCAAGGTAATTGCTAAGTGCATTGTGTTGAACAATTCGTTAGTTTGTTAGAGGAACATTTATCATGCCCTTTGGAGATGGCAGAAGAGAATTCCCCTGTGACCTTTGGAAAATGAAATCAGTGGCATTACTCAGAAGCCAAAGTAAAGAAGTTGAAAAACAGATGTAAGAAGGGCTTCCCACGCCTCCTGAAAAAGACACAATCCACGGTTCCACTGGAGCCGAGTGAGCTTATTCCAGCCCTTTTAGACCATTAATGATTTGTGCCTAACTAGCACTCAGGGTAGGTGATTCAACGCTGAAAGCGCTGCAGGGCTCCCTGTCCTGGGCACAGCCCGGCTCTCGTCATCACAGCAGTACAGGACATAACACCGTGGGCTGCCTGTACTGGAGAGAAGATCATGAGCTCGATTGTGTGCCACAAACAAAGGAAGAGCCATTATCAGACCCTGCTTTGCCAGGCTGCATGAAAAACCGCCTCTGCAAATTGCACAATGCCCCTGGATGTTCCCAGCAGTGCCATGGCAGGCCCACGGGGCTGGCGCTCGGACAGGGAGGAAGCCGGATCTCCTCCCTCCCACCCTCCCTCCCAGCATGGGAAAGCTCAGGAGAGCTGTTGTGTAGGCAAAAACCCCCTCACTTATCTCCTGGGAAAGGGCTGTGCTCTTCTGGAGTGACGTCTGATGCACAGAGTTGTGGTCATGGATCAGAGGGAGCACGGCATGGCGGTGAGATGCAGCGCAGAGCTTTGGGGAGCACCCAGAGAGGGAAACAGGAGAGACATCAGAGTTGTTCTCCTTGTGCATATATCACATTCCTTTTCCTCAGCCTGCACTCATCTTGCTCACTGAGACAGCATACCCCAGTGCATTACAATAGGAAACGATTTAAAGGACAGGAAAACACTCTAAATACCAAGCCTGTGAAAACTGAAGACCCCATCTCATGCTCACCATGGAAGAGGTGTAGTTTAAAAAGACAGCGAGGCTGATGTGATACCACGGTCTTTGCTGTTCATCAGTCGGATGAGTATGTGTGCCTGCCCCAAGGAGGGACAGGAAGAAAAGCGCAGCTGGGGCAGAGGGAGGGGGCTGCTCGGGGGCTTCAGAGGTACTGTCAAAATGCAGCGTATGGCTGAAATCTCCAAGTAGCACAAAATTCCCATTGGAACGGCAAATGGTGACATTCCCAGCCGATGCTGAGTGGGCAAGATTTCACCATGAGCGGATGTGACCGTGATAAGCAGTGTTTGTGACCTACTCGGCTTCATTTCACTTGCCTGAGAGTCCATCTGCTTGGAGTGCCTCCTCTGCCGCCTCCTCCTCCTCCGCCTCCACTCTTACTGGTGGCACCAGGGATTTACGAGGCAGCAGGGAGCATTTCCTAATATTGGTTGGGTGTAACTTTCCAGCATGACTGATCATGCTATTAACTGTGGCAAAGGGAAGAGCACAAGTGGGCAGGCAAGGGAGAGCACTTCAAACCCTGGAGATGAACAATAAGTGATATTAAATAGTTCTATGCATGCAAAATAAACGTATGAAGCTTGCAAGGCTGTTGTTACAGATGCCACTGGGTTTATTAGAAAAGGGGAAAGCTAATTAGGAAAGTGGAGCCTATCTAGAAAAAGTGAGACCTATGTAAACAAGACAGAAAGGACCTGGGAGTCAATGGAGTTAGAGTTGCAGGAGAGTTTTAAATTAAAAACTGGGGGTAAGGGAGAGGTATGGGAGAACATACAGTTTGGTTGAAGCTTTCAAATCTTTCTGTTAAGAAAGAGGATAGGACAGAAGGCAATGGAGATAAGTGGAAAACAGGGAAGACCAGTGTCTATAAATCTATAAATGAAGCCCCAACTAAGGTGCCTGCATGTGCGCACTCCCCCTCCTCAAAAAATCCCCCAAACAAACACCCAGAAACCTAGCTAGCTCACGACCACATTTAAAACCCCTTCTGTACCAATGGCAGCAATCTGAAAATAAAGGAAGATGAACTAGAATGCCTGGCTTTAAATAGAAATATTGGCAACACCCCTATCTGGGAAACTTTCTAGAAAGAGCTAACTAGTAAAATACTGTTATACCAAGTTTAAACAGTATAAATGTCAGAACAGTTCATGCCTGGGACGGAAAAATAAGTAAGTGACTCAAGTTCTCAGAAGATCGACATAGATTGAATGTACCAAATTAAACGTTTACCTTTAAAAAGGGGAACCACATAATAGTGAGGAAATTTGTCAAATCAGCAGCTAAAAACACTAAAACACTTGAAGACGATATAAAATTGTTTAAAGACACTCTACAGCAGGCTTAGCATCAAATAAAATATTGACATGTAAAGAAAAAGTAAGGCAATGTGATTAAACCTTGTAACACTTCTGAGATGTATAAAAAAAAATTCTTCCAAAAATAGGGAGTTAAGGAAGATGGGAAAGAACACAAAGGCTGACAAAGTGGATGTGAAACTACAATAAAGTACAAGAAAATGAAAAGCAACTTGCTAAAGGCATAAAACTTAATGGTAAGTTTTTTTCAAGCACAGCAAAAGCAGGAGGCTGCCAGAGAGTTCGTGTGGTTGATGGATGATCTGTACGTAAAAGCAGTGCTTGAGAGGGACAGGCTGTAGTAGAAAACCAAACCAAACCATACCACATTTGTTGTGCGGGTGTTCCCAGTGGAACACCCACACTGGATTACTCTTTAAAGAGGAAAAGTCTTAGAGGGCAGTTCCATGACACCTTCAACAGGACCAGGCTGAGGCCACTGTGACCTCTCCCTTCTGCTCGGCCAGGGTCTCCTGCCCCATTCCTTGCATCAGCGCTGGTCATTGCCCAGTCCCATGGTGGGATGGCTCAGGCAGTGAAGGCAGACCCAAGTGAGCCACCAAGGGCACGGGCGATGCTACACACAGCCTGGGATGCCAGGTAGCTCCAGGGCCAGGGAATCCTTGCTTCGGTGTTATGAACTACCCACTTTCCCAGGGAGAATTTTGATGAGGGACTTCTAAGACTGGGGGATGTGGAAGCTGGAAGCTCAAGCCAGCATGCAACAACAAAAAGACATTATGGAAGAGCTGTGTGAAGGGCAGAGACCTTGGACATTAATTTATGTTCTTGGGTCTCCTCCTTGCCAGAAAATTGGCATGTGTTGGAGGAACCCAGGACTATGCCATAAACATACCTGGGTCCTGCTGCACACAGGAGCCAACAAATGTCACCCTGGTGAGGGCAATGACAGCACAGCCCACCAGGTCTCCTCACCACGCTGTCTGGTTAGCACTCAGTGGGCAAGGAGGGGCAATGCGTTGAGGATGCGAATATGACACTTCTGAGCTCTACGGTTCAGAGAGAAAGCAGGTGGATCTCAGTCAGCCCCCTGAGGTGATCCATGGAGGCTGGTAAGGGCTGGCATCCTTTTCCAGACACAGAACTTCTCCATATAGCAAAACATTCACTCTCCGTGCCTCACTGAAGTCCCATCTACATTAGGATAATATTCACCTCACGAGGTCGCTTCAAGAATTAATTGATATTAATTGAGCTTTGAGATTCTTAGATGCACACACAAATTATTTAAACATCTTTTAAGCAGTTCTCTTTTAAATGTGAAACAGACACAGTTACGTCAAGGTCCTTTCAATTGGATATGTGACCATGATGAAAGTGAGGGTCTGGAGCTGATCATCTTCCAAGTGGGAGCACCTGGGGTGGCTGCTCTGTCTAGATGCCAAGCACCACACAGGCACTGGAAATTCAAAACATTCCAGTAGGTGATTTGTTACACCAGCCTTTTTCATCTGTGCTAGATCAGGCTGGGAATCAACACAGCACAGCCTGCCTGTGACGGACAGAACCACGCTGCGGTCATTCAAAGGAGTGGCGTACGCAAGTTGTATCCTCTCCTTTCTCCACATTTCTGCTTATTCAATAATTAAGCAATTAAAAAAACTCTCAGTTTTCCCATAAACATCTGCCACAAGCAATTGCATTTGGCCATGTCTCGGCAGGTCTTAGTTCCACAAACAGATAATTTCTATTTTTTTAATGGTAGCTCTCCAAGATTTTATTTGGAACCACGTTGTGCTATGCAAAGCAGAAAGAGAGAATTTACACTTTATCGTGACCCCAGAACGGGATTCTCTGAAACCAAGCCCAGACAGGAATACAAGTAGATGACACTCACAGGAGGATCTGGTACGCTACACTAATTAAAACAAAATTAAATGAAGATAATGAGCCTTTGATGATTGCCTCTTTTCCTTAAATTTGGTTATTTGCAATTTCCTAGCCACATGGATCTTCCAAACCAAAAATTTAAATGTTCCTCTTCTTCTCCAAGTTTCAGCACGCTCTGAGGGCGTTAGAGACCTCTCAGGGCGGTGGGGTTGGAAACCCTGTCTCCTATGTGTCCCAGCCAAGCTCCTGAGCCAACCAAGCTCCTGAGCCAGGCAAGGTCGGTTCAGATTCTGGAAATCTTGCTTTGGATGCACTGGGTGTTTAATTCCTTGCATCCCTTCCTGAAACATCACATGGTCCGGTCATGCCATATGGTCTAACCAACAAGCTTAAGGTTTAGATTGTTGTTGCTTTTTCAATCAGACTTTAGGTCACCATCCATTAAGCCTTAGGCACTTTGAAGCTCATGCATGTAATTAAATCCAGTTAAATAAAGGCTAAAATCCATCTTGTCTTTATACCATCTTGGGTGCTGACCTGAAAGAAGCTGATGTTGTGTTTGCACTTTTCAGCACTCCACAGTGGAGATCAAACACGTCCCATTTCTCATGCTGGGATTAATAAGTGCCTCCCGGCTAATTGAACCCCTCAGCTTCCATGATACCAATACATCCACCACTATCCTTTCCAAACATGTTAGCCACTTTCATGGTTGCCATTACTGTGGTCTCTGATCAGTCTCATAGTCTTGAATGCATCCATACCCATCACATCTCTGCGACAGAAGCTGCCTTTGCCAAGAGTAGCGATGGAAATCTCTGGACTGGAGAAGAGAATACATGTCCCATGCCATGGCAGACACCTTCCAGCTCCTTGGAGTCCTTGGCAGCCAGCACAATCACTGCATCAACTTTTCTTTCCCATTTTCTCTCTAGCAAAAGGCATGGGCCAAATCCCACTGGCATCTACAAGCATTTTACCATGGACTTCACAGACATTCTACTGACTTCCACAAACTTGGCTCAAACCTGATTGCTCCTGCCAGCCATCCTGTATTCCTGGACTTTGCAGGGTAACTGCTAAGGACAGAAATAAATCCTTTGTTTACTCTGGTAACTGGAGAGCTGCTTTAACCTCTGGCTAAAAACAGGTGCATTTTCCTATCAGGTTCATGAGTCACTCATCCCAGGAAAGGCTGGTGAACTTGGAAAGCCCAGCACTCACTGAACAACAGGAAAGGATGACTTTTTGATTGAATGGTGGCAAATTTCATCATCTGGTTTTCCTGGGTGGCTTTTTTCTTTTTAAGTCATGTTAAGTCATTGGTTTAACACAGCTCAGGCCTGTTCCTCGCAAATTCCTTTTCTGTGTGGTGTTTCAGCATCATATCCAGTCTGGGATGAAAAACACTACCGGTGTTAGACTCCTACAGGAAATAGCAGGTGTAATGTATGACTGCATAAACAGTGCAGACAACTAATACCCCTGTAATAGATTTTGTGCTTGGTACAGCATAATCAGACCTTTCAGGAGAGACTCTTGTGGATTTTTTTTGGTTTTGTTTTGTTTTTAATATGAAAACAAAATGCTCCCTTTCTACAGACCTGTTTTCACAGAAAACAGTATTGCTTCTCACATACCGTCAAGCCAAGGAACAGCCAAGGAGTTCTTAAAAGGTTGCCTTCAAAGGTGACTTCTTTTTGATGAATGACAAAAACCCACCCTGCAATATCTTTCTTACACAATTTTACCAGTAGAAATTCAGGTCTCATCACTCTGGTTTGGCATAGCTGAAGACTTATGATGACATCCCGAGAAGCCACTCTGGGGATATTTCTCCTGTGCAGAGTTAACTCATGTTTTGACTCAAATTAAAATCAGTGGCTCTTGTCCTACACAGAAGAGAAGCCTCTGACCTGGCCAGGGTGTGCTCTCAGTCCAGACCAGCTTACCTGGTTGTCTCTGGAGAGCAGAACCTGGGACTGGACCCTTCCTGTTTTGCACTGTGACTGCGGACAGGAAAATTAAATGAAAATAATTGGAATTCCAATGCACCTTCCCTATCTCCCCTGTGGCAGACAAGTGGCTGTGAAAGAATCCTACAGCCTTTGAGCAACACAAAAGTCTGGTGCTATGGCCAGATACACTCAGAGATGTTCAAAGGAGTCCTCTCTTCATGTCTATGTCCTTCAAGGTAAACCAGAGCATGAATGGCAAAGAGAAGGCTTGACATTCTTGGCACTGCAAATGAAGCAGATATGTGTATCTTTGATGTACTGGAGGAAAACATATATAAATCCCTCTCAACAGAGCTATACAGAGGAACATGGCAAAGCATCTCCCCCTTTACAAAAATCAAAGACTTTCTTCTTTGTTTTGTATCACAAAGCACAAATATTTCCAGTTCCTGCCCATCCCCACCCCATTCCTCCCTCTCCCCCTGCCCTGCCCTGCTTCAGGTCACTTTGAACCACTTACAAAACCAACAGAAAGTCAATTACCAGCATACATTATTGCAGGGTTAATTTTTAACCTCTTCCAGCTGCACAGTCAGCTGGCTCGATAAGACATGTTCCTCAAGCTGGTGATCAAATGACACCTTTCCATTCCTGTTATGCATGATCTGGAGGATCCCACACGAAGGCAGGACTGCACCGTATGCTCACCTCCCTGGCTGGAACCCACGCTAGGACAAGAGAGGGCTGTGGGGATGGATGTAAGAGGGAAGATGAGATGAATGTGACACATGCATCTGGGAAAAGTTACATTAATGTGGGTCACTATGAGTCTTAGAGGTTTATAGGAAGGGTGTCAGTGTCACAGCCAGTGCTTATTCACCATGACCAAAGGCAGTGTCAACAGGCCTACGGGGAGCAAAGTGCTGGCCAGGATCTGTCCATGAGCTCTCCAGGGGCCACAGGCTTGGTGGAGAAGGTGCCAGCACACACTATACACTTGCTCCATGACGTTAGAGAGAGGATCTACAAAGCATAACCAAACCCTGGTGGGCCAGGAGTCAGTCTTTGCCTGGCTTGCATAGGGACCTGCAGCCTCTCAGCCGCAGCAGCACGGAGCCTGCCACCAAGCCAGCTGGGGAGAGGCACAGGGACGAGCATCACGTGGGGCCCCAAAAAGTTGGGTGAGCTCAAGCAGAAAGGATCCTGCTCCTCTCTGCCACCTCCCGCAGCCTCAGTGCCCAGCCATATGCTTCAGCTGAACCAGCTCGCTAGCCCTGCAAGACACCCAGCTCAGAAAAATGTAAATAAAAAATATAGAAAAATATAAAAAGAAGGGGTGAGCGGATATTTTCTAGCACAGCAAATTTAACCAGCTCATCCAAAGGGTTTGAGGAGCACCAGAGCTGTTGTAAATGACGGGAGAAGGTGACAAGACCCAAGATTGGTGGGGAAAGAAGATCTCTCCGGTGATGGGTAGCTGCTAAAAGGCCTGGCACCATGACAAGAGCAACACCTTTAGGCTGTGTTGAGGGAACAGGCGCTTGAAACTGCAGATATTCAAGCTGAAGCAAGTGCTTGCTCTCTTCCTGGCTCCCTCCTTCAGCCTTTCCACAGCAGTACCCTGTGTGCCCACGGCCACGCGGCTCCTCCGGGACTAGTGCTGGCACAGGGGAGAACAGACTTATGCTGGACCCAAGTGCCAGTGAGATTATGGCAGGAGTCTTAACAGCAACACGGAATACAGATTTACACCTTACTGAGAAACATTTTATAAAGCGTGTGAAGATTTGTCAAGCCTCTTTTTGGAGTTATGTCCCTGGACTTTTCAACTAAAAAGCAATTTTTGTAATTTTAATTGTAGAAGAGGTATGATCAGCTCTCTGAAACAGCCCTAACTGGGAAAAGCCCCAGGTGCAAATACTTTTCCCATAGGCGTAGTTTGGAACAGAATAGAATCAGAAAAGCACGATGAAAGGAAAGTTCAAACCACCAGGTTGGTGCTCAGGTTGGTGATGCCTGCACAGGCAGCAAAGCCTCAGCCTCCAGCCCCACTTCCAGTGGCCAAGCTCATGCATGAGAGTAACCCTCCCAGCAAGATAAGGCTGGAAGGGGAGTTTTTGACAATAAAACTGCCTAAACAACAGCCCCAGCACCGCCAGCCCAAATGGTGGGAGAAGTCAAGAGCAAAATCCAGCAGAGTGGGTGAAACAGAAGCGGTGATGGAACCACACTCAGACATAAAAATGACCATATGTTCTACTTAAAAATAATTACTCTGATCTCAGCTGTCCTTAATACCACTAGTAAGGAAACTGGTTACTTTATTATATCTTTCTATACAAAAAAAGGAATACTACTACTACTAAAAATACTTCTAACTCAGTGACAATTTAATCAAGGCTTCTCAATTCACCTCCACACTCATGAGCCCCGTGGGATTCAACCACCTTTGGGGCAGCCAGTGTAACATGCCATGTGAGCACAAACACAACTATTTCTAGTTGCCTGCTTGGAGGCCGGAATACTCAGTAGCCAGCTCAGCCTGCTATGAGTCTGATCTGCCTCAGACACTAAACCAGGAGCGAGAATCCACTTCTGCTTCCACCACCATCACTGTTAAGCCAGCACCATCTCTCCTAACAGCAGAAAAAAGGGACCAGTCAAAAGCAGGGTGAAAAAGGATCTTTCTGCCCTGCCAACCTTACACATTGAAAGCACCAGAGAACGGGAAGGTGATGGCTTGGCATGTTTTCACAGCAGAGAGGGGAAGGATGTCAATAATACAGAAAAATGCACTCTGCAGCTCTCACAGTACCAGTGCTGTAACACACATGCATTTCTGGGCCACCTAATAATAGCAGAGTATTGATAAATGGAGGGCTGGGACTAGGGTGGACTGTAAGTGGGGAAAGAGATGATGACAAAGGAAAAGCTGGTGGGGGAAGAGGCAGGAATTGATTAATATGAGAAAATTAGGGGCCCGTAGTTAGCTCCGCTGTCAGCTGTCCAGATGTAGGTGGAGGACATAAGTGGGCAGGCTGGCCAAGGTGACAGCCTGGATGCAGGAATTACGGGGTGTTCATCACCATGGAGGTGACGAGTGTCAGGTGAGGGACCACAGCTTGATGGGAGGCAATGGCTTTTGTTTCTACACTGCCTAGTTTAAGCCAAACTAGCCCGAAAGAGCACAGCCCAACGCAACCAGCCACTCCTGGGCTGCAAAGCAGAGCAACCTGATGCTCTGTGCTCCAGCCCCCAGCAGAGAGAGAGAGAACAGCTTTCCCATCACCACCCACCACCCTCTGCCCCCAATCCTGCACGATGGCCAGGGCCAGGCTTTTACACAAGTGCTGATTTAACAGGATTCTCCACCTTTCCCATGATCTGGTCCTTCAGAGGTCCAGAGGGTGAGGCCATGATGTAAGGGAGCACTTTGCAGTGAGAGGGAGAAAATCCAGCGGTGTGGAGTTCCCCCCCACCACACCAGGAGAAGCAGCACAGCCTCTCTGCACGCCCATAAGTACTTCTCCCTGGGAAGTAAATTGCTAGTAAATAAACCAACATATATGTCAAGGCTTGGTTTGGTTTTTTCCAACCTTTTCAAGCACTTAGCAGCTATGAAGAGAGACAGGAGGATCTAGTTTTGGTAAGGAATTGGTGAAATCTTACAGTTCTTGTTTATGTGTCAGGCTTTGAGGAGCCAGTGCTGAGTCTGGGCTGAGCACAGCCACAGGCCGGCCACGAGCAAGCCCGGACTTAACCACCGCAGGGAGAGCACGTCAGAGAAAAACCCCTCGTGGATTCCCAAAACGGACAACAGCTGATCTGATCCTGAGGTGACTAATAACAATTTGGACTGATTTGACATGATGTGGCTTTACTGGAAAGTTAATTTTTTTTTACCTTTTTCCCTCCCAGCATGAAAAGGCTCCCACCCCTTGCTGGATTCCAGGGAAATACAGAGGAAGCTCAAACAAAATAACAATTTACTTCAATGCTGTAAATGTCACACCGATGCTCATGGGAGGGAAGTGGGTAATTTCATCTGATCTGTGCTAAAATGTCCTAACTAAATCGTGTTCAGATCTGGTATCTCAAACAGACCGCACAAAAACCAGGGCCAAGAGCAGAGAATAAAAACACGCACTGAAGAAGAGAAATTTAAGTCTCTGTCAAAACACAGTATGAGTCAGGCCTCTGCACCTTGCTCTTGATCAGCTTTTCTAATTATCCATCCTGGGTTGGTTGGTTGTTTGCTTGCCATTAAAATATTATTTCCCTGGTCTCTGGTTGAAACCTATTATGCTTGCTCTCTCTAGGCTTCACGGAAGCATTATCAGCCTTCAAAACCTCCTGCATTCCTCCTTCATGCTCCTGTTCCTGCACCACATCATCCTCTGCCAGCCCAGAGGTGTCAATTAGAGGATCATCCCAGGGCACTCGTATGATGCCATCAAAAAGCCGCCGTGTCACCTCCTCACACCACTTCCTCAGCACTCATTCCTATGATCCCCATTTTGCTGTAAGGGAGGAGCAGGAAAACAAATGTGACCTGTGCTTCTCCAGGACACAGTCGCAGCAGCTCTTTCTGTCATATTAGTAAAAGGAACCGGCAGAAAGAAGCCTGTTATTCCAGTTCTGCCAGTCACCTGATGACAGAAGCAATTGATCCTAAATGCAAATAAAAATGTTATGAAATGAGTAAGAGCCGGCTGTCCGTCAAAAAAATTTGCAACCATAAAATTGCATTTTTTCTTTCCTTAGTAACAAGTTTGGAAACAAAAATAAATTTGTTAGCGGAACCATCTGGAGGTGCTTAGTCTGTAGGTTTCTCGAAACAATACTGAAGGATGAGATTTTTAAAAGTTGGAGAAGAGGCAGACAATAAAGTTGTCCCGTTCTTCCCCTTTTCTAAACATACTCATCAGCAGAGGTACAGAAAACATAACAGAGGGAATTCAAGAAGCTCAGAAATGTTACTTTTTTTCTATCAAGTTCTGAATTTTCCAACATGAGTCTTTTCAAGTGGGATGAAGAGAAATGTCTATTTTTTTTTCTTAAGAAACAAATAAACAAAGAAGCCACCCACAAAGCATAACACCACAAGCCATCCAAGTCGTGGTTGCAAAGTGAGCATTTCATATAAACCTAATGTCTAGTTTTGTGAAATTCCTCCTGAGAAAAGCTCTAAGCCACAAATAACTCAATTATAACATTTTCAGACCTGAAGTTCTCAGGATTCATACTGTTTGGGAGCATTTGCATTTTCCCCCTCCTCCCTTCCTACTTTGCTACACCAAATATTTCAGGGAAGTGTTTAAATGTGAGTAAAAATCTGCTTTCAGTGCTGACTATAATTTTCAAGTACACAGTATTGAATAGGGAGGGGAGGAGAAACTGTCTTGATTTTTTTGTGGCTTTATCCTGAATCACAAAGGCCAGATGGGTAATTTCAAGCAGAATGATTTTTAAGTCTGAATGGGAAACACACAGAACAAATGAGAGAAAAAGCCAAGCCTCCCGCGTAGCAGGTCCCTCCTATGGCCGTCCTCGGAATGAAAGATGCAAAGCATCATCATGCCCCTGCAGACCCCTCAGAGATGGAAAGCTCCAGAGCACTGCAATGCCTTTTTAAAAGACACTCCATAGCTATATGCTCCAAATTTATAAGCCTGTCTGTTCCTTCACAGATGATATAGGATGGATGAACAGTGAAAGGCAAAGCTCTTTTTCACTTTATTAATATAAACGAGGCCAATTATTTTCTTGTGCAGAGGCTCTTGTGTGCATGTACTTGGTGTGCAAATAAGACAGTGCAATGTTATTCTGACTTGGTCTCTACCTGCTACCAGATGGCTAGAATAGAGAATAAACATTTCTAGGAGCATATCTTGCTCCACTCCCCAAAGTTTCTTCCCATCCCTCTGCTATGACTTACTTAAACAATTATTCCTATACTTATACAATTCCGATGCTGAGTCACCTCTACTGATTAAATCATTGTAAAGGGATTATCTCCATTTAATCCTTGTTGTCCTATAGATACAAATTAGAGCAGCATTTGAAACGCACACAAGCCAACTCAACCTCTGTGTTTAACTTACAGTTTCCTTGCTTGTTGAGGACTCTGTGGCCTCCCTTGCCTTAACGAATATCTTGCTATTTCTTCCCTTTCCAAAACTCAGACATCACATCTGCACCTACACAATCCATCTGTTCTTGTACTGTGCCTCTCCATATTCCCTTCTCCATCTGCCTCTGCTCTTTTACCAGCTACCCAGGCTCCACCACCCTTTCTCTGGGCATCTCACACACTGAATCCCAGCTGGGCTTGTGCTTGTCCCTTCAGTATAACCAGAAGAGCATCCCTGCTCCATGAGCTGCTGCTCTGCTCAACACCTCCTTCAACCAGGGCACGGAGAGCACACAACCAGTCCACAGTGGCAAGGCCTCTTTTGACTGTTAATATTTCTTGAAAATTTGCATATTTAGGAAATAAGGACAAGCTTGAAGCTGTATGACCACGGCCCCCTCTTTTGTAGCTCTTCCTTTGTAATACGTTACATGTCATGTATTAGGTTGCCGACTCTTTGCTCTGCGCAATGTCTCTGTTTCCAGTTTTGTAGTTTGACATGATGAGCCTCCAACCTTGAGTTCAGGCTGAGTGACATAGAATCATAGAATCACAGAATTGGTTGGAAGGGACCTTTAAGATCATCAAGATAATGATGATCATCAAGATAAGACATGATAATAAATAACCAGTAACAAATAAACCATAATAAGTTTCCGCACGCTTACAGAGTATATCTGAAGGACACAGTCTGCACAACAGCATCCCTGGAGATTGCTTCAAACTGGTGGAAGTAATACTCCAAGGCTTCTCTAAGCCTGGAAGTAAACAACCTCTCTGTGGCACACCCTGTGCTCCACCCACCAACTCTCTTTCCAAAAATAATGGGCTGTGAGTGAAAACGAAAGGGTTAATTTCTGGTGAACCTTTCTAGGCTATTCAGTTTCCTTGCAGACTCCAGCTCATCGGAGGCATTCGAGGTGAAGGATAGAATTACACCCTGGGCATATTTCCTGTACTTAGTGGGTGGATAGAGCACAACTTCCGCGCTAATAATGTCAAGGTAATTAGGACATCCTGCAAAACCTGTAACAGGGAAGAAAAAACCATTGTTTATTGTCATTTCTATTGCTGAGGTGGTGAGCTCCTCTCACAACTCTTCTTGCCTTTCGTTTTGAGCCCATCTCTACTTTAGCCAAGACATGACTGTGCCAGACACAAGAATCCTGGGATACACAATATGGACTTAGGCTAAAGCATGATTTTTTTTTTTTCCAGCCGCACCACTCCTCCCACCTCTGTCTCAGGGCCTGAAGCAGTCACTGAATCTGGCACTTCTGATCCTTATGGGAGCCTCTGAGCCACCGCTCTGCAGAAACACATCTCTGGCTCAGCAGTGAGTTAGTTTATGCAGCGTGACACACTCCCAACAAGATGGCAAGGGAACCCCTTCTCCCACAAAGCAGACTCTAGCCTGGTAGTCAGGACAGCCCTCAGACAGGGGAGGCAGGGCTCTAGAAAGGCATCTTCCCTCTCGAGAAGACCCCAGTGTGCAACAGCTTCTTACTGGAGTCACTTCTCCATACTTCTTCTGTAGAGAAATGCTTCTTGCTCGGATCTTGAAAGAAAAGGCACCAGCCCTGACCTTCAAGAGTTATGAAGCCCAACAGCCCTCTTCCAGGCCATGGGGGCCACAGAGTGGGGTAAGACTGAAATAATTCTGTTCAGCATTTCCTACTGGCTCCCCTAAAAATCTCCCTTCTTTGATGTAGGCTTTGGTGGATCCGTCCCTGTCCCTTAGGAAGTCAGATTTTGGAGAGAAGTAACAAGCTTTTGTTGGGGCCAATGAATGTAGCTGGAAAAAAAACAGACACGCTTTGAGTAACTGAAACTTTTTTTAGATGTCTGTTTCATAAGATTTTTAGCAGCAGACAACTGACCCTACAGGTTTTCTGAGACCTGCCTCTCCTCTCAGTAAAAATACGCCAAGGATGATACGGCTGCAGGGGCACAATATTGGGAACCAGTTGTATGTGCAGCCCAGGCCCCCAGCCCAGGGTCTGCATTCGCCAAGGGGGATGGATGGGAAATAAGACAACTACAAGACAATGCGTAAGCCTTCGTCTCTCTCCAAAAAAAAAAAAAAGATCCTTTGCTTGTCTTTTCTGGCTGCGGTCATCGCAGCCTGTGCATGCACACAGATGCCAGCACAGCCCATCCCGTATCACAGGAAGCGTCTACGTGGTCAGATGCAGACAGTCATATGGTAGCTCAGCCTCATCGGAGAGCTGGGGGCTGCTGGGCTCCTGAAGCCGTTTAGATGCATTAGCAAGGACCATCTCAGTATCACTTAAGGCTTGGCAGGAGAACGTGACTGAGCAGACGTACCCTTGACCGGGGACACTAAGTACTAATTCATGCATACGCTGCCCAGCTAAACGGGCCTTATGTCCATAATGGAACACAGATAACGATCTGTTAAACTATTGCTCTTTCCTTTCATAAAGTTTCCTGGCTGCGGGGTGCTGATGTTCGTAAGCACTTCAAGGGAAGCACCATTGATTTTTTCTCAGGTGGAGGATTTCAGGATGCCGCGTGTCTTGTGTTTGCTCTGCCAAACATATTTCCAAGAGTCGTGGTTTTGCACACATTGCAAGCACAGCCTGCATCGATATCCTGGGGAGAACTGTGATTCTAATTAACGACAGAGTCCTTCTAAAGGTGTCTCTATTAAGCTTGTACCTAAGGGCAGTCTGCTAGGAAATTTCCCTTCCCTCTCACGTGGCACAAGCTGTTGCCATCTGCAAAAGATATTGACAATAATGCTGAGCCTAATTTATTCAGTGCACTGCTGCTGGGCTCGTGGGGAGAGCCACATGGTGTACAAGCCCTGTCTGAAGGGGCTGGTGTGTAATGAAATTCTGCACTTGCTTTACAGAACTGCCAGGTTTTCAAATCGCACTTGTGATTGTCATCAAATTCAGCCTGTAAAAGAAAGCTGTGCATTTCAGATGTGAGGCAGAGGCAGGAAAAAAGGATCTTGGGTCCTGAAATAAATAAAGGTGACTCTGGAAGAGTTTGAAAAAGTGACATTGTGAAAATAAGTAACAGCATAAGTCTACACAGGATTGCTAACAATCAGAAGATAATTGTCTGTAACAATGCTTTTCCCCCTATATAATAATACTGGTATCTACAGGCTGGTCTCCACTCAGAATTTACTAGCATAATTATACTGCTAAAAACACCAGTATAGCTCTGTTTGGACACACTTATTTCAAAATAAGTACATTCATATAGGGTGGAAATACTGGTGTAACATAAGGTATAATTATTCTGGTAAACTTTCCTGTGCAGACAAACCCTAAGGAAAAAAAAATCTTGTCTGGCTCATTGTATGCACTGATTTTAGAAGCAATCTCTGACCAACAGAGGAAAGAGCGAGTACGCCCACCCAAAAGACAGGTCCCACAGTCTGTGCTTCTCTATCTGCCTGGCTAGAACCAACAAGCTGAGACTTACAGAAAAATCCACCTTTCCACAAAAGTCTGGAAGGAGGAGGTTGGTGGCCGAAGTGACTAAGTATCAGCAATGCCTTTGGTCTAGCTCACTGTTTCCTCTTTGCTGCTACAACGTGGGAATGAAGCTGTGGGATAACTGGGGGTGGGAGAGCTGCAATGGTTGGTCTGGGCACTGCCTTTCCCTCAGAGACCGAGAGTTTCACATACAAAGCAGCCCGTGCCTCTCAGCCTTCTGGAGGAGCACGGGCTGGCAGAGGTTAGCGGTTGACCCTAACCCTTCAGCCTGGGAGTGGGTTGAACTGAGGCAGAGGCAGCAGAAATTCCTGCTGACGGGTCCAGAAGGGTCACCTAGTGATAGACTTAAGCTCTACGCAAACTCTGAAGAATGTCCCAATTGAGCAAGCCAATCTTGCTCAGGCCACCGAAAAGGTGGGGATTTCATGGGGCTGCTCAGCTGCAGGATTTTCCACCCATTTCTCTTCTGAAAAGGAAGATCCCAGGCACTGGGCTTAGGCGCTGTAATCCTGAAGGTCATCCCAGCAGGTGGACCTGCTGGGAAGTAGTTCTGAGGAGAAGGATCTGGGGGTCTTGGTAGACAGTAAATTATCCATGAGCCAGCAATATGCCCTTGTCACCAAAAAGGCCAATGGAATCCTGGGCTGCAGAGGGAAGAGTGTGGCCAGCAGGTCGAGGGACATCATTCTCCCCCTCTACTCTGCACTGNAATTCCATGATCTGTGAGCAGCCCGTGACTGTTCCCTGCCTCAGTGCTTTGCTCAACACCGCCTGCAGTGACACAAATTTCATGGGTTTCAACCACTTCCTTCACAACGCTGCCTCATAGATATCCCCACGAGGAATGCCATTTCCTTTTGCTAAGCTTTTCATGCTATTTCTAGTCATGCCCAAGTAGCTATTCTCCTGTCCAGCTTACTCAGCCTTTGAAGACACACAGCTCCTAAGAGAGGCAGGTGCCAGAAAGCGCTCTTAGGAGGAGTCCAACATTAGGACATGAACAGTTAATTGCTGCAGGCAAGTCTCAAGCATGTTGCGCCAAATGCAACTATTTATAGCAACGGAAGAAATGCTGTCCTTTGCCCTAGAGACTCTCCACTCTTTTGAAACAAAGCAGAGCCATCATGGCCTTGATACAGACCAGAGTCAGCTCCGCTCATTGACTGCCTTTGATTCCTCCCTCAGTCAGCTTTCTAACAGAAAATCAGCTGCCCCAGACTCAGAGTTCTTCAGATGTTGATTTAATCTGTGCTCAGAGATATGGCTGCCTAAAGGAACCTTGGAGATGTCAGATAGGTATAAGGAAGAGCTGCTGGTGAAGGGAGTTTGGAGCAGCACTGCTGTCTGCTCACAGCTGCTGGAAAACAGAGTTGGGCATGACACAGCCAGAGAGGCCTACAAAATAATACTAGTCATAGTTACTTTGAACAAAATGTTGTGAATTCATCAGTGGAAACCCTTCAGGAGAGAAAGGAGTCACCAGAGAACCTCGCAGCAGGCGACAGCCGTGACCCAGCTCTCAAGAAGGAAAGAAATTTTCTTCATCACGCAGTGGCGTGCAACCAACACATCTGCCTCTGGGGACAAGCATCATGTCAGGAAAGAGCATCCAGCGGGCATGACTGGTGACAAGCAAAGAAACTGAGATGCCTTGCAAGGACCCTTCTTTAGAGGCCCTCTCACATTTTTCATGGTTTTACAGGATTCTGAATGGAGCGTGTTGCCTTACATCATGCTGTCTGATGGAGGAGACCAGCTGGAGCACTCAGAAACTACATGGGTCCTCACTGAGGTACCCTGTGCTGGAGCTCAACTGCCAGATGGCACTGGAACTCTCATCAGACAATCAAAGGTCACAAAAACCATGTACATGTTTTAAAATAATCATTTAACATCCTCAGAACAGGGGTGAAGAATCTTCTCTACACAGTTATTACAGCTTTGTATAGCTCCAGTTGGTGAGAAAACCTTGAAAGTGCTCTTCTCATAAAAGCAACCACAGAAGGAATATTTCCTATCTCAGCTATCAGTCTGCAAACATCACAGAGCTCAGACTTTGCTTATGAGACACCCTGGATGTCAGAAGTGAGGTAAGTCTAGTAATTCCCCTAAATCATGCCTCTCGGTTCTTCAAAGAGAACAGCAGACTCAGTAAAGACAGACTGCTCATTGCCATTGAAACTCCTCACGCAGAAGAGAAGCAGAGCCATTCCCGACAGGCGACCCTGTGAGGGACATCCTGTTCGGAAAGGCTGACAGACCCCTACCCCAGCTCAACAGACACCTTGAGCCATCACGAGCCCCACAGGCACCTTGTCCCAAGTCCAAGTGCTTGGAGGATACAGCAAACGGCAGGGATTCTCCCTCCAGCTCTGCATGGGAGAATCATGAAGCCATGGCTCCACTGAAAAGCAGCGCTGGCTGGGTTTTTTTTTTTCCCTTAGTTCACCCTAAACCAATCCTTTGACTTGATCCTAAACCAGTCCCATTCCTGTCAGGACACCAGTATGTTCCAGCGCCATCTAGCCAACTTGCCTTAGAAACACACAGCAGCACCTGAAGCACGAAACCCAGCGGAGAAGTTGTCCCTAAAAGCACAAACCTCTCACCACCAAACCCAGCGCCGAAGGTCGCAATGCCAGCTCTGGTCTCAGAGCACACCTTGGCTTGGTAAGTTTGCTAAAGGCCTCTTGAACTAGGTTGGCCAATAAAGTCAGTCCTGCCCAGAGATGGAGTTTCATAGGCCTTTGCTACCAAAAGAAAAAAGATAACAAAGGAGCTATTGTGGCTTCCACTAACTTTCATTTCAGGTTTTGTAGTTCCTTTGAATGAGAAGCAAGAAGTGAAACCTCAGGGTGAGGGTGCAGTGTAAATCCCCAGAAAGATCTAATTAGATGAAAGCTAGAGCCTCCATTCAGCTCCCTAATGAGGCTTGACCTACACCAAAGCTGGACATTACTGGGAGGGGAGACTTTGCAAACAACTCCAAGCAGGAAACCCAGTCAGCACTTGGAGGTAGGATGCCTGTGACATGCATGGAAGGAGAACCAGTGCTAACACAGACTAGCAGCTTTCATTAAAGGATTTACTTTCACGATCAGTTTAAGCCAATCTGAGTCTGCTTCCTCCCTGCCATACGTTGCTGTCGGCTCTCTTGTGTGGGTACTGGCCATCCCAGGGTTAGGTGCAGTGCCAGACTGGCCTGCTGATCCAGTTGAAAAACAAAATGCCAAAAAGGAAGTCTTCAGACAGGTGGAAACTAAGCCTTCTCCCCATCCTAAATGCCAGCACCAAGAAGGGCGCTGTCAGGAAGATGTAGCCAGATGTTCGAGGAGGACAGGACTGCTTCTTTCGTCCACAGTGCAAACCTAAGTGTAAATCCACACTCCTAGCGCTCTAGAGAAATAGTGTAATTTGTAACAGCTAGATAGAGTTGTTCTAGATGGACATGCTCAGTGTTTCCTCTGACCACACTTACCTCACAAGTGAACTTTCAAGTGAAACACTAGAAGATGACATAGAGGAAACCAGAAACCGAACTGCAGTGAGCAACACAGTAGTACCACCAGTGAGGTGACATGTCTGAATGCTGACCCGTTTTACTGAAAGTTTCATTCTGCATCTGTCACACAGAATAATAAAAATAGCTATTTGTTTCATCAATGGCAAACCAACCTGCTTTGTACTGAGGATCCCTAGCATTGATATGATACAAGTTAAAAAAAAAATTGTTTACTTCTAAAAAATTAATTGAGCCAATATGATTTGAGGATTAATTATATATATATACACACACATATATATAAACATACATTAAAAATAAGCAAATCGGTACACTGCACAATTCCTGCTGGCCTTGCCAGTAAAGACCACTAAATTTTAGTGGAAGAAGTTTCATGACAGCAGATTTTTCCTTTGTAGCAAACACTATGGAGGATATCAGCGCAGGAAGTTTTGTAAACCTGGGCTGATGTGAAGCACCAAAAATCCCAGTAATGAACTTCTGAGATTACAAATTTGTGAAAGCCTAATTTTAGAGAACGTGGGAGTGGTACCCCTATTCCACCCACCTGAGCAACATCAAAAAGTTTTATGAGCGTTCTGTAACTGTGTGTAACCAAGGTCCACCTTGGTTCACTGGTCACCCAAAACTGGCCACAGAAGACTGTAGCCTAAATCTGCATGTCTAAATGAGACATGCGTTTGCTTCCCAAATGAGCAGTTCATCCTGTTTAGAAGGGAAAGCTGCAAGGGAAACACAACAGCTACTTTCTCCTGCCTTTTGAAACCATAAAGAAATACTGTAAGCGCTCAGTTCAGAGGCTTGAGCTTGATGGTCTCTACCTATAGGGCTCCCTGTTCAGCAGCAGAAGCACCAGCTGAACGTGGGGTGTCCTTTTAGCAAATATCTCAGTGGTCTCTCCCAGCAGACGCTCAGCTTTGGCAGGAGCCCTTCAGACATTTCTCCCCAGGCCTCTAGCACAGATGCCTGTCAGTGCAAAGGGCACAGGCGGTTTCTGGCAGTGTGGAAATGCCTCTCTCAGCTGCCCAGTAATGGGAGAGTGACGTGAAACGGCCAGCTTCGCTTGTCCCTAGGGCCACAATTTCCTCACTGCAGGATGCGGACGAGACTGCTTTTGCCAAACCTCTCTCCAGAGAGACAAGGTAACAGGTCAACTTTCGCCCGTTGTCCAACCCACCACATTGTCCAGCTCACACCATAAATCAGGTAGCTGGTTTAGGAGGCAGTTATCTACAGGTAGGCTACGTCACAGCAAGTCAACATGTTAAGGCCAGTTATTTGAAAGTTACTAAGAAGTTCACTGAGCTGATGTAGAGAAGGGCTGATATTTGGGTAGATCCTCTCTATTTAGCAAAGAGAGATACAGAAGAGTTGGCCCGGCAGCAGCCTTTTCTATATAATAACATCACAGTGACAGGAAATGCATGCTGTTTTCCGGCATTGAATTTCTAATTTTGGCATCTTGCTTCCCTCAAACAATTCTGGTCGTGTACGTAGCTGCACTAAAGCATTATTAGCTTTTGAAAGCCTGGCTTGCAGCTTTTTGTGCTATAGTCAAACACAAGCAGTTTTCTGGCTTTGTAAAGAGTAGAATATTATTGCTCCGTCATCAGGAAAAATTGAGACATTTCTTTAGAGGCAGAGAGGAGTTGTGGAGGGAGAGAGGGAGGAAATACAAGTCTGTAGCTTGTTATGGCCTTGATGGAGATGCTCTGCTGTTTTTGTCAGTAGCTGTACAGCTCACAGAACATTTTTTGGCAATGGCCAGCTCAGCCTCACAGAAATGTTTTGATCAACATTTTTGGGAAGTAGGAGAGGATTTGAGTGTATCTGATATCTATGGGTAATGGAACGAAAGATAAAGATGATGCATTTAAAGCTGCAGCCCACATACCGGGCTTCTAAATGCAATCCTCCAGAAAGGAATTCTGTGAGCAACTCTTCCCTGGCTACGTACGGCAAAAGTACAACTGAATGCTGTGATGGCTAAGAATCCTAAAAAGTACCCAGGGAGATAATACTCTGCACGAACCGGCCCCCCAGTACTACTGGGGGAGTCCCACCTGCATCCAGCACAGAGGCACAGTTTGCAGAGCAGGAAGGGAATAAGCAGTGTGCTACATAAAAAATTCCTCTTCCTAGAACAGCAGTGTAGTTGCAAGAAGCTTTACAACCCTCCTGGTTAAAAACAAACCAGGAGCAGCCCACACACCTCATCAGTGTAGTTACTAGTCCCACATCCCCCTGCCACCTACAACAGGACAGCAGGCTGGGGCAGATGAGCACCTTACAGGAAGGCCTGTGATTTGATGTGCCAAACAAAGTATTTGGAAATTACTGGACAGCAGGAATCCTGAGCTCAATGCATGCCAGCCACCAAGACAAAATACCCCAGGATGACATAATGCCTATACTATTATTTGTGGCACACATATTTACCTAGGGGTAAAAGGGAACTACTCCTATTGTGAAATATTTTGCCTGCCTCAAAATTACCACTGTTGCAATAAATGCTGAAAAGCCACTGGAGATGCCCCTGTTGATGCTCTACTTCGTTAAACCTGCTCTGGTGTGGTAACTGCGGCTGTGTCTAAAGGTGGTTACTCCCTTTGCTTGTCCATTCAAGCAAACTAAGTATGTGGTACTGTAATTTTGGGCTTGCTGAGCAGATGACTGATTTGAATAGCCTGAAGTCTGTCTCTTATCACTGCAGCATCAGTATCAAATCAGACTATTCCTGTGATTCCAGGATACACCTAAAGCAACCATCTGCTTTCTTGGATTGTCCCTTTCTACTGCAACTTCAACTCAATCGGCGTACTTGCCATCCTTTCAGCTCCCATATTTGAAGCTGGTGTGCTGATGCGTGCGTAGGGTGCAGTGTCATCACAGACTCCTCAGCTCCCAAAAGTACCAGCTGACATCAGGAAGGAGAAAGGAAATGGTGAAAAGTCATTACTCCTGCTGGCATTAAACCTTGAGATTGTACCATGTGAACAAGAACAGCCTCATAAACCCCTTTATGCCTGCCTGGGGATTTGCGATTTCCATTTTTCATTTATGAGTTGTGGCCAAATTTAGTTTCAACCTATGACACTCCTCTGTCATATTTGTTCCCATCTATATTCTTGATTCATCCTAAATTAGCCTATGGCCCAATCTAGACTGTAAGAGTCAAGGACTCAATTACAACTTGTGTTGCAATCAGGTCTGGGAACAAATTATTTCCGTTTTGTGGTGTTGGTGGGAACTGTGCCCATGAAAACTTGAACCCAGAGAAAGCCAGATGGTCCCATCAGCTCCCTTGATGGGAGAGAGGAGCGGTGCTGGCAGAGCTGCTTTTGCACTATTGTACTGGACTATTATGAGAGCAAATTTCTTTCTCCGTCCTTTAACCCAAGCTCACATACACATTTTGGTGGGTGGCACATCTGGCTCTCAAACTTATTGTTTCTGTGACTGACAGTTGGCAGAGGTTGGTTGGTGATTTTCATGACAAAAAGGCTTTTGTTTGGCACTCCTTTCCAGATAGCAGATGAGAAGCAAAGACACACAGCAATATTCAATGAACACAGAGCAGCACTTTCCAGGGATATTTTCTTTTTGAGCCTTTTCTGCAACAAAAATAGCTTTTCCACGGAAGTGAACACATTTCTGGAGAATGAAAATATATATATACATTATTGGTGTTACTCCTCCAGAATAAACACAGATATGTTATATTTTAGCCTATCTGCTGGGAAAACTATTCAGTCTGAACAGCCTCCTGAGAAGAATCTCAAAAATGAACCGAACAGAAGTCAAGCCTCAACCCCAGATTTCCCTAACCGGTCTCAGCAAATTCAGCTTGGGTCTGAATCTTATAAATCTGAACCAAACTTCCCCATACTGCTCTGAAATAGGGAATTACTGCCTGCATTATAAAAAGATTATTTCAGTCTTGCACACAAATCTGTTTGCCCAAGGTCACAAGAATATTCTGTCAGAGACAAGAATAAAAATCTTGATTTCTTGTCTCCCAATCTGCCCTTTAGGCAACTGAGACCAAGCAAGTACCCTGGGGAAGGAGATATGCAAGCACCACGGCATATTGGGAATAGGAGGGGAAGAGAATTTGACATTGTGACAGGACAATTATTCTCTTCCTCATGGGAACTGTATCTCTAAGGCCCCTTCCAGCAGATGCTGGAGCTCTAAGAAAAGGCTGATCTTTGTTCTTGTACCTCGGAAGCGCTGGGAGCCCACGGACAAGCCGTAAAACCAGAGCACCAGCATTTCCCATCCCTTCACTGACATCCCAGGAGAGTTCACATCTGACACCAATTACTCCACATGCTCCAGATGGTTTTCAAATACGTATCAGCAAATATTTAAGGTGTGTTTTTCCTTTTTAGCAACCGCTTTTCTCTACAGCTTAAAGAAATGCCCATTAATGAATGGATAAGAGGAGTCAGCGGAGTGTGTGATTTGCTCCCACACCTCACTTCCTAAATCACTTCAAGACTTTAACTGTGACATGATTCTTCAGCACATTAAAATGCACTAAAATAAAGCTCAGTTCCAGACTTTAGCTGCCCAGCACCGTCCCCTTGGGTGTCCCAGCCTGCCAACCCCAGCAGCTGGCACCCATCACCCCAGGCTCTGCCATCGTCTCCGGCTGGTGGCACCGCACTGACTCTCTGTGCCGCCGTCCCTTCATTGCTGCTCGCGCCACAGCCAACGTACCCCACTGTGATACAGGCTGGTGCTAAAGAGGAGGCCAGATGACCAGACGAGAGGCTTCCCACCTTTCAAAGCCAGGAAGGCACAGGTTTCAAACCCCACAGCACACCTGGCTTTGCGCTTCTGTGACAGCCCAGCCATCAACTACAGTCCATGAACCCTACTTTGCACCGGGGCCCTTGAACTGGGCTGACTCCACTGCCATGGCGGAGGCTGGAAGATTATTTTTTTTCACCTTCCTCTGAGAAAAACCTCCATGAAATGACTACGTTGCAGCTGGATGCTGAGAGGAAGAGCAGGCTGGTGAACCTTAATAATACTGTGCTCACCCTTTGACAGAGGACTGACTGACAGCATACTG
This sequence comes from Rhinoptilus africanus, assembly GCA_013400135.1. NCBI lineage: Eukaryota > Metazoa > Chordata > Aves > Charadriiformes > Glareolidae > Rhinoptilus > Rhinoptilus africanus. The sequence goes on from VXBO01014855.1 coordinate 226,428, forward strand.
GTTTTTCAGGTCTGAATTTGGGAGGGACTGAGGGTATGCAGTGGGAGGAAAAAAGTATCTAAATGTGGAAAAGGCATGTGAACTGTTAGACACCATGCTGTCAGGTGAGTAATTAGACATCCCGGGCTTGCCTGGATTATCGTCGTTGTAGCAGTGCCTAGAAACACTGGTCCCAGGCTGAGTTGCCCCGTGCTCCTCAACACGGTGCAAACACAGAACAAAACCCGTCCTTACACAAAGCACTTAGCAGAGGATACCCCAACCCCATGGCACCACCAGAGCCACTCACCTCCAGTCACTGTCAGTACATTAGCTTGTTCAGGTTAGGGAAAAAAAATAAATCCATCTGTAAGAGCCTGTTGGGATCTTTGGACAAGACCCAGAGCCCCTCCTACATGGCATCTGTAAGAAAAAATAGGTTATGCTGCATTGGCCGCTGAGGATAAGTCCTCATAATAAAGCCTGGGCCTGCTTAACTTAGCAGGCATTAATACTGACAAGAGTTCAGGGTTCATCAGTCAAGCTAATTTGATGAACATTACCCTGCCGCTGCTTATCTGGGATAATCTTTCCTGCTGGAGAAGGGCAACGGCAGGCTAACGTGCTTGGTCCCCCCTTCACATGAACTAGTTTCATCTTCTAGCCAGTGCTCCAGCTCTATTACAGCATTTCTATTTAAAGGTGGACACAAAATGGCAAAAGTGTGTCCCAGTGTCCTTTTTGTTTCTATTCCCTGATGTGCCAGGGAAGGCTCGCACATTGCAAGTACTACACCTGTGCAGCTCCAGCGGCAGTACCAGAGCGCTCATATCATGACAGGGTGAAACAGAGGGTTTAGGAGAAAATTAGTTTTGAAAAGCCTCTGTGAAACTTGGTTTTTAACCCCGGTTTACATTTATTTTCCCAATAGACTCTTGGGAGAAAAAGTTTGTGGGAGATATACCTGCCTCTTCCATCAGGAGCTGAGAAAACTTTTACTTGTCAATTCACTTGTGAAATTCTCCAGCAAAAACAACTGCCTGAAACCTTACAAAAACGCGGAACTTGCAATATTAAAAGGAATCCAAAAATAACTCTTCCCTTGACAAAGCCTTCAATAAAAGCAGAGTAAATAGTGAGACCAGACCATTTTAGCAGGGAACTATCAATGGGAAAGGCGCAGGGGAAGGGCTGAGGGACCGTGTGTTCACGGAAGCATATGGTTACCAATTTGCTGGACATATGTTGTATTCTCCACAGGGCACAGGAGGACTTATGGATTAAAGGGTGTAAATCACTGGTTATCACCATAGAATTAAGTTCTATTCTAAATGTACAGAGTCTAAATATATACCTTTTTCTCCCCAGAGATCTCTTTCCCTAGTTGCAGCTCAAAAAAACCACCAGTCACGCTGTGCATTGCTTTTAAGAAAGAAAATGAAAATAACTGCTCACACAGACTTTCTTCCCTTTGTAATGAAGGGAATTGTCCTCAAACCAGGACAATTATAATACTTTTTGGGGTGTGGGGAGGGACAGAAAAGGGCGGAGAGAAAGTGTAAAGATAAAAAATGTCTTGGGTCATTTTAGCCCATAATTTCCAGAGGGAGTCATTGATCACAGAGCGCTTTTACACCACAGCAGCACCTAATTTTTTTCGGGACTGTTGCAATATATGTTTAGGAATCTCTGAATAATAGAACCATATGGTTAACATTGTCAGAAGGAGAAAATAGGAACCCAGTGGGCTGGGGGAGGGAGAAGGCATTAAAAAGTGCTGGCTGTAAATAGAAAACAATTTGTCAAACAAAGAATGAGGAAAAATCAGGAATGCAAATTGTTGAAAATAAAGATTTTCTTCACGTTGTTTGGAGAACATTCCAAGAGCCTCTTTCTTTGTTTCCCAGCCTTTTTGCTGCAGTTGTTCCCAGAACATCTGTCCTGTGAGACCGGGTACGGTGCTGCCGCAAAATTTTTGGAGGATTAAGCAGGAGGTCGGAGAGTTACTTTACCAGGGAAGGAGACCTGGATATGCACAGGGAGTTCTGGGTGTGCCATCAGTTGCGTGAGGCCTCATGCTTCTGTGAAAGCTTCTCCTGGTTGCCCTGAAAGGTGCTGAAGCAGCTACAGAAATATGGGAAGCTTTTCACTTGTGAGAGCATCTGTCTGGACAGAGGTTGTCCAGGCAGTCCTGGTGTCTCCAGCTTTACAACCATACAAACGCAGACTTGAGGCACCCATGCTCTTTCCTGAAAAAGTTAAGCCAGGATCCAGTGAAGGGTCCGGCTCTGAGGCACACTAAAAGAGCTGCTTTTAGGCCCAAGAACTTCCACCTCTGCGCAGAGCATCTCAGAGAGAAACGGATGTGTATGTAATGGATAACACAAACAGGTCCACCATGGTGTCAACTCTATTTTACACACACAATAGCTATGGTTCACCCAGAGCCCAGGACTCTCAGATGCTCCACGCTTGGAGCTGGGCTGTGGGATATCTCAAAATCACAAACAGATATCCAAAGTCCTCAAAATCCTCCTGGATAAAATGCTAAGAGAAGAGAGGTGCCCCAGGATAAACCCATGCCCAGTAACTGGCAGGACCGGTCTGGAATATTACCACAGCTGAGCTCCCTTCCCCTGACTTTATCTACATCCTCGCTGCAAAGTGGGCAGGCCAGAGCTCAGCTTCAAAGGCAGCCTTGGCTTAATCTCCCTCGCCAGATGGACAAGAAAACACACGCTAAAAACGTGCGCTCACTGGTATAAGTGCTCCTTGTCTAAATGGTTACCGGATCGGGAATGAAGGTAAGTTTCCAGGATAAAGGTACAACACAGCACCAACCACGGGAGAGACATGCACACACGCGAGAGGAGGCTTTTTCCACCACACAGCTTGAGGTGGAATGACTCCACATGCTACTCATCTGCGTGGGCGCTGCAGCACAGGAAATCCACCCGGCTGAAATCGAGGCATCAGAAGGTGATTGGGGCTGTGCAGAGTGGTGGAAGGAGCTCCTCCTGAACAAAAGGATGCCACCACAGTGATCACAATGTCCCCAGCATGAGGCAGGGGCAGCCACAATTGTGCAAAGTGCTCTTCATTCATTACCCTTCACTGTATTCTTGATTGTGCCTCTCAAAAAAAGCTTCAGGGCCACTTACTTCTTGTCCTCAGAAAGATGCAATTTCCTCTCTCCTCCTGGAGAGGACATTTAATCATTCTGCAAGGGACCAACAAGTTTAATTGACCCAATGAGCTAAATTTAGATCTTCATTCCTGACTTCAGATTCACTTCAAATACACTTGATGAGCAAGAAATATAAACGCTGACAACTTTAGGGTCACATTTTTACAAGGGGCCCAGAAATCCTCACTGCAGCTATGTTCTTTTGCACGTATAAATAATTAAAGTCACAAATGATAATTGCTAATTATCTGCCTAATGTGCAGAGAGCATCAGGTAGCTGGATCTCCAAAGGGCATTCATTGCAACCACAGCTGACTGCAGGAACAAAACGGGAAACAGCTTCCCACACATCGACCCATAAACGTCACTGAAGGATTGGAAAGGGGAAGGAAATATGAAGACCTGCGTTTCTCCCCTCAAAAGCCCCAAACCTAAAGAACCCAAAGAAAAGCCAAGAAAACTAACTCCTTAGCCTTTGATAAAACCAAAAATGACTACTCAGTCTATTCAAACATAACTACAGATGACGTTAACATACGTTCCCATCACCTTGCTTATATAAGAAAGTCTTAAAGAAAGAAGAACAAACTCTTCATGCTTATTTCTTTTATTTTCTTTAGCTAGCTATAAAGGAAGTATTCTGGGCACAGGTAATAATCCCCCTACACACCAGGAAACTCTACAGACTGGTTTACTCTACTAAGACTCGGTTTACTGCTGATAGTTAAAGCAGTGCAGTGTTTTGTATTGACCCGCTGCTAATCTTGGCCCATGTAAATCCCTCTGGATTGCCTCAGGTGCTGGCTAAGGAAGGTGGCGACCATGCGTTAGCCAGGCCCGGACTGTTTCTCCCCATCAAGACACAGAACTATCACTCTTGCAAACACTTTCCAAGTTGACATTATCTTTCTGCTTTTGCTTACCACTGCCAGCTTGATCTCCCTGTCCCTTCTGGCTTTCTTTAGCAATTACCATTTCCTAGATTTCTCTTTTTCACAACATGAGTTTTGGATTATTTTCTTCCCAGATTTAGAAGTCATCCTGAGCCAAACTTCAGTGTTTGGCTAGGTTTTTAATCCTCCTAAGTAGATTTCCTTTTTTTTTTTTTTTGGTCTTTTGTCAACATTAGTTGTCACAAAACCTCTCCTATCTTGCCATGATCAGCTTTTAAGTATTTTGTTAATCTTTTCAGCTTGGGACAGAACAGCAACATTTTAAATGTCAAGCTCGGCACCAGAAGAGCCCAGCACACTGCTCAGGGACCAATGCATCGCACAGGAAAAATGCTCCCTGTAGACACTCGTAGATGACAGAGTGGAAGTTGCATGTGACAGACCAAACTCTGTTTTCTTAGTGGTTCATACAGGATTTGCATCTACAGCAGGCACCCAACATAACAATAATTACATGCCTAAATCCTTAACAAACTACACCACTGAGAAAGACTTCCTAGATGCATTTATCAGAAAAAGATTCAAACAATAGCTTCTTCTGCTGCTGTGCTTGTATCGCTGACCTAGAAACACTGCTTCTACGCTAAGAGCAGAGTTTCAGTTTTCATGGCTGATTTCACCATTGACTTATCACTTACTTTTTTATGAGGGGATCACAGCACGTGCCAACAAAGAGGATATTTTCTGCAGATGACCACGGGAACAAGAAAAAGACCCAGAGCATCCTATACAAAAAATAAAAGACATGAATAAAGACACAATAGGGCAATAAAAAGCCCAACAGTGTAGACTGTAAGTAGAGAAATTCATTGGGTACTTTGTCTTATTTACGCTTCCCTATCTGCTCGCAGACACAGCCCTGTTCTCTGAATGGCCAGTATACACAAGATGATTGCTTTAAACCCTATGGCTATAACAGACCCACCTTGGATAAAACAATGATGGACAGCAGCCAGTCAGGGGAAGCCTTCTTAATGATGATATGAATATGAAAATTGTGAAAGTGACAAGTGGATTCTATTAATTCCGTTAGCTGTCCTTGGCCTATATCTGCTATCAAAATTTTCTGGGCAAGAATACTTCTGTGGAGCTGAGGCTGTGGGCTTGTACATGCTCCGTTGGGATGCTGGTCTTGGATCTAACTGTTCCTGAACCTTTGTGTCCCAGGAAGATAAGTGAGGCTCAGCTCTAAAACATGGCCACATAAAACTCTGTAGACGGGATGTATTTTCAGTCTCTGCCATAATGCTAGTGAGTAGTGGGTATGCAGCAATGGATTCACATTTCCATCATGTCAGTTCTGCTTAGCTCCCTTTCATATTTCTTTTTTGTCACACCCCTGACTAACGTGACAGAGACTAACATAGCATGAAGCAAGGCAACATGATTGAAGAGCTTTAGAAATACTACACCAAATACATCGCAATGAAGTTTGTAGCACTAACTGCTTTCCCTCCCTCCTCTTCTTTCTTGAGAAGAGTGCAGGAGGGGAGAAGTGTGGCATTCAAACCTAGAAAGGGCCTTAAAGGCAAATCAAGCAAATCCCTCAGTCCAGTAACCTGAAAGCTGGCCTTTATTTTGGAAAGCTTCCAGCAGTGCTAGTGAGCTGGGAGAGAGGGGAAGAGAGGATCTCAGTCCCAGCCCAGGCCTTTCCCACGCTGACAGTGTAGGCACTGACACCATTCCGTGGAGAATCCCCGCAAATGACTCCATGAGCTAGACAACAGGAATTAGTTACAACCTTCATTTTCTTCCCTTTATGCTAAACCTGAATCTGGTCCCTCCCCAGAACAAGGTCAGAGCTGGACCCTTCCCTTCCTTTCATTTCCTCCCCTGACACCTATTTTAAATACTGCTGTTAAAGTATGATGGCCTAAAAAGTTCTCTTCATTTGTATCCATAAAGTTATTCACATTTCAGGGCATCAGAAGGAAAATTATGCTGCTATCCACTGCTTTCAACCCTTTCCTCTAACTCAGGTTATCCAGTGCCATGATTCCCCATTTCTTTCTTGGCTCCGTGGCATCCCTGGGTGCTTTATACCCTGTGATGCAGCCAAAGGACACTGGTTATGATATATTTCTGTTTTAAGTTATTCCAGTTTGCTGAGTATGCCTTTTGCTGAGGAACTGCTAATTCCTTCGACTTTTGTGTCATCATGATACTGTCTTCCTGAAAGAAAGAAGCAAAAGAAAGACAGACAGCAAGAAAAAGAATTCAAACAACCTGCTTAGCATTACCACCAAGATGTACTTCAAAACTGCAGAAATGTTACAAATGCCTGCACCAAAACCTAGCTATAATTAACCAATACAGAGCTGTTCTGTAGCATTATTAATGACAGTAAGGGGTAAAGTTGCAATTAAGTTTTCACTGATTCAGTACTGCAGCTCCATTATATTGATATCTTAGTAAAGAAACCTTAGACATCTATTTAAAATTAATTAAGTTTTCCACAGAAACACTCTTATGAAATGTCCATGAAATTCAAAATAATTAACACAAGCATACAACTGATACTTTTTTGCTTTCACAGAAATGGGGTCTATAATGTCTGCTGGGACACAGAAAATATCAGATTTTACAACAAACAAACCTAATTTTTCTCTCTTTATGAAGTGATTTTCTAACTCAAGCTAACTTAACAATACCTTTCTACTTCTTGCTTTTTACTTTGTTTAAAGTTCTCAAATGTCCCTTTAACTTCCCGACTAACTCTGGAATTTCCATGTCTTTTTTGAGGTTTCATTTCAACCTGCTTTCCCACTCCCGGTGCTTCAGACTCTTTCCATAGTGTAAAAATACATCTTTTTTTGACGCTAGCCATTCAGATCATCCTCTGGTATTCATATTGTTCATCCACTTCTTTCAGTGTTGACTCATCTTTGTGACGTCCACTATTATCTGTCCTGTCATTTCGAATTCATGCCTTACAGCATTATGATGTGTTTTCCCTTCCACACTGATGGACAGATATGGTTTGAAAGAGAGAAGTGATAGAAAATAAAGGGCTTTCCTACTGATCTCATGTCAGCTGGGTAACTCCATAATGACACATTTTTCATCAGAACCCCCACTAAAAACAGAAAAGACCTTTTGTTCCTCCAAAATATCAGCCTTTCTTTAGCTGGAGGACCTTAATCACCATTTGTTAATTTGCTACATTCCCACTCAGTGCTGTTCTATGCATATTTTTGTGCTTGTTTAACTTCAGCAGTTGAGCCATTTCTGTATGAAATGTCTATAAAAAATAAACTTTAAAAAGGTGCCTACCTGTCAGGAATGTGTCTTATTGATGTAAGGACCTCTATTCTCATTTAACTGCACCTATTACCAGAAGGGTCATACCATGCAGATGCGCCCACGTGTACGCGGGTCTAGCCACAATGGCACAGATGCTGCGTGTAGATTGGGAACAAACACATGGTACGCACCGTTTCTGTCCCTTGAGCCCTCCTGCGACAGGGTCGCGGAGAGTGGCTTTTGCCCCTCAAAGCTGGAGGCTTTAGGGGTAATTAACCTCATCAAAGAATACAGTAAATAGCTACATTGAAACATTTGACCGAACCTACCTATGCCAGCCATTGTCCTTGGTGGTTTCACCGGTTTGGGCAGAAATGATGTGAATACCCATGCTTGTGTGGCTGTGACCAGAAACCAGATTAGCCCAATGGGTTCTGCCTTAATGCACTAACACAGGGAGTTTCTTTACATGAGAGAGGTAGATGAGTGGATAACAGAGTGGCACTTAACAGACCTGAAATGAGTAGCAAGAGAGTAGGATGTGATAAAAAAGGTATTATTTAGGGAAACAGAAAAGAGACTAATCAAATTGTTGACAACAGCAGTCTGAGTACAGATATCCTGCCCAGGAAATAACAACAGGAAAATAACATTTTAAGTTGTCACCTACTGTTATCCTGCAACTGCCTCATGGCCTCATCTCACTGCCATGGCAATGACCTGTGCAGCTATTAGCACTGTTGCTAGCTCAGCACTCTGCTCCCCAATTTCACACTTCAGGGCAACAAGTACTTCGTACTCTGATTGTAATTCATCAAGGAGGTACGTTGCTCCCACCTACACTTCTGATGGAGAAATCTTTCACAGTTCTCCTGAGAGGAGGTTGTAGAGAGGTGGGGGGTGGTCTCTTCTCCCAAGTGATGGGTGACAGGACAAGAGGAAACAGCCTCAAGTTGCACCAGGGGAGGTTTAGACCAGATGTTAGGAAAAATTTTTACACTGAAAGTGTTACTGAGCATTGGAACAGGCTGCCCAGGGGAGTGGTTGAGTCACCATCCCTGGAGGTATTTCAAAGACAGGTAGACACAGTGCTTAGAGATATGGCTTAGTGATGGTTTTTGTCAGAGTTAGGTTCATCGTTGATGGACTAGATGATCTGAAAGGCCCCCTGCAACCTAGGCGATTCTACAGATGTCATATCTGTCAAAGATAACCTGGATAGCATACCTATAGACATAACATTGGAAGAATTCCTAATAAAAATAAAGTCATGGTGACCGACAAAGCAAGCCTGAGGGCATCACCCCCACTTCTCACTGGCCTACGACACTGTGAAGGTAAATTACTGCACACTAACATCATGTTTGGCTCTTCCCGTGAACTACAGCCGCGGCAGGCTCCCAGAGCTAGGGACAGCAGCAGGGAGGAAGACTGGCAACATCCAGTCCACTCTCATGTGGGCTGCAGACCTCCATGGGAGCAGGTCTGCGGCGGGGGGAGTTTCTGACCCGCCATGGTCAGTGAGCAGCACCACACAGCCCGCTTTCTCCTCAGCTGGAGCTGAATCGAGGTTTCAGACACACATTTGTGTTCTGCTCCATGTCTGGCAAGCTGCTTGCTGCTTTGGAAGTTTGAGGGCAAGGGAACCAGCAGCCTTTGGAGAGCGGTCAGCAAGATTGATTCATACACTCAGACAACTGGACTGATCCAAGACAGACCATGTTTGGGAAAGGGAAAGCTGCAGGGAATCAGCTTTGCTCAGCAGCAGGTGATGTAACGTCTCTGGAAGGCAAGATGGGCAGAGAGCTCTGGTGCATCCTCTCTCTCTCACAAGAACAAGAACTGGGGATGGAGGATATTCATACAAACGTGGGAAAAAGCAGAACAGAGGGAGGAAGGAACAAGCAGACGGGGAGGAGGAGGTGCTGAAAAGCGGCAGGGGAACAGCACTTTCTGGGAGAGAGTAGAAAGGATTTTGCGTTGAGGAAAGCTGTCGGCAGTTATTTTTGTACAGATTTTAAAGTTCACCGAACCCAGCTCTGGAAGTTGCATGTTGTGTTTTTGGCTGGCAATATCAACATGCCATATGGAGAAGCCTCAGTTTGAGCTTTACAATATTGTTTGGATTTGATATTGACGTATTTTCATTACTGAACCTGCCTTGAATTGTATGTTCTTTTCAGGTATGATAGGTGAAGTAAACCCATAAAACGGAGAAGCAAAACCTAGAAACAATAAAAGAAATGCACGGGGAAATTCTTGTATTTTGAATTAGACCTGAAATTCATTGACTTTAGCACTTGGTCTTTAACAGCATCTCCCAGACATGGTAGATTCCAGACAAGAGGAAGAGGCAAGAAATACTATACTACTGTAGATACCACGGATGCTGTTTCTCCATCTGTTTGTCCCATTATTATTGGACTGCTTCCCTGTTTTAGGGATTTGCTGAACTCGTAGGATAAAAGGGAGGGAAAAATCTAAAGATAGTTCTTACATTTACTAGTATAATAAGAAATGAAGGGCAACAGCTCTCACCTTCTGCACTCTGAGAAGATCCCTAGCAGAAAATAATCTGGAACAAAACCTTGGAATGGATGAAAGTGTAGATGCTGATGGGAGAGAAACATACAGGGAACAGAAGAACCGGAGGTCCCAGAGACATGGAAGCTGAAACCTCTTTCTCGTTTTTCTACTTGTACAGCTTTTCTCTTGTACCGTTTTATTCTTCTGATGAAATTGTGCTGTATGTACTTTTTAAAGCTCAGGGCTTTTGTCACCCCAGACCACTGATCACAGCTGCCAAAGGCAAGACTGTGGGGTAATTAAATACCCTGCAGCTAACCTGATCACGGCGCTTGGCATTGGAGCCTGGGGACCCGATCTAAGGCCAGGGCAACAGCCGTGGCCCTTCAGGTCAGCCCAGCTAATGCCTGAATGGGGCTGCTGAGGAAGAGCAGGAAAAGCCAGGGGGTGGGTGCAATCTCCAGCCATGAGAACCACTGTCCAGAGAGAAGGGCAGCTTACTTTGCAGACCTTGTGTGCTGTAAGGAGTGTTGTCCAGGGGGAATACGAGAATCCCAAAAAGCAGCCTCTGAGCTGCACAGAGGCGCATCAAGAATACAGGGGAAGCCTAAGGGAGGCCAGCTTCCTGAGGCCAAAACTGGCATTTGCATATCTGAACCTGGTTTGGGGTTGGTTCGGGTTTTTTTAATAATGTATTAAGATTGAAAACTTTTGTTGACTGCCTTCTTATTGTATTCTCATCCTGGACAGGGTCTCTTATTGTCACTGTAACATGAAATCCAATGATCAACAGTATCAAGCAAACACCCTGGGCTAAATTTGAACCCAAGTGCTACACAGTGAAAGATTTTGCATTTTCTAAACTTCTCTTCAGCCAGCCACTGTCCCTAGTTGATACTTTTTGCTACAGCTTGCATTTTAATAAACTATGCTTTCCTCTGCTAATTACCATCAGCAGCGTGAAATCCAGCAGTAGTAAAAGGCCCTCCCACGCATCAACTCCTCCTTGCAGCCCATGCTCCACCAAACCACGTATTTGCATTTTCAGAGACTGCCTGCCTGAAATGGAACTGAAGACATACAGATCATCTGTTTACAGTAACAGATTACAGTAATTTCAGTGAGGCTTTTGTGACAATTTCACTCCTAACATGGTTATTTTTTATATGCAGTTAAAACATAAGAAAGATGATGGTCAGAAAGCTTGCAAAGATGTTAGATGAAGAAGGAATACTGTAGTAATCTTTGCTATAGATGTAAGAAAAGCTATGCTCAAAAGGGAGCCTCTGTTCCCTTCCTGGAATTCCAGATGAGGAAATTACAAGTAGAGCCAGAAACATGAGAACCTTTTTCACTGGTCTCCTGTCATCACAACTTGCAGAAAACGCGGTGTTGATAAAGATTTAGAAAGAAGCATGGGCAGCAAAGAGGAGTATTCCCCCATGGTTGGAATCAAAAGATTCCTGGAGAAACAGCTTGTTCGTTACACTGGGCACTGGCAGAGAAACTTAGAGACCAGTGACTAATGCAGAACAGGTCTCTGGTCTCCCTGCAGGGAAAAGCTCCATTGGATTCAGTATTTTCAGGATTTTCCTGTATAAGTGGAAAAAAGAAAAGGGAAAAGGCATAGATTCATTCTTAATTTGCACTGAAAGTCACAGTTAAAAACTGAAACTACACCTTAGGGAAAAAAGAAGGGGAAAAAAAAAAAAGAAAAGAAATAAACACTGCTATCACTTAGACTTCAGGCGACATCACTGATCACTTCCCACTAGCCTGCCTGCTTGCTGCCCAGTTCCTAACACTCTGCTGCTGGTGCTTCTGAAAAATGTTTCCACCTCTGTTGTGCTGGAGCTGGAGCAGTGGGATGGAGAGAGGAAAAAAAAAATGCTGTTGAAAACTCAATACTATCACTGTGCCCTCATTTCTACTTGTAAGAGCGTTTGTGCACCACTAAGCCAGGCTCTATCATCTCATATGTTTACACAAGCACTGCTGAGGTAGGAAACAGTCATATTGTCCCCATTGCAAAGCAGAATGAACCCCTGAGGGACCAGATAATTTGCCTAAAGGCACTGCGAGCACGCAGGTCTGCCAAGACAAGGCACAGGGCTGTGCTACCTTCCAGCAGGCCCAGCTGATCTCTCTTCCTCTCTGTTTTCTCCCATGCTTTCAGAACATCCACCAGTTCATTCTCAGCTTTAAAATAAATTAAAGCAAACAATTTGCACAAAGAACATTGTTTCTATCAGAAATCACAGCCAAGTACATTAAATTTTGAAAATATTAAAAGTCATTCTGGAACTCCAATAAATTTCAATAAATGCTTGGTTAAAGTTCTTAAAAAAGAAGCCATAGTCCAAGTCCTATTAACGGATTACTGCTGTTAGCAAAACTCTTTCTTTTCATCACATGAGGAAGAATATGAAGCATTGATGAAATTATGTAGATTAATAAAATAAGCAAGTATTACTCAAATACTTAAATCCCATCAAAGTAACCCAGTTATTTTTACAAACCTATTGATCAAGCAGAGACGGCTGGAAAACACAGGTGACATTGAACACAAGTGGCTTCTGTGTGCCTAACTATTGATTAATTTAAGAGACTAAATGTACATACATATTAATATTTTTGCAGGGATGCAGCTATAATGAACTGCAAAAAGTTTCTATATAAAAGAAGCAGTAACCTGACAGGTCAGAAGAGCAGCATCTTCTAGGCTTCACATCTCTTGCTCTTCAAGCAATAACAGGTTATACGCAGATGACAGATAAACAGAAAGTTTACATCAAAAGCCTGGAATTGTCCCATTTATAATTGTCCCCACCTGAATTGACCCAGGGGAAATTCAGGTCAGCAAACGAGTAAAGCAGCTTTGCAAAACTGACTTTATAATTTTCAGATTGCGAGATTTCAGTTATATTTTTGAACTTCTTTTACCCATCTCTGTCCTTTGGGCCAGGAATTAAATACTGATCTTCAGGAGAAACGGCCAAGTAAACCCCGCTGCACTTATCCGAACCCAGTCAGCACGTGGGAGGGAGGATGGTTCAGTGCTTAAGCCGACTGGGAGTCGGATTCTGTTCCTGGCTTCCTCCGTGGTTGTGGGTGCCTAAAAATTATAAACCATTCCTCTGATAAAAGAGAGGCTGCAGAGGAATTCCATTCATCAGCATGAGCGAGCATGCTCGGATCCTGGCGCGTTAGCATATGAGAAAGCCTGTATGTGCGAAACATCTGCACGGTACAACTACCGCTGCGTTTGAGTTCTCATCATAGAATTGATGCCAGGTCTCAGACACTGGTCATACTCAAGTGTGCTGCTGCAAAGACAGGGTCAATGCGCACAATGGGATACAACGTGCATAACGTGAATTGTACCGTTTTGCCACAGTTAGTCCCAAAGTTTTGACTGGGCTCTCATACAGGATTTTACTTTAAAAAAAGAAAAAAATCACCCAAGCAAAAAGAGTGTTGAATGGAGATACCAGCCCGGCAGACAAGGCATCGCTGTCTATAGCCAACAATGCCCATTACAAACATGGGAAGCCAGAGGCTGTGAAGCATATATTGCTTCAGCTTTTTTTTCACCTGTATTGCCTACAGGCATTTCAGTTTCCCCTCTCTCACCTATTTATACTGTGTATAAACTACAAGAGTATGTGAGCTAGTGGGCAGCTCTGCTATCTGTCGTGCTGAAGTTGAAAGGAAATCGGAGATTCTCCCACAACAAATAAATTGAAGTAGATAAATCCTTATGATGAGCCAGCACCTGAGACAGAAAACTCCCCTTTCTCTGCCTCTGTTTCTGTGGCACACCTTTAAAGAGACAGCTCTGCTCCGGTCCACTGCAGAGTTCATTAGGAAGACACTGCATAACGCATCAGACGTAGGCGTGCGTGGGCAGCAAAGTTCATAGTTTCACAAAGTGTTTTGCAAACGCTTTTCTAAGCATGTATAGTATCATTTGCCTCAGCTACTTAAACCCTTGCATTCAGAGCTCTGCTCACTAGAGTACTTCAAGCTACACAAGAAAAATTTAATTAAAGCTTCATAAATATTTCTGTAAAGAAAGCTAAGTGAATTCTGTGCAAGCAAAAGGAACCAAACTGACTGACATCTGTATAAGCTGAATTCCCTGGTTTACTTACAAAGCAGTCCACAGGCAAACACAAAGCCAATTTTCCTCCCACACAATATACTTCAACCTGAGGAACCTTCTAGGAAAGGCAGGAGAGAATGTATCCATTCATTCATTTTCTGTCCTAAGACTAGCAGCTAAGGAGGTATAGCTGGGAAGGGGAAGGAAAATAAAAACTCTGTGTGAGGCAGACCCCTGCCTATTACAAGGGACTCAATGAAGGCCACTGATCTATTTCAGATGATCTTTAAAAACCAAAACAAATGAAAAAACAAAACCAGGAGGCATTCAAAGCAGGCTTTCTAATAGGGAAAGGATATGCACACCTATCTATCCTGCCCTAAGATGCTTCCTTCAAGAATGCAGATGGAGAACAGTACAAAGAAAACTTACAGTGCTGCTAGAGCCATATGAACCTTTTCAGTAGCAAGAGTGCTTCAACCTCCAGATACATTAGGAGGGAAGTGACATTTATAGCCCTATTGAAAACAGAAATAAAGAAAAGCAATGAAGAGACCAGTTGTTTCCCCTGCCTTCCTTCCTCTCTTGCCTCCCCCCAACTCATATACCCTCCAGGAAGAAAGATTTGACTGTCCTTTGACTTTTCAGAACAGCTGGTCTGTCTCTAATGAAGGAGGTACCCAAAAGAGGAAGTTTAGGAGTGATTGAGCTGCTGAAAAGACCCAGCTGACCTCAGGGCATCTCCTCCCCTCTGTTGGAGAAACCCAACCCTTTCCAAATGCCAAAGTTGAGGCATCTCCCCACAGCAGTTCAGGGAAATCTGTTTTGTGGGATATATATTGCTAATACTTCTCATCATTGCTCAAATCCTGCTCTCTGTTCCATTTGAGGAATGCAGGGACAACCCAGTGGGTGCTGTTTTGACCATTACCCCACTGCAACTGCTGTGACCCTTACACATAAGGGCCTATGATTTTAGGTAGACATTTTAGAGTTGTTTCTAAAAAGCAGCATTTCCTTACTTCTTTAGAGATGTGTCATTTGCTTAGTTATTTATGTGGTGTTAGGTTTCCCCTAAGCAAAGGAAAGCAAGAATTTCAGATCTGAACAAGAGCTGATGCATTTCAAACCAGATTCATAACAAATGCTTTCATGTCAAGTGTTGCATTGAGTGTGGAGAGGGCCACCATTCTGCACAGCCAAGAAAGACTTTCGGAGTTAACAGAGAGAGTAATACTGGTGGCAGGCTATCTGCATCATTGTTCCACATTACCAATAGTGCAAAATGCCAGGGAAAGCCAAGGAACATTGTGTTCACTAAGGGTTGCAGATGGTAGTTAAAACCCATCAGCAAAATGCTGCGTACATTCCTTTCGCAGCTCAGTTCAAACAGCAAACACAAAACTTTACAGGAGTTGCACATTCCTCAAGTCATTTCCAAAGCACCAGCCTCAGCTAAGACCAGGGGACTGGAAGCTACTCAGGAATGACGAGACGGGTCTTTGAATGATGCTACACCCTCAGTATCAAAGGTGGTATAGGGTCTGCAGCAATACTTGTCAGAAACGTCCAGCAGGCTGAATGACAAAGGGGAATGTTTCAATTACTATTGACAACAGCCATTTTTTGTAAGAGCTCCTGAATTCCTTGAAATTATACCCAAACCCCACAGATTATCCAGAGAAGTTACTCTTTGAAATGCCTCATGAAGCTCCCAACTATATGCCTGCTGTCACTGTTCCTGCATCCAGTTGGACAACTGCGACATCATTACATCAATTCACTGCACTCCATACCCAGCTCCTATTAAGGATGAGCTTGGAGCGGCAAATGTAGATCTTCATGCTGCTGTAAACTGGCAGATATTCAGGTGTAAGATCTGAGCCCTGTCTCCTATTCCCAGCAGATGTGTGAAAAAGCTAGCTTGAGAGAGAGCTAAGCGGTGGCAGTCTTCAATTCGAGTGTGTGCTGCCATAACATACCAAGAAATTATTATCTAGCAATGACTTAATCTGTGTCCTGAAAAGTATCCCCTTCCCCAGGAGGGGGAAGCGATACCGTCCAATCAAAGGCTGTCACTCACTAACCAAGTGTAATTAGCCAGAGGCATGTTGCTACTGATAATAACTACAATGAATCCCAAGCAGAGACACCTTCCCTGGCAGGCTGCTGTTTGGGCTTGAAAAGCAGTTTTAGAATAAATAAAACAAAAACAGAAGCCATCACATTAGCTACTGATTTTTCACCTCCTACTCAAGCGCTCCATAGAGATGCACTCTGGGCTCTGCCGAAAGCAAGCAATTACTCTCAATCAGCGCTAGCTGGCATGGAGGGAGTGACTTAGTGCGTTCCTTGGGGTGGGTGGGTATTTTTATACTAATTCAGATAATGGAGCTGTCTTGCCGAGTGGGAAAGGACTACTCATTTCCAAGACTACCTCCCAGCCCCCCTTCCACTCCATTCCTTGATTTTTAACATCCTCCCACTGCTTTATGACTGGTGCATTACACATAACAAGCTCCTGAGGTAACTACCTCTTGGTAATAGGAGAGAATTGCTCACATTCCAATGTTGGGTGAGTTGATTTTCTTTTTTTTTCCTCTGTTTTTTGTATTGCATATAACAACATGTGTATTACACTGCACTGCAGCAAACCCACATTTTTTTCTCCCACCTCCCCTCAAGTCACACAGTTTAGAAAGGTAGCTGAGAATGCCAGGAACAAAGAAATCAGATGATGCAGTGCTGCAGAAAGATCTGGACACAGCTTGTGCTCAGCTTTGCACAGCTGGTCTCAGAAGACACCAGGCTGGTGACCAGCTTCCTCAGCCAACCCTAGGACAGGAAAAGAACTGACCTCTGACTTCAGGCTGACATTTCTGACGCCGCTGGCCAGGGCCTCCAAGCCGATACCCCGGGGTTAATGGCTTGTCTGTCCACATACTAACTTCTCCCCATCTTGCTAAGCCAGAATTTGTATTTCTAGTCCCTTTCACTTATTATCAGAGGATAAAGCGAGTCAAGAGAAAGCCTGTGCCAGCAAGCCAGAGCCGTTCCAGGCATGTTCCATGCATACTGCTGATAGAGGCAGCTTGTTCCAAAAGGCAGCCAAGACCTAGAGACCCCCTTTCCTTCCAGCTCCGTTACTCCCTGCTTGGGTCCGTTAAACTGTATGTAAAGTGATGTTGTATCTCTATAGTCTTGCAAGAATTTGATGGTGTTTGTAAAAAGCTTTTTTGTTATAGAGGACTAAAGAGTAGTGTTGTAGAAAGTAACTTACTTGCTGAAAAGTTCTTTTTGTAATCTTGTTAGTACAATCCAGGAAAAGAAATACAAGGGAAGTATTTTAACATTATTCCCTAACAAGGCACTCCCCTATTAAGCACAGTACGTCAATTACGTCATGTTGTCCGTTATGCCATGTTATCAGTGACAGCCTCAGAGCCTAGATGGCATAGAGGTGCTTTCCTGGAAGATAATATACTAGACCTATTTTTGTTTTACTCAAGGTTTCACTTCCTTCCATTTTTGAGTACACATTCTCCAGAACAGAAGTAAAGAAGTATTTATCCCAGATCACTGAATGACAGTAACAGTGAAATCTCTTTCTAGCTCTATCTGTGCTAGACAGATGGCAACTGTGGATGTCTGTGGCATCCAGGTAGAGACGTTTTCAGGGGCTGTTCCTGGCAGTACGCTGCAGCTTGAGAGCCTGCGATGTAACAGGCTTGGCTTTTTTTAGTACAGAATATCTCTCTTGTAAAAAAGCATGTCCCTTGCCAGCATAATGTTGCCTGCTGTACACCAACTGCATAAGAGCAAATAAATTACAGTGGCACATCCAAATCTCAGCAATCACTACAGGGAAAACTTGTCAGCAAATTTCCCCTATGGGGTACATAATACGGTCTTCAAATACGTTATCACTAGTAGTAGACAGCTGGAAGTCAAACAGCAGCTATAAAACCCTTTGAGATACGACAGCGGCATTTTACAAATGGGTATTGTTCAACACCTGTTATCATTTCTACCACTTTATTTTCTCCCCTGTTATGAAAGTCACTGGTTTCCCTGATATAATGCACACACCAAGCAGGTAAGATAGCTGGCCAAAGAAAGCAAATCTTAGCTCTGTATAACTCCACACTGAAGGTAATTAGTCACATCCTTGCTCTTATCATTTAAAACAATGCAGAAGAAAGGAAGGACCTACCTAGCACTGAAAGTTCATTTAGATTAAGATAAGTGAGACCTAAAGACAATAGTAATTTTTTAACAATTTGGTGTTCAAACTTAATCCAGAATAGTGGCAGGACTGCTGTGATTTACCTCCTTCAAAGATGTGCCTTCCAAGCAAAAAGTTAAACTGAAGGAGGTACCATTTCTCTAAAATATGAAATTATTATTAAATACTAAACCATTAAATTATCATGGAATATTGTGCAGACAAATCCTCAGATTTTCAGAAAAAACGCAACTCTTTACTATGAGAAAGAAAGGAACAGTTGTTTCTGAGGTAGCCTGTCAGAACAAACAGGCAAGAGCAGAAGAAGAGGAGGTAAATAAAATGGAGGAGGAGAAAGGCTTTTAAATTTGGCTACGCATAAGAAAACAAAAATTACTCACTTCTCTCAACCTAAACTATGCCGAGTTTTTCTCTGTTACATAAATTTAGGCTTCCAATCCTGAGTCAAACCTACATTAGCATCACAACACTGAGTCACTCCGCTGACTGACGCAGACATACTGAGTTCTCCAGCTGAAGAACTCAAGCCTTTCCCTATCAAAAACAGAAACAGTCTTCCTCTTTTTCTTTCTTTTTTTTCTTTTTCTTTTTTTCTTTTTCTTTTTTTTTTTCTTTACCTTATTGCTGCTCTTAGGAATATCAATAGCTTTCAAATGGTGCAGTCTGTTGTAACATAGAAACTAAATTCTCTTCTTGGACAATATCCAACCTTCAACCCGAAAACAAATGTTACCTGCTGTGACAGTCTGGTTCATTTAAAGTTTAAAGCCCTTTTTACCCCTTTGTGCAACTTCCCACAACTAAAGCAGAAGCCTATCCCATGAACTATGGACATGGGAAAAGCCGCTGCTAAAGTACTGTGATGCCCGACCCCTGCACATCAGTTTTACTGTGGAAGATTAAGAAATAATCCCCATTGCGCAAGTATTCCTGGAACTCTTGAAGCCTGAAAGTTAGTTAGCTGTGAAAGGCTAATGAATATTGAAGGTATTAAGAAAAACGGTATTTTGTGACTCAGTTCATGAAATTCTGACCACAGTAGTTGCCATAATGATGTCTTATGTTATCGTGTATTTCAAATGAAGAGGATTTAGATGAAAAAATGCAACCCAATTGCGTATCTCAACACTGATTAACCTGCAGTTTGTCTTTTAAGCCACTATTAATAAGCAAAGAGTAGCTCTTTGTCATTCTAGCAATGAGAGCACTTTTCCATTAAAAAGTCACTTGTCCATAAATCAGAGCTTATCAAAAGCAACATTTGACGTGCTTGCAGGGGAGTAAGAGAGGAACTCGGCGAGCGAGCAGCAGGCTGAGAGCGCACAGAAGCATGCTATATGCTGGACCAAATGTGCGTATCACACTGAGATTCAGCACAGCTAATGACATCTTCTCTTGCCAGGCATTAAGATCCCATTAACTGGTGAATCATTCTACCATCTGCAAAAAGCAGGTCCTTCCTCCCCCCTCCCCTCACTCAGGACAAGTAAAGGGGAAGCTTGAAAAGAACTTTCAGCTCTCTTAATTTGTCCTTAAGGGAAGTTTTGTTGTCTCCATTGGTGATATCATTGGTGATATCTCCAGTTCTCTCTCAGTGAGATTCTACTACAGTGTAATGTAACATGCAGAGACCAACAGGTTTTCAAGCTGCATATACACAATATTCAAAACGACAACGAAAATTGACACCTTTGAAGACAGCTGCATAGACAAATAGATGGTTTCATGTTCATTGCCATTAAGCAAAGCAGCATTCATTTTAGAGGCAGGATTAAAGAAATAAAAAATACTACAACAGAGCATTAAGTTGAGAGACAAATAAAACTGAATCTAGCTACCTGCTAAGCCCCCAGTCATCTTGCATTTTCCAGAGACCACAGGAATCTTCTGGCAGGTTAGATACAAAGGAGGGCAGTTTCATTTGCAGGTCAGTGCCTGCCACACAAGTTTCACTTGGTGTCTTGGTGCTCTGATGCCATAAAAAAACCTAGACAAAGAAGGAACTCACGACACCAATCCCAACTGCCAGTTGATAACCACACACCAGGAATGGCTTCTCTTCCTCGTTCCAAGGAGGCCACTCACCAGGATGGCCAGACCCAGGACCGTTACAGTAGTGAGTTCCTGGTTCAAAAGTTACTGTGAATGTGGTTTCCCAAGAATTCCCTTGGTAGCAGTCCACATCCCACATCATTCCCACCAGAGCTGGCACAGCTGTTTGGACGCCCACACTGGCAACCAGATCGGATAACTGATCCAGATGCGAAAAAAAGGGTAGTTTTTGCTGTGCTAGCATAATGGGGAACTGGCATGAAAGCTGGTCACCATGACTTCAACAACACTGCTGTAAAAAGCAAAACCACAGCCAAATGATCTGCTTTAGCAAGAAAGTTGTTTGATTTGGGGTTTGTTTGGTTTTTTTTCAAAGTTAATTTTCAAAATAGTTAAAACTGCAATTCAAACTCTGTGTTAGGCCGTATCTCCTCCCTCACCATTGTCGGGTTTTTTTAACACTCATCTAGCTTCCAGATCAAAATGAAAGTGCCACTAATGGTCTTGAAATCAGCTTAGGGAAAAAAACCAACCCAAGAACAAACCAATTCAGGCAGTCTAACTGATTTCACAGGCATTTAGAAAGACTTTTTTACTGCCGAGTTCAGACTTACAAACAGCAGCCCACAACATGTCACTGGAGTTACCTCTAAATCTCTAAAACCTAGGGCTGCTCCCTCCCCACGCCTGGCCAAGAGCAAGGGGGGATGGAGCCAGTCCAAACACCCTCCCACTCTACTCTGATATTCACATTCAGGCTTCAATTTCTATCAAAATAAAGAAGATGTGGGGATTGGACTAAATGACCTTTAAAGGTACCTTCCAACCCAAACTGTCCTATTATTCTACCAGAAGAGCTTCACGGTGCTTAGCACCTAGTTCTTCTAGTCATTTCCCTTCAGTCCCTAACAAATAAACAAGATCTGAAGTAGGAGAAGGGGGAGGCCAGGATTGCAGTTGCACCAGTTTCAAGAGCTTGATGCTGAATTGAACATGACACTCGTAAAATCGTTGTCAGCTGCCTGGTGCACCTGAAGGATCATTGCTATCTCAAGAATGACTTCTGCAGACCTTGTATTTTTGGGACTAACTTTGTTTTTCTGTATAGAGACTACAACTAACTTAGCAAATTGTAGATATTGTTCAGCTAACATGCAAGTTTACCCATGCTTCATTATGGCATGAAGCATCTAATCTCCTCTTCACTTTACATAACAAAGAATGCACCCATGAGGTTTTTTGTTTTGCCTTTAAAGAGAGCATCATTAAGTGCTGTGCCAAGAAACCTGATTGAGACACTATTTTAACTTGTAAATTCTTCAAAAACAAACATTAAATTGACAGCTTTAAGTACATGAGAAATGAACTCCTTTAAAAGAACATTCTAAAATCAAAGAGGTAAACCAATTCTACCCTGCAGAAAGAAAAAATCACTGATTCATTAAGACTAGTTTGATATACATTCACCCAACAAAGAAATGCAGATTGTCACAGCTGTCTTAAGCAGAGATTACAAATGAGTTATTCAGAAGTATTATCCATCCCTTGATAAGAGTTATTCAAGTTATGGGACTACCGTCGAGTACGATGGCAGTGCACTGAGTCCTGAGGGTTCCCCAGTGTCCCCAGCAGCTGTGGCAGCTTTGCTCCTCCTGACAGAAAGCTCCTGAGAGTGGGCAGTACGGGGGCACTGTGAGCTATGCACAGAGAAAAACAACATATGAAAACTTCACGGAAACCTCCAGGAACCCGGGCTTTCATTTTTTATTTTTCTTTTCCTTCTTTCTGTTTCCTTATTCTAGGATTCCACAAGTAATACGTTAATAACTTATTCAGTGATTTGAGTTCCCTTTCTTGATCACTACTTCTGTGTTTCATGAAGAGTGATGTCAGCAACAGCTGCTCAGGCAACCTAAATGACGCTGTTTGTGCTCTGAAGGGATGTGTACCTTAGCGCTGCACTTTATGGCAGTCACCACTGCGGAAGCCCCTGTGTCACTGGTGTGCCATGGGCATCACCTCTTCATCGGATTTCTCTGTCCCTTCCCTGCTGCATCCTCAATTACCTGCAGCTCGTACGCTCGCTCCTCTAGCTCCCAACCCCTGTCCTCACTGTGGCCATAACTGCAGACGCAGGAATCTGGGAGGGGAGCGGACATCTCACTATTGTCTCTGCATGTCGGTGCTTCCCTCAAATCACTACTTTGTTAATTGAGCAGCAGCTAAGCTAATGCCTCAGTATGAGACTCACAGGATATTAGAACTATATAGAGGGAAAAGGATATGAGTAGCAAGAGGAAGTGTTAATATGGCACGTTTAAAGCAGCTCTTTCTGTCCTCTTGCATCAGGTAACCCAACAAGATTTCTCATTTAAAAAGAAAAAAACTGCAAACCCCATTTTTTTGGTAAAAAATCTCTAAAAATCACTGCAGGGAGCAAATAAACAACTTTCTGCACAAGTGTATGTGGCAGCTCTCCCTCTGGGAAAAGTTGTTTTTCTTCTCTTCATGATTTATCCACTACTCAAACCTTCACGTCCTCCTCACCCTTCAACGGTTGCCAGTTCACATGGAGTTTTGCCACGTGATCATCACTGATGCATCTCATGAGGCTTTATAATGTCACCTTCATTTTCCACTCTGACCAACTCTCTCCCCCTTAAATTTCCCACAGGGCAAAAATTTCAAAGAAACAAAAGAGGAGTCAGTCACCTAACTTCACATTTGCAATGAGTGGCTGCAGCCTGAGCTGAATCAGAGCCTTTTGAAATGGAGTCATTTTGTCTAGTTTGCTCTAATGTGATAAGCTAGATGGGATAGAAATTCTATATATTATTACATAGAATTATTTCAAAACATGGAGCTAAGATAAAAGCAGAGTCCAGGGAGGGCTAATCTGTGCCTGGCAGCCCACACTTTAATCACATGCCGATTACTTTGTTAGTCATCTCTTCATCAGTGCTCTCAACCCACTCCTGCTCCTCCTGCAGTAAACTTTAATTAACCAAAGAAACACTGGAGTTACTCACTGAGAACAGAGAAGCAGAAAAATGGAGGAGCTGAATGCTTCTCATCATAGGTGAGAGTGAATCAGTTTGGAGGTAGAAGAAAGGTCAACTCTTTAAACCAAAGCAGCAGGAATACCTGTCTGAGCAAACGTTTTGAAACAATCCAAAAAGATTTTTGTACAGTTGCACTTTCCTGTTTATTTCCCTAGCATATGTTTCGGGATAGCAGCTGGTCTTTTACAATAAATTAAACAGAAAAAAAGCAAACAGAGCAACACATGAGTCACCTGCGTGGAGAGTTCACTAAAATCACTGCTCTTCATCTGCTGTGCATTATCCTTACTCTGATGGGACAATTGTTAGCTAAAAGCCAAAAACAAGCAAGTCACATAATAGCAATGTTTGTACTTTCAGCTAAGCCTTCAGTTCTTTCTAATTTTAGTGAGCTAGCACCACCCCTGCATGTCATGTCGATTACCACAACAGTAACAGCATCTGTCATGTTACCAGCAAGTAACATCTAAGGTGTTATGGTTTTGTTATGCTCTTAGGGATAATAATTAACCATTGATGGAAAGGAAACCACTACAGTAAAGGCTGATCCCACTGTACAACTAGTTGAACAAGTTGTCACGTCTTGCCAAAGAGAATCCATGGCAGAGCTAAGGTGTTACCCTCCTGGACTGCCTTCCTTGCACCAGCACCAGCACTCTTCGCTGCCACATCAAGCCAGGCAGCATCAGATCTAGAAAACGATTAAAAGAAAACAAGGTCCTGGCTCTTCAGCTGGCCACATTTCCGTATCTGTTCTAGAGTGCAAAGAACTTCCTGGATTGCTTTAGCTGTTAGGGAAGCATCAGAGAAACAAAACAGGCTGGCAGGTCCAAGACTCTACCAGGTTTTACAATGGCAGTCGGTGCCCTGAGTCACGATGAAGAGCTGTGCTTCAGACCAGAGCTGCCTATCAGCCCTGCATGCTCATAAGAGATTCTGCATAGCACCCTGCACCCAGCATGCACCTGGCACATTTGCATAATTTGCAGTATTAGAGTAGAAAGAGGATTATGAAAACAATGACTGAGGCAATATTCAGCGCCAAATGGATGTGCTGCTGTTACCCGTCCACAACAGGCTGCTGACAGAACTAGCTTTAGATAGATTTGTCACTTCCTTGGCCTCATTGTCCCTTCATTCTTCTCATAACCTCTGTATTACTCTATTAATGCCTCTCCCAGCTTCTCTTTCTTCCTGCTTCTCACCACAATCTACATTTTGCCCATCCTTTGCACTCTGCCACATCACCACTGCCACTCATGATGTGATGTCTCTCTTCATGCCAACATCTCTGCTTCACTCACAACAGACCAAGACCAGCTACACCAGGATCCTGCTTTTGACAGGGATTATTGGCAGATACCTGAGAAAGAGAGTAAGAATCAGCCTCTTTTTCCTCCACTTGTGGAACCTCCCCGTTTCTTCTGCCCCTTACCTTGCTGTCATTCAGCACTTGTTCTCATGCCTGGTCATGTGAGGATACAAAAGATCCTAATAACTATGTTTGAGAGGAACAAGAGCAAAGCTTTACAAGAGCTTGCCATTTGGACAGTGTTCGGCATAGAGCTGTCACTCAGTGCCACATTCACATGCCAAGTCAGGTCTATCATTAGAGAGATGCCAGTGTGCATGGGCTATATTCACAGATGAAGCAGGGCAAAGTCAAAGATTTAATCTCCATTTTTACACACACTCTTTCATCTCAAGCAATGATGTAGAAGCAGTGTCCCTGATCTGGCACCTCAAGATGCTGTTGCTGCATCCCAAACAGCAAAACAAGCACGGAAGATAACAAGGGCTTGTTCCTCCCAGGCACAATGTGAGAGGCAGGAGACTCTTACCATTAAGGCTCCTGTTACCCTTAAACAATTTCAATTTTGCAGCAACAAACTGCTGTCTCCCTCCCCTAGTCAAAACCCCGCAGTGGTAACGCAGTTAGCCACCTCTGTGTTCCGTGGTCGAGGAAAGAGAGAGCGATTGCTGTGTTGGCACAGGAAGGATACACAGGCAGCCGCGCACAAACTTGCTGACCTGGCACACAACATTCAGCTGTAATGCACAACTATTTTCCCATGCAACTCATTGTTAGCGTTTAATTGCGAACACTGGAGAAAAGGCTAGGGGAGGGAGGTTATGGGAAGGAGAACATAACCCGGAATGCTGTTCTGCAGTCCAGAGAGCAGCTGGGGAAGGACAGTGTAGGCTGCTTGGATAAAAGGGGAAGGCTGAGGGGAACTAGCACTGTGCAACAGCCTGTCTCCAAGCACAAGTAAGACTGGATCACCACAGGAATCCAGCTTCATCGCTTCTCTCGTGCCCACTATAAAAGGGGTGGCTTTAGAGCTAAAGGAGCCCACTCTGATTATTAACTCTAGCACTCTTCTGTTTAGCTAGCATGAGACTTCTCAGTAAGGACTGAGGTTTTTTCCTAAGTCTAAGATAGCACAAACCACTATATGATCCGTAGATGGCAGAAATCTGCCAATTGATAGAGAAGTTCCTCTTACACTATTTTGTTACAGTTAAAAACAAACAAACAAAAGTCTTAACTAAGCTTCACAGTCCTTTTATTATAAATAAACATCATGCCTCACTATATCATCTTGCCCATCACAGTCCCCTTTCTTTGAGGTCAGTGGGACCCTGGAGTCCCTTCTGAGAATAAATTCCTACCAGGAGCTGTAAGTTATTGTGTCACCCAGCTGGAACCCTGCTTAGGATATTAAAAAACAAAAATATATGCCTCTCAGTAGCACTCTCTTGATTACCTAATTGGTTTTTAGAAATTAACAATAATAATGCTAAAACACCCAGCAGCCTAATTATCAGCATCTTTTCATTTATACTCCCATTAAATTCACAGCTGCTGTGCAAAGTGACAGGCTGCTGTATGAAGACTGCCTTGTATGCTCTCACTCAAGGCCCTTCCATTTACTCCACAGAGAATGACGACACAAATAGCTCAAATGCCTGCTTGGTATTTGGCAGATGCCATTCGCATATGACACGCTATTCAAAAAGCAAGCAGCAAGACTGACATGATGTTCTAAAGGAAAAACAGGGCATTTTCTTCCTCTCATGCTAATAAAACAGTTGATTTCCAAGTATCTGCTAATCTCTTTGCTATCCAAAGGAATTTTACTTTGAGCCAGATCTGCCAGCTTACCTGTCTTGTAACAAACCACAGCTGGAAAGTGGGTAACTGTGAATATAGCAACTGCTGCTGAGGGGAGAAGAACCGCCAAGCATGGTGTCTGTGTGACTGGCAGCCTCTAGATAGGACCCTGAGGTGTCAAAGTACTGTCTTCCAAAACCCACCCAGCTGGGTTTCTTGGCAGAAACACCTCAAAAAGAAGAAAGAACGTGCAATTACATTTTGTTGGCTTTGGAATACGCTAAATTGACTGAATATGTGTCAACTTTATGCAGTGAGATGTTTCAGCATCTTTAAAATGTATTTGCAGGTGTATTTCTAGTTTGCCAGGGCATTATCACACCAAGCATGTGGGCACTTAACTGACAACAGTTCCACCAAGAACAAGTCTGCATCATCTCAGCGAAGAACTTGCGTAGTTTTGCTAGACAGAACTAGGCTGATTTCAGGCTGCATGTTATAGAGAAACATAGAGAAGTGTATTATACCCATGTGTTACACAGGAACAGCCTTGGTGTAACTCAATCTGCCAACGCTTTGGCCTCTAAACTATTGTTGCCCATGAGGAGGTCCATCAAAGCTGATGCAGTTTGCATACACACATTGCTGCCCACTAAGACGCAGGCTGGGATTTGCCTGCCTGTTTCAGGTTTAGCAAAAGGCTCTCACTGTAAAATTTTACCTACTTCGTATTCTAGATGGAATCATCCAGATGACCTAAGGATAAATATTCTACATAATGATCAGACACCCTGAGGTGTTTTGTTTTCCAGGATTAACTAATAACACTCCGCCTGATAGCTTAATTCAGTGAGAAGCACAAAAGTGAGAAGCACAACTGAGGAATCTTCAAGTAATTACATTTTCACAGTAATCAATTTTATCACCCTATAAAATGAAATTGTTTCTATCTGTTCACACTACCCATAACTAAAGAACCAGGAAAAATACAGACCATGTGAAACACTGTTTTTAGAGCAGCCACCAAAAGCCAAATGCAACCTTCGGAGTCAGCTGGTGTTTGTCTATTCCTGATTTAAAACAGTGAGAAAATGGGATATTTGGGCTATATTTGGTTTAAAAGTTCTCTTAAACAGACTTCTCAAAGCCAGTCACAGGACAGAAAACAAAACGTATTGGCTAAAATGTTGGACACACTCGATTTCTGAACACATTGGTTGTAGTTAAAGAAGAAAAGTATGTCTTGAAAGAATGAATATGAAGAAAAGGTGCTAGACTCAGGCAGGATACAAAGTAATACACAAAACCAGTTTGGCAGTATCAGTTGACATGTGAGGTGACAATCCCACATTTTAGTGGTTTAAGAGCTGTAAAAAAGCAAACACGTGTGAATGTAAAGCAAAGGGCATGTTTACTACAAAAGATGTTCCCTCGCTTGCACGGCTATAAACATTTGGGAGGCTTATTTTTGAAGGGATAAGGAACAGGCAACAAAAATAGTTTCAATGATTCTGTTTGTTGCAGAAAAAAAGATGTTTTTATTTATTGGTTTATAACTGAGTGCTCTGGGACCTTTCCCGATAAATGTTTCACTAGCTGAGTCACAGCATGCGCAGGATTAGTCATGGCTGTAGAAGTGTCCCAAAGTTTCATTCACAGCACAGATTTACCTGATGTATATTAATTTCTTCTGTAAGTTGAAACTCTCTGAAATTGTGTGCTTCAGAAGCTCCTGGCTTCGTCATCTCCTCCACGTCACCACACACTCCACCTGCACTGTTCGAACACGAGGGTCAGGCTGCGGTAGCACGCAAGAGGGAAGGTGATTTCTGCCGACCATGTTAGGGAAGAGGAATGGAGGGCTCACAGCTTGTACATCAACATATGTTATGTGGGCCACAGCAGAGCAGAGCATGCGTCATGCTGACGTGCTGCTATTTTAAGCAGCAACGGGTAAACTAAATGACTGAGATGAGCGACCAAGCACCCTCCTTTCATTATATGCTCCAGCGGAGAAGTCTGAGTGTCCGTCAGAACTTCTGTGCGTGTTAGCTTCTACCCCGCAGCACTCCCACTCTGCAGGATGAGAGCTAAGTAACTGCCCAGGGTTAAACTGCAAATCCCTGGCAGAATAAAACCGCTATCAATACGTCAGGCTCCCAGGTTTTAAGTCACCCTCTCCATGTCATCTCTAAAAATCCTCTGCCTGGAAGATCTGATCTAGCAAAGCCTGGCTCTTTCATGAGAGGTGTCAATAATTGCCTACATCGGATCACCAAACGAAGACCAGGCACCTTATCCCAGTTACCTTTCCTCACGAGCTTGAGCAAAGTCTGCATAGGGGTGCACGCCCACGGTAGCTACACATCCTCTGTTTTGAGAGGCCTGTATAAAGCAAAAGGAAGATCAAACCTGACCATGCGAGCAACAGCATGAAATCAGAAACACAGGATTCCTAAACGGTTTAAATGCATAGCCAGCCTTTGAGAAGGTAAGGCACGCAGCTTTTCTGCACCTTACATCCAGCTTTTACACATACCGTAGACCTGGCACTATTTAGACATGTAGAGCCTTTCCGCTCTTGCACATATCCTTACGCCACCCGTGTGAACGGTGCGGCTTTCTCAACAGGCAGTTCACTTTCTGCCCAAAACATCTCTGAGACTTGTCCCCAACCAAGTGAACTATAGACACACTCAAGTTACCTCAAATGGAAGCCTATCTTAATGTAAAAACATTCAAAAAGAGAAAATGGTACAGTAAAAATTATTTAAACTGCACTTAAAGAACATTTCATTACATGAACCGCCCCTAAATAAACTTACAATCTGTGTTAAATAAATTTTTACACAAAAGCAAATCATGGTGAAGCAGACAGTGAAGTCTGATAGCACTTAAATGCTCTGTGCTGGCTTACATCATTGACAGCTTTGAAGACAAATACAGAGGCCACTTTGCCTCATTACTTTGCGTAATGAAAACGAACAGCTACACAAGATTATTCTGTTTCTTGTGAGGTGAATATGCATTTTATTCAGTTTAGCATGTCCATGTGGTATGCACTATACAGTGACTCAATTTTGTATTTCTTCTGGCAGCAGAACCCAAACTGTTAACTCTCATCTGTAGGTTAAACTATGCCTAATTTCCTTCCTTCTATTATTCTATATTCTCCTTCCTCTCTTCCTGTTTCTGTGCTAAGGATACTGACATCTACTTATGACAACATTTTCCACCTCACTTTCAACATTCTCTTCAGTCAACAAATTGCTGTAGAAGGTTCTTAACTGGTCTTATTAGACGCATGGAATCCTTTAATACCATGTAAATGCAAATGTACTATCTGAAAGCTTGACTAGCTCCAAAAGAGAAGTGAATCAATATCTACTGAACACTCTCTACGAAAATCACTTATATTATTAATACAACAGATCATAGGACTAGTCCACAGAGACTTATCCAGTGATTTAGTATTCGAAAACCAATACTATTTCCCATATCAGATATATACACATGCTCCAAAGCAATCTATAAATATTATTTCCCAGGAGGCTTCACTAAATAAAAAAAAAAGGATTGACATAGCTGATCTAATATTTCAACCACTCTGCACCATAGTTCCTGACAACAGCTCCCTCAAGGTTAGCCTTAAAATTGTATCACAGCCTAATTTGTCCTTGTTTTACATTAGTCTGAAGTCATGTCTATATTTTATGGAACTTTGATTCTGTTACTGGTTTTACATATTATCCAGATTAAATTTTTAAGATGGTTTCATGGTTTGAAAAGCATCATCATCTACTGGTGGGGAGTTTTTAGTGCAGTGGGAAATGGAATTAGGAAAGATCTACTGACTTAATTGAAGATGCCACTAAAAGCATTTGTGAACTGTAAATATCCTGCCCTTCTGATCTCAGCAGTCATCCTGGGAGGAGAGTGTGGAGCAAACTGCTCTCCATGCACACAAGCCTTTAGACCCGCTAAAGTTATCAATATGATTTTCAGATGCGCAATAATTCGGTAAGATAATTGTACTGTGTTGTGCCTGCTCTCCAACTCCAAAGGAAACACCAACTCTGGAAGAAAAACATAATTCAACACCACAAAACTCACTACCTTCTCCACTCCTGCAACATATATTCGAATCCCCAAAGTGACTAATATAAGGAGAAATGTACTATGAAAACTCATCTAGAGATATTGCTGTATCTTGGTTTGATTCTTGATATCTTGGCAAGGTACACAAAGAATAATAATAAGGGCTTCTACAGGTATGTCAGTCAGAAAAGGAAGGTCAAAGAAAGTGTATCCCCCCGATGAGCAAGACCAGCGAACTGGTAACAACAGATGAGGAGAAGGCTGAAGTACAACATTTTTGCCTCAGTCTTCTCTGGCAACCTCTCTCCCCACACCTCTTGAGTGGATGGACCGCAAGACAAGGGGTGGGGGAGCAAAGTCCCTCCCACTGTAAAAGATCAGGTTCGTGACCTGCTGAGGAACATAAACATACACAAGTCTATGGGGCGTGATGAGATGCATCCCAGAGTCCTGAGGGAACTGGCTGATGTAGTTGTCAAGCCACTCTCCATGATATTTGAAAAGTCATGGCAGTCGGGTGAAGTCCCTGGTGACTAGGAAAAAGGAAACATTGCATCCATTTTTAAAAAGGGTAGAAAGGACCCTGGGATCTACCAACCTGTCAGCCTCACCTCTGCGCCTGGGAAGATCATGGAACAGCTCCTACTTAAAGCTCTGCTGAGGCACATGGAGGACAGGGAGGCGTTTTGAGACAGCCAGCATGGCTTCACCAAGGACAAGTCCTTCCTGACCAACCGAGTGGCCTTCTATGGTGGAGTGACTACATCAGTGGACAAGGGAAGAGCTACAGGTGTCATCTATCTGGACTTCTGTGAGGCCTTTGACACAACATCCTTCTCTCTAAATTGGAGAGATACGGATTTGATGGGTGGACTGTACAGTGGATAAGGAATTGGTTGAATGGTTGCATCCAGAGTTGCTTCCAGTACTTAAAGAGGACTTATAAGAAAGATGGGGACAAACATTTTAGCAGGGCCTGTTGGGATAAGACAAGGGGTAATGGTTTTAAGCTAAAAGAGGCTAGATTTAGACTAGATAGAACGAAGACATTTTTTACAATGAGAGTGGTGAAACACTGGCCCAGGTTGCCCAGAGAGGTGTTAGATGCCCCATCCCTGGAAACATTCAACATCAGGTTGGATGGGGCTCTGGGCAACCTGATCTGGTTGAAGATGTCCGGGCTCAGTGCAGGGGGGTTGGACTAGATGGCCTTTAAAGGTCCCTTCCAACCCAAACTATTCTATGATTCTGTGATTCTATATGCAAATGGTATTTCCTATGCTCACTGTTTGGATTTACCAGGCAGTTGCCACCTTCATTCTATTACAATAAAAGGGAGGTGGAGAGACCAAATGAATGCACTAAGTCTAGACATATTAACACCATGAGCGTTAGTGAAAGAAGCCTGTTTGTAAATATCTCAAAAAAAAAAATCAGAAGATAAAAACTCTATGTTTGAGTTTTGCTACTATGTTCTATCCCTGTGGCTTAAGATACCAAGATCATGACTCACTCTGGGGACTGAACTGCTCCCTGGGCGACATGACCTCCTCATACCAGCTTTGTTCCTCACACTAGTACAAATTGGTCATCCATGAACACTGAATGAAGAAACTTCCTTGTTAGTCATATCTGGATCTAAAAAACTAATACCAGAAAACTATGTTTAAACAAGCCCACTGCTGCTTCAGGTATGCGGCCTTCCAACATTTCAAAGCTAAATACTTTCATCAGGTGTGTGAGGGAGGGTAGAAAAAGGAAAAAAGACACGTAAGACACCTGCTTTGTGGCTCTAGATAAAATCTACAGAGCAGCACTGCTTGCAGCAGTTTGCATCCGTATTTGGCTCTTCATGTTTATTTGCTTGCTTGGTAAATCCCAAGGAGATTTTGAGACTGATGCTTAAAAAAAGCAAACATAAAAACTCACGAAGCCTTCAAACTCAGAAGGCTCAGCTCATAGCTGCACTTTAGATGATTAGCTGTCCATCCTTATGCTGTAAAACACTGGGCCTTCCCACGTTCAATTAAAAACTACACACCAAATCCTCCTGCCGAACACAGGAAGAACAGATGTTTGTCTACAGATGCTCTTGCACCTGTCCTGGAAAAGTTCAGTACATTACTGACCTGGTGCAAAACTAAAAACTCAAGAGAAAAGCAGTCTGCGTCTCACTAATCGGTGTGGTTATAGGCTCTGTTACCGAAATCAAAAGACGATGCAATAGTATCAAATAATACCTGTTATAATGGTTACTGACAAAAATCATCATCTCGATCCCACTGACATTGGTTGTTTTTCATTTTAAGCTCTCTCTGCTGGTAACAGGACAGGGTCGAATGCAATTGGAACAGCATATTTTACCCTCTCACCAAATTACATGAATAGGCTTGGCCAAGATGAGGACAAACATCCCCATAATTCCAGGGGACCTAATCAGAAATGAGCACCTATCCCTGAGACAACAAAATACCAAGTGAGGTTCCAAATGCTCTTGCAGCTCTAAAGCTCGGGAAAAACTTTGGATCTATAACTACACTGAAGAACTCAGCCCATCTCACAAAGGAAGCATAGCATGGGGAACGAAAATCCTCATGGAAAAAAATCCAGCATATGAAACTGCACAACATATCAACTACATCTTTTCTCCTTCGTAAGTAAAGGATGTAGATAGCACTGCACTTAAAAAGAGTAAGATGAAATTACTAAAAAGCTTGAAAGAAAAACTAAGAAAACAATCAAAAACCTCCCATAGATTTTTAGCCAACACACAATGAGTAAAAATTACCCCAGAGCCCAAACATGGTGTAGATACCTCCATGTAAACAAGAATCATGTAGTTAGGCTTCCAAATCTCCTATTATCTTCAAATACTCTTGGTAACCTGTCATCTTGGTTTCCCCATCAGATTAAGATGGATTCCACAATATTTTTTTGTATGAAATTTTGCTTTTAAAGAAATATCAACCAGTAGCTTAGCATTTTTTTCCTTCAAGTGCCATATAAATAGAAACACTGGCAAAGTTCTAAGTGCTCATCTGACACACTATTCTTTTATTAGTAGCCTCTGCAAAGTACCATTTGCTGGCCAAGGATTCAAACTGACTTCATCTGAAGACAGCTGCAATGACACTTAAGACAATTACTGTAAGAGACATTTCAGTTTCATTTTCAGAGGAAACATCTGTAGAAGGACTTTCAGTTTCTCCAAGCGTTGGATCAGCTGTAGGACATGAGACAACACTCTGATTACCAGGAACAGGATGCTAAACCACGTGAAGGCAGTCTCACTGCTCAAGTAGTGACTAACGTGATGTAGAAGGGAATATTTAACAAGTTTGTTCACGCAACAGGATGGGTGGTTGCCATCTCTCACCGCTACGTGCATACTCCAGAAATTCTCTCACTTCAGGAGAATGTGTCTGATAGTCTGTCAGTAAAATGAAGGATGGAAAAGTTTGGAACAGCGATGCGCATATTTTGCATTTTATGCAAATGGTATGTGTTGTTTATATTGGTAAAGAAAGCACATTGGTACATGTGAATTCTGCAGCTGCTGTAGTATAGTTAATATTTTTAAAGGTCCATGTACAGTGTAGTTAGCAAAAATAACCTTATCATAGTTCAGCACTAAAAACGTTAACTGTGCACAACTTCTAGATTCACAGGGTGGAAGTGGAACACGGCATGACAAACCCAGATTTCAATAGTCCTTGATACTGCTCTGGTGCCAGACATTAACAGTCTGGTTCTACATCAGCAGAACTCACTATTTACCACGGAGTCCTCAAATTCTATTTTAAAGAGAGAATTCTTCGTTTTATATTGGCTTTCATTTGATATTCATCAGTACTATGTCGCAGCATTTTTTACATATTCATTTCTACGACATAAGGTAGCTATATTATCCCTTGTTCTATGGGAGGGCAAAGAAGAAGAGATACAGAGGTCCAAAGGTGTCCAGGTGACTAACTCATGGTTGATGTCATTAACTTCAGAAGAGGCAGGAAATAATCAGAACCCTCTTTATAAATAAGTTTCACTGTCTCAAATTGCTTCTTTCTACTTTTGACCACCCCCAAAAATTACTCATATGGCCTAAGTAACACCAATCAGGAGTGGTGGCTGTCCCAAGCTAAGATGCTATGATTTTTCAAAACCTAGGAATGTATGACAGCTCCTAAAAGCAATCTAAACATGCCCCAGTGGCAGCAAAATTGCCTCCAGCTGAATCAGAGCTTCTTTCGTCAGTTTTCAATGACAAGTCCCATGGGGCAATTACCTCTAGGTTTACATTCTGAGCTTTCTTTTTTTCCACACACAAGTCTGCCTGACTCATACTATGTAGATACTCCTACACAGGAGAGTAAATCCAGATCTTTATTGTGGTATTCAGTAGCCCTCTTGCAAAGCTCTCTTCCTCTTCTTTCAGCTCCTTTAAAATTCAGCAAACGAAGGTACAGGAACTACAAACAACAGCTTATTTTTAACTACACATCTTTGATTACTGTACCTCCTGTGTTCTGAACAGTGCTTAGACCAGAAGCGTGCAGCTCCCACGTGGGTGAACCCCCAAAGACTGACGGCCAGCACTGAGCTGCAGCTGTGGGACACAGCAGAGCGCCTCACCAGTGCAGAGCAGCCACCCCGCTCTTTGTGGGTCACTGCTAACCGGCTGCCAGGACCCCTGTACTGGGGAAAATGCACACAGTCATCACTGCTGTCAGCTGCACCTAACATCCCCTTCCCTCTCCTTTCACGTGCTCATTACAAGCTTCCCTCTCCCTACGCACACAATACCCTTCCTTCTCTCTACCCTCACTCCCTCAGGACTTAGGTCTCCTCTCCTCACAGCAACCCCACAATCCATCACAGCAGTCCTCCTTGTTCCTTACTTCCCAGGTCCCTCCCCACACACAAACACAAAATACTCCCACGCTGTTTCCATATTAACCTTGAATTCCTGCTTCCCAAACCTCCCACACTGCTGGCTCGCTGTGTCAAGCTCCTCTCCTAATCCTCCCAGGCTCCTCTGTCCACTGCAACAGCCCTTGCTCCATACTTTCCCTCATCTTCTCAACTTTCCTGACATCCCTTCTGGATATAAGGAGTCTCAGCAATAGAATTCCCGGCATCCCAAGAAGAAGAACCAGCACCTCCAGTGGCTGCCTTCTGAAGTCCCCAGGCCTCCAGCACTGACATGCTCCTTGACACACATGGCAGAATGCCTCCGAGAAAGAAGCTGCACCTTGACTTGGCATAATGCTCCCAACTGAAGACTCACATTGAGCTGAAAATACCATCCGACAAACTGCAGGATGTGTAGGCCTGGTTAAGACCCATCAAACGGACCTGCTGTAAAGTAGATGATCACACTGGCAGGTTGTCATTTCCCACGTAAGCCGTCATTTTCTCAGCTCTCACAAGCTGTCAGTTGCAGGGGAATGGAAATCCAAGTGTCTCAGACCCTTCTGAAGTGGATGACGTCCTAATGGGTGCAAGCTTTCAGTCTATTCTTTCTAATTCTGACATTTTCTACTTATCTCCATGCTGACCCACCCTGGCTCTTATTCCTCATCCAGTTCTGATTCACTTTTCCTCCTCAGTTTTAGTCACCGTGCCTCTGTCACTGATGCGTAATTACTGCAATCGCTCAGAGCACACAACAGGTCTGAGCTCTCAGTTTCTTTGCTTAGTACCACAATCCGTGTTGGCTACCAGGACTGTAGAGAGTTAAATTATGTTTGGAAATGTGTACACACTTACCTAACTGACTTCATTTACACACAAACTTCTGTGTAAACAGGTATTTCAAAACCTTACAGGTGAAAAGGTGAAACCTAAAGGTGAAATTTCATGAGAGTGGAGCAGCAAAAACTGAAGCCTCAAAACAAGCAGAATTTCCCAAAGAAGTTTCAAGCCCATGCTTTGAAATGAAGAGGCACTTGAACCTCTCAACAGAATAGCTGTATATTTTAATCATGTGCCTGGACAGTCAGCATTTCTTTCCATAACTTGATTTTATAAGTGTCAAACTGCTGAAGCTTTCCGAAGTTCAGCCAAAGCTGAACAGACAGTGCAGAAAAAATACATTCAGCCGATTGAAACAAATTTTGCAGGAGCAACAACAACAAAAATGCCTTATAATGGGAAATATCACATAACTGCATCTATGGACAAAGCTGACAGCTCTGTCCATGATTACAAATGGTAAAAAAAAAAACCCAAAAAACAACAACAAAAAACCCCAAACCAGCCAATTTTGCTTAGAGGTACAGGTCAATTGAAAGGAAAAACCCTCACATCTTCAGGAAAACAACCCTCAAAACTGAAGTATTTATACAATATTTTCTTGATGGTTTGATCCAAATGGATATACCAATGACCTTCAGGCCTGACATCCTGCCCTACTCACAGGGCAATGCCTGCCGGGCCCGCAGCCTACCGGGAAAGACTAAAACAATCCAGTGTCTCCATTTTGGCCTAGACTTGGATTGCAATTTCTGTCATGAGGACAGACTGTTTAGTTTGCAGAAGCCAAGTTTTAGCTAGTGACTAGGTCCCTGTGCTGAGCACAACACTCTATCCGTACAAAGTTGAAAAAGAAGGACATTAAACCGTTTGGATAAAATTGTCTTTAGGGCATTAGTTGCTGCTGAGCACTCCGATCACTGACCCTTAGTTACTTCAGGATTTAACACTAAGGAATGCAAAATATTGCTGATTTAAGTGTACTTATTTAACCTGTCCACGTTTCAAAAGTCTGTATAGTCCCAGCTATCTTCAAAAGTAACTTCACATATATGTTCCCATTAGCTCTAACTATAAAAATAACGCAGCAGGCTGTGAAAAAGAGACCTAATTGCGGGCGTACAACAGAAGTGTCCTGCATGGCAGTTACACAGGGCTGGTGACAGAGACCTGTGCAGCAGCAGTACCACCTCCTGGAGAAGCCAAGCACGGCTGCAGGAGCCGCCAGCGTCTCTCCCAGCTGTCCGATACTCTGCCTTGAAGAGAAGTAGCCCCCTGATGAGTCCCAAGGCCTGCCCAGCTGTACTGGCGACTAGAAACCTTCCCAACAAGCCATGCCATTCCCTACAGAGTACCACCGCTGCCGCCACGCCGACTGCTGCCCCGCAGCACCAGCATGGCAGGAAAGTCTCCGCTTACACCTGGTTGTTCCCCACGTACAGTCACGTCCATCAGACAGCTTCCCCCTCGGAATCACAGCGGAAAGCCTCAATGCTAATGGCAACAGAGATAAAAGCTGAGCAAGTTGCTTTTTCTCCCTGTTACTAAGTTAGGGAAACAAATTCTGCAGCATTTGTGATGAAGTATTGCCTTAAATTTAGATTCCTTCACTTGGCAATAAACGACACTAAAATTCTATGTATCATGTATGATAAAATGTGATAAATTCCAGTGACGTGGTATCAATTACTTTGTAATAATTATATCACTGTGATATAACTTTATAGCCTGTAAATAATACGGCTCAATTCTATGAATACAGTGTAATATCGCACTACAATGTATAAACATCTCATAAAAAGCAAGCATTTATGAGAGATACAGTTCTGGTACTCTGCTGCCCATGGATAACAAGTACTGTATGCGGTTAGAAACATCCAGATATGGCACAAATGTACCTGAACTTACTTTGATCTCCTAACAAGTACAGAAAGAATGAACTCTTGACAAGTGGATATGCGTGGTTTTAAACAGAGCTAAGATGCTATTATGCAGACACCCCTCCAAGCACCAACCATTTCATGAATTGTAAAACATATTTTAAAATTGCAATCTATAAGATAGCAGGAAGAAGTCCTGATCATACTGTGTTAAAGGATGCAATTAATGAGAATTTCCCATGTATAAGAGTTAAAGATCAGTGGTTTCAAGATCTGGTTTGTCTTCGTATACGTAGCAGCGTGCGTTTGAATGATACCATGTGTTGAAATAGTGTCTAAAAAGGCCCTATTCTGAGCTGAAGAAACCAAGAGAAAATAAACCCCCAAAACTCTTTTAGGTAATTGTACCTTGAGCTTTTAATCAACTGGGTGTTGCAATGTTTTTATGGTTGGAGTACTTCATACTATTTTCCTTTCAAATCAGTTACATCTTGGAATCGAGTCACCTCCTGGTCTGCCAGAGCTAAACGGATTTCTCCAGACACCGAATAATGCTGGTGGCTCCTTTTAGAAGTCTGCAGACCCCATAAAACTCCAGACTCTAGAACCATACATACTGCTTCAGCATCAACTCTCACTATAACTTTTATAGAAGTAAAATACCTCCTTATTCTTGCTGCTGCTGATGCAACCACAGAAATGTTCTCCTTTTTGCTGCTGTTGCCTTTGGAGACACCTGGACACTGAACACCTCCTCCGTCCCTCCCTGTCACTTCAGTTCTGCAGATCTGTCCTAGATTTCTTGTTCTGAGATATGAAGCTGAAATTGGTTGTACTAATGTGCATTTGAACCCATGGGCATGCTCACAAAGTCATTAGGATTGCTCTGTATCCATAAATTTGTACAGCTTTTCAACAGCCGCTGATCTGTCCACAAAGTCTTATGAGAAAATGTTTTCTAAATTTATTTCTAGATTATTACTAAAAATACTGAAAAGATGCTACTGTTGTTATCTTCATTGTTACACTTGGTCTCATCAATCAGTCTGTGGACGGCCTCTAATAATGTCTGTATTTTAATCATCAACTCATGTACCAATATACAGAAGTGTTTTATCCTTGGTCAGGATATCCTCTGAGGGCATAACCAAGCGCTGCAGAACACGGCGGATGTATTTCCCCCTTACTATGGAAACAGACCCAGAGTCCGAGTGAAGTCACCTTCCTGGAAGCCCTGCACGCTGATGACCACCAGGGACAGGACGCTTGCAGGAGACACTGATCCTCCTCCTAGGACATTTTGGGCACCTGCTTTATTTGCCTGGTTCACGGGTTCAAGGCGAAATTGATTTCTGGATTTCCACCAGGAAATACTATTTTTCTTCCTGTGACAGCCTTGAAGAGGCTGCTGAGCTTTTCCTCCCCTTTTCCTCTGCTGTTGTAGGACCAAATATCAAAACTTACTCTTTTCTCAGTTGTTTGGTACAAAGTTTTGCGTGGTTCTAATTCTCTCTCCAGCAGCCAGAAAGCATTGTGTTCAAGGGACTCTTCATCAGGGAGTGAATGATCCACTCCATCATGAATCCTATGAGGGTTAACGGTTGAGGAGTAACGGTTTTAAACTGAAAGAGGGTCGTTTTGGATGAGATATTGGGAAGAAATTCTGTGCTGTGAGGGGGGTGAGCCCCTGGCCCAGGGTGCCCAGAGAAGCTGTGGCTGCCCCATCCCTGGAGGGGTTCAAGGCCAGGTTGGACGGGGCTTGGAGCAGCCTGGGCTGGTGGGAGGTGTCCCTGCCCAGGGCAGGGGGGGCACTGGGTCCTTTCCATCCCTAACCATTCTGTGATCCTATGATATTGTCAATAACAAAGATGCGAGCGAGGCTGCACGCAGTCTCAGGTCCCCTGTGGTCCCCTGCGGCAGCCGGCGGTCGGACACCGACCTTTCCCATCGCTCCTCTGTGGACAAAGAGCCCCAAAGCGGAACATTTCGATTCTGCTGACGCCAACCCCCTCAGGACAGCGGCAGCAGCGCCACAGGCCCGCTCCGGCCCGGCCCCGCGGATCTGCAGCAGGGAGGGCCCCGGCCGCTTCCCTGCGCTGCGGCCGACCTCGCCNGCTTCGAGGGAGCCTGGGCCTAGGCCTTGGCTTAGGCCTGGGCCTGGGCCTGGCCGCCGGCGCGGGCCCTTCCTCACGGGCCCGGCCCTCCCTTCCTCGCCGTTCCCCGGGTCGCCCGGCTGGGTCCGACAAGGAGCGGGCGGCCCTGGGCCGGGCTCGCCGGCGGCAGCCCTTGTACCGGGGGGTGGCTCCCCGGAGCACCCCGGGAGGGGCCGGGGCCCCGGTGCCGCCGGGGATTTGCCTGCTGTAAAGAGGCCGGCTGTGGCTTGTGGCCACCAGACGGGAAAAACTGTAGTGCGCGGCGGTTTTCTAGAGATGTGGGTAGTTCCGAGGTTGCCTAAAGACTCCGCTGTTCACGGACTGTAAGTTACACGTTTTCCCTGTGCACGCACACGGGCACGTGTTTAATCTTGCTTTTTTAGAAATTGCTTGGGAATAGTTGAACAGTACAAAAATCAAGGTGAGTTGGGTATTTATAGTTAAATAGTACATTACTGACACTGAGATGTGTTTTTAATAATTTAGTAATAGCTTTTCATGTCAGTTATTTACCAGCATCACTTTGCTTGCAGCGCAAGATGGGATTAAAAAGCAGCAGCCCTGCTGTTTTGATGTGTTTGTGTGTGCGTATGTTTCTTGCAGATGTCAGAAGACCTTGCTAAGCAGTTGGCTAGCTACAAAGCTCAGCTTCAGCAGGTTGAGGCTGCCTTATCTGGGAATGCAGAAAATGAAGATTTACTAAAACTGAAGAAAGACTTACAGGTGAGAACTTGAGGATATAAGTAGCTGAAACTTTAGGGTCTTCAGGAAGTGTTTCATCTGGTAAATGTTTGCATTGCAACAAATATATATACTTGGTTGGTTTATTACTTTCTTTTCACATAATTTGATACAATTATGGTAGGGTTGGTTTGAAAAAACACTGTGTGTCTTACTCTAAACCTATCTTGTAGATTGGTAACAAAAATAAGCTAATTTATATAGCGAACTCTTCTGTCAAAACTTTAGCCAGAGTGATGGAAGATATGCCAGTGCTGTCTTTACTATCTCTTTTTCTTTTTTTAAAAAAGATTTCTCAGAAAATAATATTTTTTTTGTTGCTTTTACTATGCTGAAGTGTGAGGACTAGGCCTAACATTATGCCTTTCTGCTTATTTTTGAGTTGTCAAAATAATTTGGTCCAGAATCTGTTTATTCATTGCATGCATTTGCAATGATAAAGGCTTTAGAGTGCAGTTCGGTATTCCTGGTTCATCTAAGTCTTGATTGTGTTGAGGTTTTCCTATCAGAAAAGAAAAGAGTCATCTTCTTCATTTGCCACCTGCATTTTTTTCAAACTTTTGAGAGCATACCACGTCCTTAAGAGCTAAAAACCATTTTTGGTCCTGAGGGCGTTTCTGACCACCAGCCTAATTTTAAGTCAATAAGTGGTCTTTTAAATTCTTGTGCATATAAAGATGCATTGGCATATAAAACAAAAAAAGGCAGTGCTGTTAAACTTTATCATGAGAGTGCAAGATGCTGCTTCATTTCTGTTGTGGGTTGCTTTAGCTGGCAGATCTGAAACTAATCAAACTACCCAGGACAAGACTCAGTAACCACTGTTCTGTATGGAAATAAAGCAATGAAAGTGGTGCTTCAACCACAGTGCGATTAGTGCCTGAAATCAGTGATCTTTAGAATTCCTTTTCAGTTATAGAGGCTTTGTGCCCACAAGGCACTTTATAGATCATCTTGATGTCCTTCGTTGTACACTGTTAAAAGCATGTGTATATTTTTATATTTTTAAAATGCACAGCAAAACCCATATGGGATGATATTTCCGATACCAACACGACCTCGGCTTTGATATGCAGAGATCACTGATGTGAAAGGACAACTTGCAAACTTTTTTATAAAAGCTTTCTGCACAGAATGGGGAAGATCTTTACACTTTCGTCCCCAAAAGGTTTGCTATCCGTATGTTCCGCCTTAAAAATGAAATAATGTTTTGCAGACTTAATATATGCCAACCTAACAACTGTAAAAATGGGTTCGATGCCTCATGTCCCAACTAAATAGCTTTTTGTCTGTTCAAAAAGATGGTTACTATATCATTGAAACATTTTTTTTCTATCATAAATAGTGGTGCACTAGTGCATTTGGTATACTCAGCTTATTCCCAAGCAACAAGGTTAAAATAAACATTAGAAAAAACTTTATAAATATTTAGCTTTTAACTTTTTGTTTCACTGGAGAGCTGCTAGGACAGTGTCTGTGCACCCGAGGACCAAACTTACCTTTTGTATCGAGTAGAATTGATGGCAGCCGTCACCTTCTGTAATTGGAGATGATACCTGTGGGTGTTGCATTCTGGAGTGTAGAGCTCTGTCTGGCTGTGTAAAGACCAGTTGGTCAGGAAGAGTCTCGGCAAACCCTAACTGGTGTTCTCTGCGGGTCACACCTTCGTGTCACAGGGACGTGGCAGCAAGACATGCTGTTCAACCCGTTTGGCCTTGGCCGTAGTGAGCTGCCCGTGGAGTCGCAGTCGTGCTCAGACACTCTCTTTGAATGAGCTAGTCTGTTAAAGACTTCTTTGGAACCATCTCATGGGTTGCAATAACATTAACGCTTTATCTGGTGTGCTTAGCACACATGCGGATATCGGATGAAAATTTTTACCAAAAGTTTGCTATTTATAGCCAGGTGTGTAAGTGACTTTATAAAATTCAAAGAATCCTTGGTAGACTTGTCTGAAACTATGCACATTTGAGTTCTACAATAAGCCATTTATGAATGTGGCAAGAATAAGTCACCAGTTTGGTATTACTGGTAGTTTAAATAGCTGAAACACTCATATCCAGGTAGCTTATGCCTGATGTATTGTATTTGACCTGCTGAGATAAGATACCTACTTCAAACCATGATGCCTCTATCTCTGTGTTGAGGATTTTGTATCTGGGAGGGAAAATTAGGTTAATGGTGTATGTTCTGTGGCGTGCCCTCAAATTAGGTATTTTGATAACCAGAACAGATTTTGCTTATCTGTAGTGTTATGGAAAATATAGACCAAAGTAGGTAGAAGCAATTGTAAGCATGTTTCTGTGCTTACTGTTGCTACTGATTGTGCTTACTGTTGCACTTATTAACTATCAGCTCCTCTAAAACAAAGAACAAAACTTTTGTTAGGAAGGTGTTGGAAATTCAGACATTAACAGGTGCAACAGAAATAAGCTGTCAGGCCATTTCTGCCCCTTGCATAGTTAAGATGCTAAAGCGTGTAAGTTTATATTGTTTTAACTTCTTATTTGGGAACTGCTTATGATCCTTTAGGTTCTTAAGGAACGAAGAACAGCTTTTACTGCTTTTTCTTGAGCTAGTCCTTGTACGCCTGTAGCTGAACTAGGATGTGAAACCGTGAGGAAAGTTCAGGCTGCACCGAGCCTCAGTTTACCTGTAGTCGTCCCCTAATTTAAATATTTACTGTTAGTCAGGAGAGTGACAATGGTTCATGCTGAGATACTCAAAAGAACTGAAGAATTTTTCTCCTTTAAGGACTGCAGAGTTGCTTTGCTGTATACAGAAAGTAAACGGCCTCTTAGGTTCTGGCTCCTTTTTAACAGTAGTGAAAACCAGTGGTCTTGGCTGCACAGAATAAGAATATAACATTGGCAGGAAACTGGGGAGGGGCTCTTACATGCTTCTGTCTGTGAACAAATAATATTTAAAGGAACTGGAAAAAAATATTATTTTGTTATTTGCCTTGTTGGATCAGCAAGGGAAGGCCCGACCTGAAATCTTAAGGTCAGGGAATTTAAAAAAAACCAGAAAATTACATTAAAATGATTTAAGGTAATAAATCTCTTCGTTATGCACCTGGGTGCTTTCTATAAATGAGAGGACTTTACCGAATGGCAGTCTTAGAAGGCATCGTCCACCCTAGGTGCTTCAGTTTAGCTAATCCACGTATTTGAGTAAACTGAAAAATGTTTAATGACTTAGAAATGCTGCAGTTACACTTGTAGTTGTGTGTGTTAGAGATCACTACATATAATGTAGCCAGCCAGCCTCACATGGGAAGGGATGGAAGAAACTGCCAGCCAGAGAGAGAATGGAAGCATTGCATCCTTTCCCATTTTGTCTTTACAGCACTGTCCTGCTGAATACTTGCTCTGCCACATGCTGTGTGATTATTTTTTTTTTTGGTCAATAACCAACATCAGGTGCAGCCATGTGTACAGTCATACTGTTGATTTTTTGTTTTTTCTTGAGGCTGTCTTTCTGTGTCACTCTGCCTATGGATAAACAAGCGCATGGGCATAAACAAGGGCATGGGCAACTTTACTGCAATACAGGGAGGACCATACATCTTTTTATCTACGTTGGTAATGAGTGAATTTAGTTAAATGATTAAAAAAACCCAACCAAACTTAGCCCACTTTACATTAGCTATGAATTTAACACAAGAACTTCAAAAAACCAAATCAGTAAGCTTGGGGTTAAAATATGCGTGGTAACAGAGATTGAAAAATTATTCTTTGTGGATTTTCTGTCTTTTGTAGGAAGTCATAGAACTAACCAAAGACCTCCTTTCAACACAACCTTCGGAAACTCTTGCAAGTTCGGACAGTTCTGCTTCTGCTCTGCCCAGTCACTCCTGGA
This sequence comes from Rhinoptilus africanus, assembly GCA_013400135.1. Lineage (NCBI taxonomy): Eukaryota > Metazoa > Chordata > Aves > Charadriiformes > Glareolidae > Rhinoptilus > Rhinoptilus africanus. The sequence continues at coordinate 271,380 of VXBO01014855.1, forward strand.
AGGTTGGGGATAGGTGTATGGCGATATGGAGTGAGGATGGACAGTAAGTGTAGAAAACTTCTCTAACAGTTACATGAAATAGTTCAATGGTAAGAGACTTTCATTGTTTGAACTGCCCCTGTGGTGACTAAAAGCAAGAAGAAATCGGGAAATAAATATGACATTAGCTGTTACTCTGCTCTCTTTAATAAAGGTCAGTATTTTAGATAGAAAGCAAAGAGAGGTGGGGTCATTTTCTGGAAATGCCCATTTGTCACTACCCTTATAAGAGCAGGGTGGCTTTGGTAAATTACGATTTGCAGATGTAATAAATGGCAGACTTTCATGAATGATCTGTCTGAGCGATCTCTCATAAAGGTTTTAGGATGTATAATTCACAATTTATCGTTGCATTCATACGTATGTAATCGATTGCTATCAAGAAAAATCCTTGCTGTATCTCAGTTTATGCCACTAACTGGAAATTAATTTTTAATTGTAAATGCTGGTTTTTGGCTATGAAATAACGCGTTGTTTAATGTAACCATAGAATTAATCAATCTGTGATCAGTGTTGCGTGGAGAGCTAGACAGAGATTAATATTTTTTACCTCATGCAGTTTGGGTTTCCGTGTATTTTCATTTAGCTCAACTCAAGATGATGTTGGCCTGCTGAAATTGCACAAGAGATTAATTTGGTAAATGCTAAGTGGAGTACTGTCTATGAAACATCTCATTTTTTTCCTCTCTTTGCTTTAGGTGTATCCTTTTGGTCTGAATTTAGACTCAGTTATTTTAAATACTTTTGGCAATGATATCAATTGTCTTTTTTTTTTTTTTCCGAAGTCAGTTTGGTTGACCAAAATGTTTCATACACGAAAGTATGAAATGGACTGATTTCTCCTAAAATTTCAAAATTGCTATTTTAAATCAATAAGAAAACTTTCAACTTTCTAAGTGTTGAAGGGTGAATATTTTGAAAGCTTCAGGTTTTCTTAATTCTTTTTCATATGGTAAAAAATGGGACCAAAGCTTTGGTCTGTGAGCTGTCATTTTTCCAAAACTCAGTGAATTCAGTGAAAGCTGCGTTCTGTGAATGCAGTATGTTGTTGGGTCTTTTTTTTCAATCCCATGACCTGCCAGAAATAGAAACAAGATGAGGATTTCTGATTAGACTGGCCCCAGCATTAATCATTAGTCTTGATAACTGTGAGGCCGCTGCTTCTTTATGCTAGAGGTCAGATGCAGCAGATTCTGGTCTTTGTACTTGTGTCCTTTGACCTTAAGGAAATTATCTCTTGGTTCGATTTGTCTGTTGTCGCTGAAAATGAAGGCCAATATTGACCATTTCTTTACTTAGTGCCATTAGCTGGCTGACAGCGTAGGTGTTGAAGGGCTGAGTATTAAAGCTTTACTCACATGCTTACAGCCATGATATCTTTACAGGTGTTATGAAGCTGAGATTGAAGAAATAGACGAGGAGAATGGAACAGCTGCGGTCACCTTTGCTGGATATGGCAATGCTGAAGTCACACCTCTGTTCAACCTCAAGCCTGTGGAAGAGGGAAGAAAAGCAAAAGAGGACAGTGGCAACAAGCCCATGTCCAAGTAAGTAACACACAGGCAGAAGTCTGAAAGCTGCTTTGTTGTTGTTTTTTTTTCCCACAGCTATAAAAATTGATTAATCAAATAGCATCTTTTTTTTTTTTTTAATTTTACATATCTGTAATATCTTCACATTTGCTTGAAAAAGGATGTTAAATCAGTCTAGCGTACAATGTTTGGTAGATCATTGTCACTGGTATGGTGCATGTTACATATCCTGGCAAGATAGCACAATAGACTTGTTTTCACTCAGATTGTGCTGTCTCAAGGTATCAAGTATGTAAGCAGTAGATTTAAAAAAAAAATAAGTTCATACTCTGACAGCAGAGAGCCTGCAGGTTCCAGCCCAGCTCCAGCACGGGCTCCACTCCCATCTGCGGTCTGGCTCACAGGGGACTGTACTCACCAGTACGGAGGCCTCCTGCCCTGCCCCGTCCCTGTGCAGGGGTAGTGTTGGCCCCATTGCTGGGGAGCTTTACTCAGTATCCTGATGTGTCTAACATAGAAAGGTACTTTTAACATTGAACATTTTTTGGGGGGGAAAAAGGCAGTACAGTTCCATAGTTTGCTGTAGGCAGTGATCCCTTCCCAGGAGATCATTCTGCGGGGTGCTGCACTGTGGCACAGACCGACTCCTTGAACTTCTCTATCTGTAGTGAAGCGACTTGTCTTCGTTCTTTTTCTTCCATCCCTGTCCAATACTTGGTAGCGTGAGAGTCCTGCAGACCTCCAGGAAAGTTTCAGTTTTTCACTCAAGTGGGCTGTTGAAATTTTCCAGACCCTCGATGTTTCTGAAATACAGAAACGCTGACAGGTGCATTTTCAGTTTCATAAATTAATTCCATGCAATCCTGTGTGTCACTGCCCTTGGCGTGGTCTTAATCAGGTGGTGCTGGTGGTTCTTATGCCCAAATATACAAAATCAGCATGGAAAGATTTGTTGTGGTGGGTTTTTTTCCCTAGAAGCGAGAATATTTACAAGTTTTGTGTTCTGTCATTCACTTATAGAAAACTATTGTGCATGTCTGTCTTACAAGTGTTTCTTGTAAGTTTCTTACATGAAAAGGCACAAACATAAAATGTCTTTTTTCCCTCTTTTCAGAAAAGAGATGATAGCTCAGCAACGAGAGTATAAAAAGAAGAAAGCTTTGAAAAAAGCTCAGAGGATTAAAGAACTTGAACAAGAACGAGAGGACCAGAAAGTCAAGTGGCAACAGTTTAACAACAGAGCCTATTCTAAAAACAAAAAAGGCCAGGTTCGTTTGCTTTTGTGAATAACAACAGAGCACAGAATTCTGCGGGGTACCTCGGGAGAGAGGAGGAAGTGGTTTTTAACGGGATTTAAAAGGGGTTTATCTCTGGGACGCTGAAGCGTGCAGTTGGTGTTCTGTACAGCTGAGAGGCCTGGTTTTGTACTGGGTGGTTGTGGAGGAGTGCGCTTCTCTAGAGCTTAGCTGGCAGAGCTGGGACAGGGCTGTTCAGCCGGGTCGTGTGTGTTTGGAGCTGGAAGCCGAGGGCTCTCTCAGCCTCCCAGCCTGACTTCGCGCTGTGTTTATGACCTGGGAGATGCAGCACTAAGTCACTGCTCTGGAGTAACAAGCGTAGTGCGAAAAAGGTAGCAAGGGCACTTCAAAGCCTTGTTTAATTTTTATCATGGCTTGACCAAGTGGTAAAACTTCAGTCGTGACAGAGATCGTGGCATGAGAGGTGAATTTTAGTCATCATGGGCCTGACCCAAGGTCCGGGGTACCGCGATGGCATCCAGTACTGAGGTGCCAGGAGGTGCCCAGCCCCGTTCCCTCCCCTGCTGATGACACGTCGCGGATAGCTAGCCTTTAGAAAGCATCCCTGTCTAGAAAGTGGGAAGTTGAGAATACTGAAACACGTCAAAAGGTAATGATTGCTTGGTTTTTTGGTTGTGTTTGGTTTTTTTAAGAGCCAGATAGTGATTATTCAGAAATGGTGTTTTCTGTTTAATTTGCAGGTAAAGAGGAGTATTTTTGCTTCCCCCGAGAGCGTAACTGGCAAGGTTGGAGTCGGAACATGCGGAATTGCAGACAAACCTATGACACAGTATCAAGATACCTCTAAATACAATGTCAGGCATTTGATGCCTCAGTAACAGAGGAAAAAGGTGGAACTTCATCTCTGCAGGGCTTTACACTTATCTTTTTATCATTATATTTTTCTAAAAGTAAATTATTTGTTGGCACATAGAGAATAGTCCATTTTGTCACCGTTACTTTGGCTTCAGCTGATATGAGCCTTAAATATCCAGCCATTCATTTGACCCCCCCTAATCATTAAACTTTTTGTAGTTGCATTAAATACATTCTGCAGATAAAAGCTTTCATGAACTGCTGTTACCTGTTGCTCTGACAGCAGTAGTTATCTGCAGCTGTGATCTCTGGAACCTTCTCTTCATACTAGTAGTGGTTTGGGATTTTTTCCCCTTAAGAAAAGAGGTGGTACAAAAATGGCACCTTCGCAGTGTCCCTCGTTTGTGTGGTGACAGCGCTGTGCTGCCTCGGTGACGAGCTCAGCGTCACAGAGCTCTGCAGCTCTGGGAGGGAGCCGACTCCATCGCAGCTCGTCTGTCACACGGGATTGCTAAGGAAGTGGTAAATTTCTCCCTCACAAACCCACTGCGGATCAATTTGGGCAGCTGTGATCGAGGGCAGAACAGGGCCGATAGGATCTTTGTGACTGATGATGATTCGTGTGCTAGAAACAATAAATCTGACTTTAATTCCAGCCTGAATTTCCTGCACTAGAAGTTAAGCGGAGGAGATACTGTTTCTTTCTTTTTAAATACTCCTCAAACTTTAATAGGAGGTTATTGAAAGGTTACTGAAATGTAACCAGAAAACCACAGGACGAGGTATTTAGACTCCAGTTTCAAAGTAGAGAACTGTACTTAAAAATACCCCCTGCCCCAGGCTGACGCGCGTGCCTGGGCCCCGCTCGGGTGGCTGTGAGCGCAGGGTGGGCTGGCCTTTCTGTCCTGAGGCAGCCGCGCGGCCCGCGCGCTCCTCGTCACCGCAGCCGCGGGTCAGCGCTGCTGAGCCCCGCAGGCTCCTCCAGGAACCCCCGTGTAACAGCTCTTGCTTCGTGTTCTCTGTGTTGACGGCTTTCCTCTGTTCCTTGTCTCCCACTGACGGTAGTGGTGCCATCTCCGAGCCCGTAACGCGTTTAAAGAAGTTAATGGGTAGCCCTGTATACAATGTAGATATTATTTTTGTAAAATGTAGGGCTGAGTTAGTGGACAAGAGTACATCAGGTGTTTCCCCATTAAATAATTGAAGGGTGTTTCTTGTCCATTAACCCTGACCGTTATTTCCCTGTATATTATGTTAATGTAGCTCATTTTGTAATTCGTTACCTAGATCAGGTCACGCCAGCAGTTGTCGATGCACTGATTGGTGGGAGTGTCCATCAGTTACCCGAGTCGCAGCTCAAGCTAAACTCTACAACTGGTAGCTTAGAATCCATACATAGAAAAAGGTTCTCCCTATAATGGGAGAAGGTGATTTTTATGAATACAAAGTGTGTTAATTTCAGTTTTGTATGTTTAACTTTTATTAAATAAAGTGTTTAAAATCTGCTGGATATATTTGGCCGAGTGAAAGCGAACATGCTGGGGGCACAGTAAATAATTGGGAAAGAGGGAAGTATGGAATCCGCGGGGCAGAGTGTAATAGTCAAAAGTGAATCCAAAGTCCCTCACACTCACTGTGAGACGGAGCCGCTGTTGCTGTTTCCTCATCTTCACCGCTGGCAGGCAGAGGAAATGCTCTTTTGTCTTGAAAAACTAATTTTCCACAAGGAAGGCAGAGGGAATCCAGACCGTACTGCGTTTTGGAAGGGGAGTGGCTAGTGCAGCCTGTGCCCTACAGCCCTCAAAGGGGTGACAGTTGGTGACACCGACAGGCAGCTCCTGAGGAAGGTCACGGAGACGCTGTAACCCGTTCACTGCCCAGAAGGAGCAGAAATGCGAGAACAGAAACGCACCAAACTAGGCAGAACCGGAGTTTTCAGGAAGCCGTGGAAGACAATTTTCTTAACTCCACCTCATTAGGTTTTTAAAAAGCTTTGGAAAAAGAGTTTTTGGTGTAACAAATACAATAAACGGTCTCACAGGGCTGTTCATTCACTCACCCCGGAGGGAAGGTCACGCTGGACCCAGCAGAAGGTGGGTGAGGGATGGACAGTGCGCCCCAGGTTACCACGGGCTGCCTCAGGTAAAACCCGTAGGTGGGTTTGCTGCCTCCACGCGGGAAAAGCACCGTCGCCCTGGAGTAACTTACTGGTGGCCTCTTAAAATCTGGCTGCCCGATGCAGCAGCTGCGCCACCCCAAAGAGCCGCTGCCCCAGGCCCCTCTGCTGCGCCCAGAGCCCCCCGGCGTGGTTGGGGACGCGGGGACGGCGCTGGGGCCTGGGCGGGCTGATCCGCGGCACGGAGGGCACTTCGAAGACAACTTGTTTGAATTTAAGAAAGCAGCAGAGCTGCGGTGCTGGCCACGCAGCCCCTCCTCCTGGCACTTGAATTTTTTAGTATTTTTTAATGCTATTTCCTCCTCTGCAGGATGGGGCCGGATCATGTGTAGCCTGGCTTTGGAACACCGCCTGCGTAGGGTGGCGTGAGAAAAATCGCATAGGGAAAATAAATCGTGAGCAAAGCGCTGCTGGTAATCGCCAAAACAAACAAGCAAACCAAGTTCCTTATTTTACAAATGCTGAAGTGTCCCAAAATGAAAGTGTTTTGGGATTCGATTGTGGTTGGTTTGGTTTTTTTTTTTTTAAATATTATTTATTCCCCAGTTTTATTAGCTGCTCTAAACAGTAAGAAACCAGGTTTTTCAAAAACACGCTCTGCACGGACCCCTGGCGGAATGAGACCCTCCCTCCGGTGCGAGCCAGCGCTACCCCAGCGCAGAGAGGGCTTGGGAGCACCGAGTGCGGGGCAGGAGGTGCAGCGGCACAGCCTGCAGCCCCCGGCCCAGGGACGGCGTGTGCTGGAGAGCGCGGGATTGTCCCTCGTAGCACAGGGCACTGCGCAGGAGCGGCGCAGGACGGAGGTTTCCTCCTGCAGGACTCCAGCCTCCCGCCTGTACAGAGTGCGGTGCAGTGGGGAAGGTGAAACAGCACGAATCCCACCGGCAGATCTGGGGCGGCTCCGGTCAGTGCCAAGGTTCAGAACAGTCTCAAGAGCAGCGCCTTTAAACTGTCACCGTCGTGACAATCCCTCCCCCTTTTGCTGTCCCTTGTGCCAGAGTGAGCGCGCCGCCTCACTGGTTCTCCAGATGCTCCGTCTCAGAGGTTTGCAAGTACAAAAAAGGACCTTAACTCAGAAGGCTGCAGTTCCACGCTGGAGACGTTTAGAAAAAAGAACACCAACAAAAAAAAAGATAATAGCAAACTGGTGCCGCTCCTTGCGTGGCAATTAGTCCCACCTTCATCTGCGCTCTGAAGAGCTTCACTCAGATCACAAAGCAAGGAGGGACGTTTGCAGCCGGTCTATGGTAAAATCCCTGCCACGTGCCCAAGCGACCCCTTAACACACAGCCTGAGGAAGCAGCTCCGCTCCCACCTGGAGCAGACGGCTCAGCGGCGCACAAACACACCCTCTCCCTCTGTACAGCCATTGCCTTCCTGTGCTGAACCCGCCCGCAGTGATCCCTGCTCCGTACGGAAGTGCAAAGCTCTGCCATGATGGACGCTGACAGAGAGCATCCTGCTCTTGCCTAGACTGAAAGGCGACGTCACTTCCCGAAGAGACGCTCTCTGTGAGGAATACAAGCGAGGCTCAGTTTTAAACCTTACATTTACGCTCTGACGGGCGACCGGTCGTCTCTGGGGCAGCGAGTACCGTTCTGTACAGCTGTCCGTCCCTCCAGGAGAGGAAAGAGCTTTTCGTATTTCCCCATCAAGCCTTCCAGGAGGAGATCCAAACCAATTCATTGTTTTGAGACAAGTATTTTTGAAAAAGGGTTAAATGGACAGAATTCCCTAGCCTTGGATAAACGGATGGCTAGCTAGAGCGCCGTCAGCCCAAGCTGTTACGAACCAGGTCTGGGACGCTCTGACGGGCGACCAGTGTCACACCTACCCTCAAACGCGTCCCGTTCCCACCAGGGCTCACCCTCTTGTGCTGCTCCGTCCCTCCCGTTCCGAACCAGCCCTTGCTGGAAGGCAGCCCTGCTGCAACGCTCAGGAGGGCGGTGAGGCCTTGGGGAAGGGCTGAGCTTGGCCCCAGGCGGAGCGCACGTGCTCCCTAGAGCTTGTCTCGGTGGGAATCATGATGGGGCCGGGAACAGATAAGGCTCAGTCTGTCTCCTCTCACAGCACCCCTGCACCGGCACCTCAGGAGGAGCCACGCTAGAGCTGCTGCTTGCTGGGAGGCAACGGGAAAGGCCAGTGTCCTCCCGCCCCACGCAGGCTACGGCCGGGTCTGTAAGAGAAGACACCCCAGAGGGCCTTACTGCAGGAACCCCTGGCCTGGGAGCGTCCCCTGGGGCCAGACGAGCATCACCGCTACCGCTCAGAGCCACATACTCATCTGCCCGACTTCTCCAAACCACCACACTTCCAGTGCGTGAAAATCCTTCACGGCCTTAAAAGCACTGGCCGGGGCCACCCTGGCCACCATCCTCCCTCCGAGGCAACGCCGTATTGCAACGCAGCTTCCGCGCAGGACTGCGGCGCCGCAGACCGCGGGCCGAGACACCGAAGGACTCGCTGAAGGCCACAAGAACCAGCTCACCCCACCGGCCCGCCCTGGGCCTCATGGGGTAATACAAACCGCGGGGCTGGTTTTTTCCAATGTGGTAAACCCAAACTGGACTATAGCCCCCAGCCCTTAGAGCACGGTTAGCACTGAAGGTCCTTCTGAAAGCAAACGGCATTTCGGGGCTTCACCCTGCACGGGTCAGGCCAGCAGCACAGCGCGACTCCGTGGTTCAGCTCCCTGGGAGCACAAACCTCCCAGGAACCGTCCACCCTTCCCAGAGCTGCTCAGTAATTCCCCATCCTTGGTGGTTTTGAAGGGACCCCAACGTGGGCGTCCCTCCTGGTAAGACAACGCTTTAGTTTTCGTCCAACGCCGCAACACCCCAAAGAGAAACCCTAAATACTCCAGATTTAGCACCACAGCCATAGGACCAGTACCCACAGTCTCCTTATTTCTGCGTCTGCCCAATAATTAAAGGAACGATCCTCCTTTCAGAAGGAACCAAGCAGAGGAGCAGGGGGCAGAGCTGATGTATTACCCCATAAGTCTTATAAAATTAAGCAGAGAATAGATTTAGGGCTTCTCTTACCCTACAAACACAAAAATAAAGCAGGAAACCCAACAGCACCCATAAAGCAAACCGTAAAAAACCCTCACACAATTTTGCAGAGATGAGAAGAAAGTGTGATCCCACGCCCAGACCACCATGTCGCAGGAATCGGCATTCCTCCGGATGGAGCGGGAGTTGGGGTGGGGGCCAGGCCCCCAGGGCTGCGGAGGAGAGGACGGAGCAAAGAGTTTTGCTCGGCTCCCTCCTTGCAGAGGCATAAAGCAAGGCCTCAGAAGGAGCACAGCCCCACACCCTCCTGCATCAAAAACCAGCCGAGCTGGGAACCCACACAGCAACATCTTCCAGCGTCTTTATTTTTGGGGGTGAAAGAAAATAATTGTTTGGGTTTTGTGTTTGTTTTTTTTTTCTTTTCTTCTAAGGATAAGAGTGTGGACAAAACAAGCTTCAAAGTAAGCTTCTGTGAGCACTTTTCTGGGGAAAACCAGCAGATTTGACTTGCTCTATTGGATCTCTTTGAGTGCAGTGTGTGAGGGACCATCCCAGCTTCCAAAGGGTAAGAGAGACTTGACCCTCGATGGTTTGGGTTTGCACCTCTGGAGACCTGCTCTCTTTTGCAAGATTTCTGAGTGGCTACTAGGAACTTTGATGATACTTTGAAAAGTGACATGAGCATAAAGCCGATCTGGCACACGGGACTATCCTGGCTCGCCACAACAGGGACGTTTCAGGAGATTCATGCATTTCAATCAGAAGGAACTATTATGACCATCTAACCGATGGCCTGCGCAACCACACGAATTGGCCCCTCCGATCACCTAAAAGTAACTTACAGCAGCTTCTCTGAGCAAAGCAGTCATCTCGAACGTTTCGTCTCAGCAGACAGACCGCCCGGGGGGGACGGGAGGCGTGTGACGGTGTGAGGTGCAAACACCCAGAAAAGGCCGGAGCCCACCGTGTAGTAATAAAGCTGAGCAGAACAACCGCACAAAGTCAGAGAAATGTTTCCGGCACATAAGAAACTATCCAACCCCCAGCTGACATCTGCTAAGATCTGCCCCGAAGAACTCCCCAGCACCACAGCAACCAACTCCACGTCTCCTGGACCACTGCTGCCAGCTGCGCGGTCGGCAGGTGGCTGGGATGGCAGCTCATCTCTGCTACCTTTTCCCCACTGTATCTGCACTCCATATCAAGACCCTTTTGAGTCCACAATGCTAGAAAAGGTAGGAGATGCTAAACTGGCCCGGGAGCATACAAGCAAACATTTCGGAGACGTTTATTCCAACCGCAGACACGTCGCTGCTTTATACCAACTCGGAGAGCAAAGCCATTCCCCACCCCTTGACCTTCAGTATTTCCCAGCTGCGGTATTTCTTTCCCAAGTGGCCATTTAAAACGAACAGGAGTAACAGGAAGGAGGAGATGCTGGGACAGCTACAGAAAAGCGGTCATAAATAAATAAATCCTACTGGTATTCAACTGCTCAGCACCAGGGCTGCCAGCGGTCAGCACATTCAAGGAGAATAATAATAATGATGAATAAATAAATCGGGCCTTGCTAGAGCTAAGGTTCCCCCTTTTCACCACTCCAAAGACCTTCTCCAACTTTGTGTCAGCCAGAGATTATATGGAATCCAAGCACAAATCCCAGCAGCATTTCTTCTGTGGAAGCCCTCGGGCCCCGTTCGTTACCCTAGAGCTCAATTCAGCCCGTGGCAGAGTCCTGCTCTGCCGAAGGACGAAGAACAGATGTACCGACGCTGGATTACACCCACGCAAGTGAAAACAGATTTAACAACAGCAACCTGATCCAGACTTAGTAAGCAAATTAATTTAAAAAACCCAAACCAAACAGAAATCGTTCATTACGGCCACGGAAAGATTAGTGCGTGTTGTGACTCTTACAGGGGACGAAACCCTTTGGAGGAGAGTCAGGGAAAGATCAGAGTATTTAAACCCGGGCAAGTTATCCTAATCCAAAGGCCTACAGATGACTCACTCGGGGTCTTTTCATCGCAGGGTCGAAGGGCACAAGAGCGACAGAGTTGGGTAAAGTGATAGAAATGACCAAGATGGAAGAACACAACTCATTTCAGATACAGAAATGTTTAATGGCGTTAAAGTGCTACTTTAATGGGGACCATATGCTAACATTTAAACACAATTCCACTGCACTGCTAAACATGGTTGTCTTTATTTTTTTTTATTTTACCTCTTTTTGCCCAACCCTACCTAAAACAATAAAATAAAATCTAAAGGACTGAAATTAACAACCCATTCAAATCAGCAATAAGTTATGAATTTTATAAAGCATTTTTTCCTCTTTTTTTTTCTTAGTAATGAGGGGTAGTTAAATTACTTAAGGATATACAAAGTTTCAAACAATGCCATAGGTGAGGACTCTATTAAGGTTTTTAAAACTTGGAAAACAAAACAATCCTGGCCATTAAAAAGACAAAAATTAAAAAAAAAAAAAAGCAAAGCCCTCAAAGTGCAGGTTAGAACGCTCGTCTCTGAGAAAATTAGAAAACATTTGCTATAATAGCTCTTAACAGCACCTGCACAGATAAGATGGCAAGGCCCTTGGGAAGAGGACGTGCAGCCAAAACGTTACATTAACATGAGAGACGTGCTGAGCTTAACTAGGTTAACTACTGGACTGGAACTTCAAAAGTCAGCAAAGGGAATGATTCTAAAAAGAAAATCGAAGAAACCCCCACCAAACCTGGCCTCTTCCAGCTAGCACAGCCTTCATCCGTTGTGTGCACGGCAAAAAGCATCTTTGCATTTCATTGGGTCAAGAAGTGCTTCATCAAAACAGAGATCTTTTCACGGCATAAATTCATATAAAAGACATCTAAGATTTCATATGGACAAGCTCTAAAAAGACGCATCAGACTTGGGGTGTTTTCCCTCCCAACACATTTACAAATGTTTATCAAAAAATCTCTTCAAATAAAAAGGTCATAGTGGCTCAGTATCTGGGCATGACTTCCTGGCATGTCACCTCTCGTATGTGCTGGTTTCCTCCTGTCCTCCGCTGGCGTGTGCCTGCGCAGGAGCGCGCAGCTACCAGGAGATCTGCTGTCGGTGTCACAGCCTGAGGCACGACACAGCTCACCCTGTGCTGGCAGGTTACAGGTACGTACCTCTTGCTTTAGCCACGCATCAGAGGTACTTGCTTTTTAAATGATGTCCAAAAGAAAGCTGAGCTGAATGGCGTTCTCTCCTGAACACCTCTCTCTTTGCTGCCCCGCTCTCTCTGGGCACAGAATGAGACCTTCATCGTTATTGTCATTGTTATTCCTACTCAGATTTCCTAGTACATTACGCCAGCATTGGATTGTGATAAACTCTAGGACACGGTCCTTTTAGGACCAGAAAAGCTCTTCAGAAGGGCCTAAACGAGGTTGTTCAGCCTGAATGCAATATAAGAAATTCTGACGTTTCTCAGATTTCATGACAGAAAGAGAGGGATGAGTCTCTAGTATCCTCTTTCAAACAAACAAATTCAAAACAAAGTGTTTCGTCACTAAGGTCTAGATCCAGGTCCCACAGAAACAAACGGATTTCACTGACTTCAAAGGGACTAGTGTTTGGCCTAACTTTTTGCCAGCAGGAATTGAGATTGGTAACATGACCAAGTGAACACATGTGGGTTTCTGTGGAGGCTTCCTTTATCCGAAAAGCTTTATGTACAGGTCTCTCCAGGACTAGCTGTCAATACATCACTTCTGAAAGAGGATACTGGCATCTAGGACCCAGTCTATTAACCTCAGTGAAATCATTCACCCTGCACTGTTGTCTCACTTGGTTCTAGGAAGCGAACGAGAGCTTGACACTGGCGCTGGAGTAACCCTCGTCGCTCCCAATACTCTGCAAGCTGCTGTGATCATCAATGTCACTGATGCTGGTTGTGCTGATATTGTCCACTTCTCCATGGGAGAACTCTGTGCTTTCAACATCCACTTCAATCTCTTCTAAAAAGGAAAAAAAAAACAAACAGAGAAATGCACACAGGTCAGCACCACAGACACAGCTGCTCCCCTCAAGCCAGCGAGCTGCTGGTACTCCCCCAGCCAGGGATGAGTCAGGAAGAGTTTCCCTGTTCTCCCTTGGAGCGGGATAGGCTGTGGACATGATTTATAAAAGGACCAGAGAGCAGTTCGGAGTTTTTCCTTGGGACTTGGCAAAGGGATTTGACTCCTCCAGCGTGCAGGCCACATACCAGCACAGGCGGGCGACCCCACACACCTAACTTGTTCTGCTGCCTCTTTCTCTGGGGCTCTACTACCCCAGTGCTGGAAACAAAAAGACACAGATAAAACAGAGAGCAACAGAGAAAATGGAGCACAAAGTTACCCTGAAATGTGCTACTTGCTTGATACCATCTTGCCAAAGCTGGTACCCCTCATATAGGGCATTACAACGCATTACCGTGGGGATCTGGGCTACTCTCGGGAATGCTCTGTGGATTTTAGAACATAAATCTTATTTTTAAGGACTTGTAAAGCAGATGTCTAGTTAACCAGACACCTTGGTTCCCATACCATTTAGGAATTTTCCAAAAGGATTTTTTTTAAACTACAGACTCACACCCAAACTATACAACATCTTTGGGTCTGTTAATAAATATCAAACCATCTACTGTGCCTAAATATCTCTCCACAACTGAGATACTTAAAAAAAAGGAAGTTATCTGAATTCAGTTAGCTATTCAGATCATCTCTATCCAGTTCTAACTAAGGAGATGAGCTCTATGAGAAGCTTGGGGGGGAAAAAAAAGGGGGGGGAGGAGTGTAGAGTGACTCCACAAATTTTAAGAGGCAATTTGCCTGCTTCTGTTTGCTTGGTTGTACCACAGTACCTTGGCTATACCGCGGCCTGAGTACAGAATGAGAGGCTGGATGCTGCTTTGCAACATCTGTTCCAGTCCCACTAACATCTTCTCAGATGTTCCCCTTTGTGTTGCTGAGAGATTCAGAGACCAAAGACCTCAACTTTACCATCAGGTATTTACTACCATCTCATGATCGCACTATTTTCCCTAACTAATGCTTCGCATTTTAAAGTGCTTTTCAGATAAACAGGTCACTTTAATTGCCACAGAAATCAGCTCAAGTTCACAATAACAACACTTCTTCCAGACTTATTTAGAACTCCTGCAAAATACTAAACTCCTCATGTATGTATGCGTGTCTGTGTGTGTGTATGTGCATGTGTGTGAGCAAAATCAGTAGCCTAAATACCAAAGGCCGTAAGAAGGGGTTAGCTGAGAGACAAGAAATGGATGAATCCCATGGCCTTGTTTTGCAGAGTCCCAGGGATTCAGTGCTAGTTCAGCAACACCCACCTCGCTCCGAGTCTGAGCGATCCGAGGAAATGGTAGATCCAATGCTGTCCATTCGTATTCGCTCTATCTCCTGAGGACCCTGTAGCTGTTCCAGTCTTCTCTTTAGGAATCTGTGTTCTCGTTCCAGGTTCTCAAGCTGGTGTTGGCTTCTCCTGTCAGCCTCTTCAAGTTTCTGAGATGATCAAATATGACTCAATAATTAATTTAATCTTTTCCTCCTTCCCTCCCACCTCCACTGCCCAGCCACCTGCTTTGCTTAGACATTCCCAGGTCCCGGAAGGATTTAAGCTGCAAAAGAGCCCTGAACCAAGCTGCCCTGCAGTCTCCAGGAACAACATCTCCTCGCACCTTTTTAACACCTCTCAAGCGCTGACAAATCGTACACATTAGTATAAAGAAGTCTCTGCGGACAGGGCCTCTCCAGGGGAAAGGGTCTGAATTGTGGCAGTTTGTGGGTCATTCCGCAGGGGCTCAGCGCTTGCGTTACCAAATCTGTCCACGAAGAGGCCTCAATCCCCTTAACCAAACCAGCGCGGGGTTGTTGTGATCCACCGCAACAGCAGAACGTGCCCTGGGAGCTCTGTGCGCCTTGCTGCATGGGTTAGTAGGATTTCTCAGAAACAGTTTTCTATTCAGTCAGCGATTTACATAACCTACTACAGATTTCTTTGATCACGGCTGGGAAATCGACCAGGGCACTGTTCTTTGTTTCCCGGGACAAGCATATTGCATAAGGAGGAGTCATTTCAGGCTAACTCTGTCCCTTCGGCACTGCTTTTTCTCCTTCGCCACCCATCCTCCCGCCCGCTACCCTGACCTGCGACAAAGCATTTCAGCCTCTTCCAGATACTAACAATGCCGCATTTTCTTTTCATGCTTCGCTTTGCCAAAAAGCGAATCTAAGAGAGCGCTGGGCTAGCTGGCAGGTTCACACACGAAACCCCAGCAAGCCAACCCTGTCTCGCACTCTTGTGGTTTGTGCTAATGCTTCGGCAGTGGAAACTCACTAGCACAACAGAAAAAAAAGCTGCATTTCCCATCAAAATGCAGCCTTTCAACAGTAGGTATGTTTTTCTTTAAAGAGATGCAGCTGTCAAGGAACGATCACAACACAGAACGAGGCCCCTGCTCTCCAAATCAATCATTTCTGCAGTTAATGGAGTTCATTATGGAATCTTCTAACAATGTGGCTTGTAGAAATGATAAATGATTAACCAAGGGGGCAAGGCTTGCTTGGTTGGGGTATTTTTTTGTTTTTGTTTTTAACCAAAAAGGTGTAAGTCTCCTTCAACAGAGTTACCTCCAGGCAGGAAGAATGAGCGCTGGAATTGCATTTCTCAACAGCCCAGGCTGAAAGCAGCTGGGAAAAGCAGCTCTTACCTTGATATGTGCTTTGGCTTTGTTGAGCAGCCCAAGCGTTGTGTGCCTGGTGCAGTCTGGTCCTAGCGGTATCAGAACTTTTAAGCGCTCTAGACACAGGCGGAGGTGAGCTCGGCTGCGAGGGGAAAAGAGGAGGGTCAGAGCTATGCTTTCAGAAAGGGAGTATCGTTTCCTCCTGCTTCCCTCCTACGAGGCAGTTTTCACGTTTCCCTCTTTCCACACACCACAAGATTCCCCACGGGTACCAGGACAGACTGCCACGAAACTATTTACACTGCAAACATCAGCTGCTCGCCAATACTTGCATTATTGCTAACCTCTGACAGACACTGTTTATTTTCTTGCTGTCTGAAGTGATAATCTGACTCATCTGGATGAACTTTGTGCAGGGGCAAGGCACACAGGCAAATGGCACAAGTATCTCCTGGGTTTCCCCTCTCTCTCTCACCTATTTGCTGTCTGTTTTGCTGAGAAGAACTTTTGTCAAAACAGTTTCGACTGACCGCTACCCCCTGCACACTTCTGCATTGCTGGCCTGGGGACACCTGCTATGAACTGATCTAAGCACTGTCTTTTTGCACAAAATTGAGAAGATTCATGAGAAAAATGGTCATCCTGAACCACCCAAGCAACCCCCGCTGGCAGTTAAAGGAGGTGGAGGGATGTGGTAGTTCCCAAGCACTGCGCTCTTACTCCTTCCTTGGCCCAGGCCTGAGATGCTGCTGGGGGTGCAAGGTCCGTGGGAAGAAGAGTACCCAAGACCTTGCCCTGGGCCGTCTTCTCACCTCGGCTCACGTCTACAAAGACAGGCTCGAGCACGACAGTGTTGCTGATGATATAAGCCATTTTCTGCAGAATATAGAAACATGTTCTGGGGAAAACGGTTCAGGCGGCAGTGGCAGAGCACATCGTCCTTGGGCTGCCCAGGAAAACTGTTCCTGCTGTCTCCTCTTCTGTATCACATATGCAGGAATGAACAGCAGATTTATGGAAAACTATCAAGTGCGGGTTGTCTTTTTCCCCTCCCTCTCTCTTTCCCAGACATTAATGATTTATGTCCAAACTTGTCATCCCAATCAATAACACAATGACATCAGCTCCACCATTCACATGCAAGAAACACCGGTGCAAAACAGTCCTGAAAGCCTATCCCTGCCCCTGCTCATGCACAAAGGAACTGAATCTCAGCCCGATCCATCTCAATGCAGGGGAAGAAAAAAAACAAAAAAAGAGCATGGACAGTTCATTTCCATTTGTTTTTCAAATTCACTATTGCACCCAGTTTGAAAGGGGTGGGGGAGAGGAGTCTGTAATCAGGCAATTATGTCAGTGACAAGCAAGGATGATTAAGGGTGGAAGGGTCAGGGGTTTTGCTGATGAACTGTCAGCACAGGGGACTGTTCCCTAGCGGTGCTGTAGCTGTGAGCTCCTCACTGTTTCTATTATAAATCTCTTTACAAAGGGTCCATCATTCTGTCTCAAGAACAACCACAGGGCTGCGTGTGATCAGTAAGGGCCTTGAAGAACACATGTTTTTCATTAAATAATACAATCGGAGGGGTGGGGAAAGGGAGATCATAATCCAAAAATCAAACTGAAAAAAACAGTAATCCCATAAATCTCGTATTTTACTTCTCAGCTTGCTCCAGGGCAAACCCCACTGACACTAAACCCATATGGCTGACATGGGGGCACTTTTACTACCTGGAAGCCCATTTTCAACATCAACAGGAGTTGTGTTCACCCACTACAGGGGTTTGCCTGATGTCTCAGGATGACCTGTAGGGTCAGCGATGAAAAAGTATTGCTGGTTCACACTGGCACTACAGTTCATGTCATCCCATGTGAGACCGGGCACTGACTTCTTGCAGCTAGAGAAAGGACGAGGAAGAGGAGGATCCTGTGGTTAAAGACAGTCTGGGTGTTGAAGCCACTTTTGGTTAGGGCACAGATTTTCTGAATGGCCACAAAAGCAAGTCACCGAGTCGGAGCCGTCAGAGCACAGCCATCAAGCTGCAGCAGAGCAGCACGTGCCTCTTCACAGCACGAGTACAAGCAGCAGCCGTACGCTTCAATTTACGGGATCAGCCCAAGGTAAAAACGCAGCCTGAGCAGAACTAAAGAGGTGTGCACAGATTCTTGGAACCAGCCGTCAGCTTTGGGCAGGAGCGAGCACTGGCTGGATTGCTGAGACAGCGGTGGAAAGCGTGGCACCGATCTGCCACGTCAAAAGTGAGATCACGTGCAGACTCGATGAGATCAACCGTGTTAAGCATCTGAAAGCTATATGGAAAGATCCAGCCACAAAATAGAACCCTGGACACTGGAACACTCCCTGTTGTGGCCTAGGACCTCGGTGGAAGTTACGGCACTCTGCAGGCCCTGACACGGGCAGGGAAAGGACAAAGCACTCAGAGGGTCTGTCCGCACGAGGACACTGGAGAAGCTGGCAGAGAGTCACCCCCCAGCCCACGTGGCCCCAGGGGGGGGATGTTCCCCCAGTTCTGGATCCCCACATTGGCTCTCAAAGGCCAGAAGACTGGCCCAGGCTCACACAGGTAGTTTTCAGAGAAGCCACTACTGCCAGAGGCTCTGCTGGCCGGTCGCCAGAGGCTGTGGCCCACAGCAGGGGTGATGGCCTCTGCTGGCACACCAAGCATCAGGAGGGGATGCCCGTGACAGAGGGTGGGAGTGCGAGCTGATAAGCTGATGATGGCACGCAGCACGGCTCGGGCAAGCAGCACACTGCAGGGGAGGGCAGTGTGTCTGAGCCAAGGCAGGTTTGGAGGAGGTTTGACTTCTGGGCTGCTGCTGGATTTTCCCCTTATTTTGCACCAAGAGCTGAGCCACGCTGAGTTTTGACGCCACTGCAAACCTAAGTGCGCTTGTATCTCCAACCACAGCCTAACCGAGGGAAACGCACAGGGCTTTCCATCAGCACACGGCGGCGGGCCAGCTCCAGTGTGCAGGCTGGCGCAGATCCGGGACGGTCCCAGCAGTCACCTCCCACTGCGGGGGACAACACTGGTGCAGCCACTCAGGAGGTCCCTGGGCTAGTGCAGGTGGGACAGCAAAGAGCCACGAAGCCCACAACCCGTCCCGGCACACGAGCATGTTGCTTTCCTTCAGAGAGATCAAATCTAACAGCTTCCCCAGCTCTCTCCCCTCTGCAGTGTTCAATACCTTGCCTTTTTATTTTCAAAGTCTAACCCAGTCATAGTCCCTGACCTCTCTCAATTTCCAACAGCCCAAGTGGACCACGATGGGCTTGTAAAGCCCAGAGCACGCAGGCAGGTCTGATGCACTGACAGGTGGCTTCAGTAAAACCCAGAAATAAAACTCCAGAGCTCAAAAGCATCACAGCAAACTTAGCTAAAAGGACATTTCACAGAGGAAGCAGTCACAGACCTACTAATCTTTCTTATCAAGTCCTGGAGCTGTACCTGGAGGGCTGTAATCCCACCGGTCAGGCCATGACACCAATGCCTTTTCCCTTTGTTTACCTGGACTCTGTTGCAACGTGGCTCTGACAACGCTGCAGGCTCTTGTATTCAAGGAAAATGCCAGCTTTGTGCAGGCTCCAGACAGAGCCAGACGGCTTTCCATGTAAACCACTGGATTATGCCAATATTTGACGCATCTGCCAATATCTGGAAAAACAAGTCTAAATGCCCATATTGTTATATAACAGAGAAACAACTCGGGCTTGGCGCAAAGGGCTGCTGCCTCCCGCTGCCCTGATCCCGGGGACAACACAGGATGACAGAAGGAGAATTCCAGTTTCTGCTGAGGCCGAAGCCTGTGCACGCTAGCTGCAGGGGACTCGGGAGAAGCTGGATCCCTTTCTCCTGCTTATGAGGCCTTGGAAAAAATCAGGCTCTCACAGCAGCATCCTGAGCACATGGTAGGCACTGCTGGAGAAGGAATCCATGGAGGATGTGAAAGGAGTGGGCTCTCCTCTTTGCCAAGAGATCAGCCCGGTGCCACTCTTGTGCTCAGCCCGATGAGGGGGAAGACTCCTATTTGAGATTCCCATGTGGGGCACCAGAATGGCCAGAAAAGGAGCCAAGTACCCGAGATGCTTCGTAAAACCAGAAGCTAACACACGCCTCTGTCCCAAAGCGCTGAGGACAACCTTTTACCCCCTTCCACCTGGCAATTCTGGCCGGGCCAGAGTCCCTACAAACAAACAGGAGGAGCCTAGAAGTAAGTTGCTCTGGGATTTGGAGGGCAAGCAGAGCAAGGATGCCCTCTCTTCTCTGCCAGGAGCTGCTGTGGGAAAAGGTATGTCAGCCCCTAAACAGGAGGCTGAAGCAGAAGAGGGATGAGCAAGCCCAGCAGCCCCACAGCCCCCCTCCAGCTGACCCACAACAAGCTGCGTGTGGAAGAAGAGGGTGCTGGCCCCTGAAATGGCGGCGTGGTGGGCAGGTGCTGTTCTCCCCCCTTTCACTTTGTGCCTGTGCGACAGTTTCTGACTGTATTTGGATTATCTATGTCTACCCCCCCAGCTCCCCTCCAAGCCCGGGCCCCCAGGCGCTCCGTCCCCAGCCTCTGCTGGAGAGGAGCCTGACCCTCGCTCGCTCCCGGCAGCCCCTCCTTGCGCTTGGCTCTGCCTGGCTGCAGAGGGCTGTAATTTCACAGCCGCCTCCTCGCTGGCTCCCAGGGACATCATCTGCTCTGATTACATAAAGCAGGCGGAGGAAGCCTTTATTTACGCCTGCGTTTTGCTCACAGCTTCAGCTGTCTCGCTACAACACGCACCCAAATCCCGCTGCAGGAACCGGGCTCCCTTTCGCCTGGATCAAAACAGCAGTGCAGAAAAAGGTGTGGGTGCAAAAAAATTTCCCCATTTCTTTCCCTCACTCCTCTGAGGACATTTTTGAGGGGTTTGGGTAGGAATCACCCTGCCCCACCACTCTGTACCACAGCAAGCTGGGCACAAAGCCATGAGCCTCTTCTCTGCCTGTGAGGTCCCCGGAGAGCTGAGGGACCCGCGGTGGCAGCTCCAAGCCCTGTGTCTGCTGGTCACAAAGGGGCTACGCAGGGGCTACCTACGTACCTCCAAGGCCGAGGAGCCCCCTGCGAGGCCCAGCCCAGGGCTGGAAGGCCATTGTTGGCGCAGTGGCTGCAGGCACAACTGCTAGGGAGCCATCCCTGAATGTAAACATCCCTGGAGAGACAGCAGCTTCTTTGCCAGGACAGGTTTTGGGTTTGTGGATTTTTTTTGCAGCTTCCACTATGGGCAGAAGTGATGGAAACTGAGACAAGAAACTTTCTCTGCTGAGGAGCCAGTCAAACGCATGTGCACGCTCAGCTCTGAAGCAGCAGGTTTACTGGATTCAGCACTATCCCCTAGTCGGACACTGCTGATAGACTTTGCTGCATCAAGGCCTGAACATCTGCAAAACACACACACACACACTCTTCCCATCTTTAAAAGATCAAGCCTCCCTCCCAGCAGGAAATGACCAACTTGCCTCCAGCCGCATCTCAAAATGCTGAATTCTGATTTTTGTATGTTGAAAGAAGGGAGCATCTAAGGGAAAAGAAAAGCATTTCCCAGATATTTTCTACTATGCCTGCAGGTCTATAGGGCTTGAATTCAACAGTGGATTTAAGCATGTGCTTAACACTAGGAATATGCTCAAGTCCCACTGAGGCTAAATCAGACACTTCATCTCCAAGAGATGTTAAAAAAAACAGAACCAAACCAAACAAGAACAACTGAAAGAACCAGCAGAAGGAAGATCTTAACATGGAAAACATTATCATCCCTCCCCTCCGCCGTCCTCCTCTCCCCTCTACACCTTTTCAAAGTCAAGTCTAATTTAACCCTGAAATTAGAAACTTTGTTTGGATTTCAGAGCCAATAGATTGCTTAAAAGATTCAGGAGGGATCACTGGTTAAAGAAACCAATTCCTAGAGAAACGCAAGCAACCCCACATCAATAATTCATTGGATGAGAATGATTTTGAGATAAAAGTAATGAGAAACACATGCAAAAACCACAGGGCAGGGAAAATGGGGAAAAATATGGTTTCCTTCTAAAAGCAATTCACAGGTCAGAGGCGTGCTTATCTCTAACAGCCATCATATGACGGGGTTTTTTCCTCACCCTGGTCTCTAAACCCCAGCCCACCCCTCTCTGCAACGATACGTACTCCCTGCTTTACTCCATGCTTGTCTTCGGCGGAGGAAGAGGAGGCTTTGCCAAGCACCTGGACGGGGAGCAGCGGTTCAGGCAGGCGCAGGGGGCCGAGCCGGTGCTTCCTCTGCTGCAGAGCACTGTGCCACTGCTGCGAGCCCCCCAGCCGCGCGCGGGAAGGCTGCGGTGGCGTCCAGCCAGCCTGCCATAAACACGCTCACCCCAATGCCACAGCAGAGCAGAGACAAGGCACACGCTTTAGAAGGAAATCTGGCTCAGAAATACGCAGTTAAAAAGTTAACGATCTCCACCTGAGCTGTGAAATCATTCAGGGCAACCCTTGGCTTTCTGATTTTAAATAAGGTCTCTTCTCACGATTATTTGTTTTCCTGCATTTGCTCCCAGCTGAAGGAGATACTTGATCATTTGCCGCTTTTGTTTCCAGTCAATTTCTAGCGATGGCTCCCTGGCACGTAGGAGTGTTTGTACTGCAAATGCTAATAAAATGTACCATGCAAAAGTAATTGCAGAAAAAGCCTTCAGATCTTTAAGGTTTTTTAAGCCTTTCTATAATTTAAGAGAAACAAAGAAATGAAAATTCATGACTGAGAATGAAAAGACAACATATTATAAATAGGAATTTAAAGGAAAAAAAAAGTTCTATGGGCAACATTTTCATCCTGATCTTAGCTATACCAGATCTGCCTGCAAAAGTTAAAGAACATGCATCCAACTGCAGTCTCAAATAAAGGGCAGGTGAAAAACAAACCACAAACGAAGAGACCCGTGATTAAACAACTGTAAGAACAATAACAGTAGCAAAAACAAAAACCCAAGGCAATGCAGCTTTTCAAAGTCACACAAATCACTGCACCTCTGACTGGTGACAAGCTGCGCGAGAGGGAGATAACTGGTGGTACACTGCTCAGGAGAGCAGCATCCTGATTCAAGCCCATAAGCAGAAGTGAAACACAAACAGCAATGTTCGATGTGCTCTGCAACAGCAGCGGTTTGTCCAAAGGCAGACCAAGATAAGGTGCACCGGGGAAAGGAACCATCTTACCAAAGAACTGAAATACTTGGAAAAAACCTAGCTGCTTTTGTAGCACGCAAACCCTTCCCCGCACGTGGAACAGAACCTACAAAACTCAAGGTAAGCGTAAAGCGAGGATTTTAACTTAAAATACACACTATAAACTTCCCAAGAGGCTGTTCTACAAGCCTGCCCTGCCTATCCCCCCGAGCCCAGCACGGCTCTGCCCCTCAGTGCGAGCATCCAGCCAGGCGCACACAGGAATTACTTCTACCCCCACCTCTTCTAGAAAGGGACTCGTCGCTGATCTCAACTTGGGAAGAGCTTCGGGCTCTTGGCAAACAGAGGCCGCAAGACCAACACACCTTGTGCCAAGTGGTCTGTTGCCACCACTGCTCCGTTCCAACACGGGTCTTTCTAGCCTTCTGGAGGGAGACACGCTCTCCTCACCTCTCTCCACGTCACACAACTGTCAAGGTCTCACCCTTTGCTGGACATTAAATGTAAATCATGTTGTTCAGTGGGTGCAGGGGTTGGCCTAGAACATCTCCAGTTACGTGGACAGGTGAGAGAGCTTCCACTTCCAGGACTCAAGGCCACAGCACTGCAGACACGGCTGTGAAAATTACACTTTCAAAAGTCTTCGGGTCCTACGCTCATCTCAGAGGGTACTTCAGGGAACAGGATTGCTCTCGCCTCACATGGAGTTTCTGTCGCCTTCCTTTTCACTCTGTCACCTGAGCAGCACTGTAAAGGCTGGACTGATTGCTCCACTCGGCTATCACTAGCCGTCACCCGCCCGCCTGCCCAGGGTTTTGCTTTTGTCCTCTTCTCCACTGGAAACTCTTTGGAACAAGCATACAGTTGCCAAATGCACTGACGTCTAAACATCATCTTGGGACTGTACTTTGAAATCCTAAATCAAGCAGATCCCAAACAATAAGCCTAAAGCAACATTATGATTCTGAAGCTGAAGTGATATATCTGGGGCTATTTCTATTCACACAGTAACTTCTGGGCCCTTGGGTCTTATTTGTTGCATATCTTGAAGTTTTTTGCTTTGAACTAGAGGGCTAGAATATAAAAGCTTCACTTAAATGAATAAAATAATAATAAAAAAGAGATCATCTGTAATCCCATGACTTCCAAAACAGGGATGCTTAAAGGAATGGCAAAAAAATTTGAATACGGATGCTCACAGTAATAAAAATGATACCATTTTGGAAGACGCCACCTCCAGAATTAATTCACATCTGTTGGGTAACATGACAGCTCATCCTCTCCTAACCCCTTTGATCTTCAGAGGCACCAGTGAGACACACTACTTCAACTCAGTAGAAAAAAGATCAAATACAACAGCCTGTGCTTCACAATGAAAAGGTGACGAGAGCAGCCTAGGTGGCCATCTGCCCAGCAGAGGAATGGAGTCAATCAATGCCTGGCATTTTCTCTCGCCCCTTCATTTTCATCCAGATCTAGCACTGAGTTCTCAGT
Source organism: Rhinoptilus africanus (assembly GCA_013400135.1). Taxonomy (NCBI): domain Eukaryota; kingdom Metazoa; phylum Chordata; class Aves; order Charadriiformes; family Glareolidae; genus Rhinoptilus; species Rhinoptilus africanus. The sequence goes on from VXBO01014855.1 coordinate 295,670, forward strand.
GCCCGTTCATCAGTTCTCTCTTTGCTCCTCTATGGCTTTCTGCCTTTCTTTGAAAGCAACCTGGACAGTTGTTAAGAGATGTTAAACAGCAACAGATGCTCTGGAGTGGAGTCTATGATTATTTATCAAAATTAATCCCCCCTAAAATTATATATTGAGGATCTACTATTATTGATCTTGGCCATTAGCCATGAAGTATTTTAATCCCTGGTGAATATAATTAACTGAACCTTACTGTAGCACAATACACGATGTTACCAGCTAAACCCCTTTTAGGCTAAGCCGTGCTTACAACAGTGTGCTAAACCCTACAGCCATCACAGGCCATAAATGCTCTACATGACATTCTCCTTGTGACCTAAAAACACAGCCTCATTGCTGCTGGCATGGTCCCATCTAGGTACCTCTTACCCAAGATCTTTCAGCACCAACTTTTCAATCATGCTCACTGCTGGCCACGCAGGTATGGCAGTTCTCCTGCCCTGGCAGTACGATACGGTTACAATCCTGCATTTGGCTATCAGGGAACATGCAAAGCAAGCTGTAAACACCAGCATGCAACCCAGGCTGGTTAATTATAAAGCCCCGACTATCCCAGTCTAATAAAAACTCCGTCTTTGTTAAAAGGTGGTTAAAAATAGACCTGCTCTTTAAATAGCCAATGGTGTCCTGTGCCCTTGTTCTCACTAATACCATTGTAATTATCTTTCCAGGGATACGCAGTGTGCTTACAGCTGCAAAGTCTGGCAATGCTGCTCCAACCAGCGCAGCGTCCTCCTCCATGCCACCGACGCGCCCGCACAGCAGCCGCACCGTTCATCAGAAACCCGCCTCACTGAAGAGGAGGCAGTAACCTGCTTTGCTGCGACCTACGGATTTTCAGCTTTACTGCTAGAATTAGGTCACTGGCAAAGATAGCCAAGATTTTCCAAACTCGCCAGCTACTCTTGATTATTCTGTTCAGAGGTTTCCTAGCTAAGCACCATACCTTTGAAAAGAAATGAGGAGGTATTTCAGCCTCCTGCAAGGTTCCTGCTTCTCGGTGTCTGAGCGCAGAAATGTTCTCACCCCATAATCCCTGACTGCCTCTAAAGCTGCCAGGCAACAGGAAGGGCTCTCCAGATCCCATCTACTACCACCAAGTCCTTGCAGCCTCTCAAGGAGAAATCAAAGATGTTGCACAGCAGAAAACAGATGAATTAGGAGGGATCTGCACAGACCCTTGAAGGTCACCTGCCTGTACTGAGACAGGAAGAACCTGAGATATTAGTCAGCTTCCCACCAGGCAGCTGTAGAGAGCCCCTGGACTGCTCTCCTGGATCTACTGGAAAAGCTACTCACGGTCCACAGGGCATCACAGCAGTAAAGGCACAGAGGGTGCCTCAAATCAGAGCTTCTGCTGTTCTGTAATACTACTGAGAGAGAACTTGGTCTTTGGTGCCTACTAAATACAGTCAGATTTTAAACCAGTAACACCACTGACCAGCTGAAAGAAGCAAGCAGTTGCTTTCTAAGGTAGACATTGATCCATCGATGAAAGAACAAAGGATGCTACCCACTTGGTATTTGGGAAAATATATTTCCTGTTTTCAAATTAATGAACAGGGAATATGCCGATATCAAGAATATACTATGATCTGGTACTAGAAGTTATTTTTGTCATTAACATAATTTTTTAAATTACACAGATAAGCTACTGATACTAAAAGATACTTTTACTGTTCATTAAGATAAGACAGAGTTATTCCACCCCATACGTTTCTTTTCTGAAGCTATATATTCCAGGTTCCTCACCTCATGGAAGAAAAATGTAATTCCTAATGAAAAAATATTCTAAGAATGTGACTATTTGGAATACTTGTTTACACAAATTCTTTTATGCCAGAAGGAAAGCATGTGCTCTTCATCTAATCCCTCTTCACACTGTCAGAAATATTTAAGGAGTCATCAAATATCTACTGTATATTTCAGGTATAGAGGGCATGCATCTGGAACAGAGGAAGCAGTGCATGTAATTTCACCTTGTAAAATTATTTAAAATTTAACCTCAGACATCCCAGGAAAAAAGAATTACCAGCCAAGGTCACTATCAGAGGTATGTTTGGAAAAAAGCACTAAGAGGAAGAACTTAAGAGATCCTAGCACTATTTTTCCTATTGTATATGGATTTTTGTACACAAAGAACAGCAACACCATATTTCAAAAGTCTAGGAATTAACTAGCGCTAAGTGACAAACGGTTTTAATGGAAGTTAAGTACGTGTGTTACTCAGCAGGGGACCCTGAACAGAGAAGCACAGCTCCCAGCACCATGACAGCAGATGCGTCACATCCTGATCTTGTACGTACAGAGGTACCAGGAAAGAACAGGTTTTGAAAGGAGGTATCACAGAGTGTGAAAACAGCCGTGCTTCTGCTTAACTGGTGTGATGTGCTGACACAAACTCACTGTCAATATAGTTCTTCCAAAGGGGAGTATGGTTTATCACCTAGAAAATCAGAACAATGTAAACTTCAGGAGAAAAAAAACCCAAGAACAGAACAACCCCCTTGTCTTGCCCTTTTCCTTTAACTACCCTTGACACCTTCCTTGCATGTTCTTTCTCTCCTCTGGGGACGTGTGAAGGTCAAGAGATGGAAGAATGCTCAAACCTCAAAATAGCAAAAGAGCACGAAGCTGGCTACTTCGAAAGCATTTCCTTGGGCAGGAAGCACGACAAAACATATCCATAAGACATGAAAATCGCTTGACTTTTTCCAGCTCAACTACAAAACTCCCAGTGCTTCCAAAAAGGCTCAAAAAGTCATTATATTAAGCACAGGACATTCTACCTAGTGAACTCTTGATCAGCTGGGGAAGATCCTTATGACCCCTGCCCGGGTCAGCAATGCCACAAAGGGATACAATTCTAATTCCCCCAAACCAAGAACAGCTGTAGTTGAGTAAACTAACATTTGTGGGAGGATTAGCTGCCTTACGCTCACCGGCTCTGTATTCTCCCAGCAGGAAAAGGGTTAGGATCCCACCTGGGAACAAACCAAACACTGAAAAGTTCATGGTTTGTTTTGAAAAGAAAAATCATTAAAAAGAAAAAAGGAAAAGAGAAAGGAGCTGGAACACCTAGTCCTCTAGTTTGGTGGAAACTGGTTTCCATTTGCTCAACTCTCAGGACAATACCGAAAAACCCCAGGAGGTTACAGAAATGCCTGCAGTGGCACTGCATTACAGTCACGGTCACACCCCTCCCTCCCCACTATTCTGCAGGGCTTATGTTCCTCACAGGGCCTCATGAATTTAGGCAAGATAAATTACTGCTTCACGGGCAGATGTTTTCTACACAGCATCCCATCCTGGGATCACTCCTTGTTGGTTTCAAAAATCACTGGTGTCAACAATAATAATAATTCAAAAACAAGAAAAACAACAGAAGAGAGAATTTTCACCGCAAACCATTCACTGGGGGAGAGGCAGGAGTGGGTTTTCTCACCAGGAGAGCCAAATGGCAGACGAGAGGCACAGATCTGTTGACCTCCCTAGCGCTGTGCTAGCCAGGGGCTTGCAGAGTTCGCGTGCACCTTCAGGAAGGGCAAAGCAGCGACCAAAGGAGCTGACATTCCAACTCTCTCCACAAGCAGGAAAGGGTTACGCAGCAGGAAAGACCTTTAAGTGAGAGTCAGGAGCCCCGTCTGCAGACAGCTGGCATGACCGCAGGTAAATCCCTTGAGGAACTGAAGCGCACGCTGCTCATCCACAAAATGGAGCTAATCCTAATTCCTTCACGCAGTACTGCACAGCTAAATCCACTCTTGGTTTTCAGGTGCTCATGCAGCTCAGCAATGAAACCGGCATGTGAAGTGCCTAGAGAGCAGGACACTTTGGGAAGCTAATTCATTCAGCTTTCTCTGCTAGTTAGCAATGCCCACAGTACAAGACAGCCACATTTCTCAAAATGGATGAGTTAACCCCCGCTGCTCCTGGCCAAATATGCAGCAAAAACCATCTGATGTCTCCTCTCACCTCTGTCCCAAGAAATTCCTAAGATGGAATTTCAGCAAAGTTCAAAGGACTTCAGTCAGAATCAGGACAAGATGAAGGCGGTACTGTTGACTTTGCAACTAAGCAGTCATAAAACTTTATTTTTTAAAACATTTAGTTTCTGATGTCCTACTGTTAATCTAATGCATTCAAAAGATTATGATTAAGACCCCTCAAAAAAAAAAAACAAACAAACAGAGGAGCTCAGACATCACATGATTCAAAAAACCAAACATAAGCACCTACATAGGATGCTTCCTTTCCTTTGTGTTTTTTAAATACATAGGTTACACCAATTTATACACTGTATTTTTGTGGGGGACAGAAAACACTTAACTGCAGGTGCTGGGATTTGAGAATCACAGGGTATGACCAGAATTGCAGTGGAGATTACAAGAACTGACAAGATTAATCATCTTTTTCACTTTAAATAACAGAACAGTTTTAACAAATGCTCTTTTAAAAAGAAAAAAAAAAAAAAAAAGCAAGCCTTTAAGAAACTCCTGCAATTTGCTTTCCCTGGATGGTGGAGGAGAAGTGCAAGGCAGCACTGCCTGCTCCGACCGAGAAGCCGCTTGGAGGGGACGTGGGAGTCCCCCGCTCCTATCCAGCAGCCTTCTGCTCTGACCTCTGCAGCCACTCGGTGTGTCCAGCCCACGGTACAACCCCTTTCCCACTCCGCTCTTTCCCAACCATGCGGACTTTCCTCTGAGATCGCTAAGCAAAAACCTGCAACTGAAAGAAACTCCAAGAGACACTCATGACTCCAGAGGGCCATGGCATGCTTTCCTGGAGTATATGACGCCAGATAGAAGATTTCCCCTCTTCTCTTCCTCCTTTGAAATCCCTTCACTGAAACACATCTCCATATGGGCTTTTTCCAGTGAACACCAAGCCTGTAAGCTGCTTTACCAAGCCAAGAAAAGTTTAAAAGAGGTCACGCCACAGAGAACAGGCTCTGTGCGTTTCCTAGGAGGGTCATATTCCGTAGAATATCCACCAGAGACAAAGTGTTCCCATCCGGTTTCCCACTTCTTTTGGCATCAAAGTTGCTATCCTGGGTAGGTGAAGTGGCAAAAGCATGTATTGGGAAAAGGGAAGATGAATACTGAATTTTGTTTTCCCTTATTCCCTTATCTCAACCAGAATTCCTCGGCATATCTCTAGGCTCTAACAGATTGATTCTTGCTGTGAAAGCTGATCACTGTTATCCAGTGTTTGGGACTCTCCACACAAACAAGAGACATTCAACTCTGGATGGCTTTTTTGCTTCCCTAGAACAACGCTGAAATAATTTTCTTATTAGTTAGACATTAGGAAAAAATTTCTAGTGGTAACAACAGTTAATGAGGGCAATAGGTTGCACTGCCTCCCTGGGCAATCCTGCTGTAAAAGGTTTTTTAAGGCTACGGTGGATCAGCACCTGCCAGGAAAGGCTTGGATAGAGCTTATCCAGCCTCGGGGCGAGGGGACAGACCAAATGGGCCCCTCTCAGCCCCATATTTGACAGATTCACAAACCACCACCTAAAAAGTGCAGTTTCTTGCCCTCCTTTAGGCACAGGGGCCGAGCCAGCCGCAGGAATGGTGTGCTGAGTCTCTGGAAAGCAAAGGGGAATTTTGACTCTCTGAGTTCCGACCCTGGTGACAGAGCAAAAGATCTGCTCCAGAGCAGCAGCTGGAAAGGAGCAGTAATGCCAGGTGTGGGAGCAGGCAGGCAAAGCAAAAGGAAGGATCCAGCGGCATCCGCAAGGCAGAGTTTCCATTATCAGAATGAGACAATCCCCTGTCCAGCAGGTTTGCAAGGAAAGGCCAGGAACAAAGCTCACAACAGGAGGGGCTGCAGGGAAGAGGAACCCAAACACGAAGGCACTGAAGCAAGTTACACCCCAGTCAGCCCAGTGAGCTCCTCCGCATGCAGTCACGCAGCTGCAAACACGGAAAAGAGCAGCCAGCTCTGAGGAGCGCCAGGATCCAGTCTATGAGAAACACTGGAAACAAACACAGATCAAAGGGAAACACCAAGCTGTATACACAGCTGGGGCTGTCTTCCCCTGTTAAAAAGGGACAGGCACGTAGATTTTTAACTGCAAGCTCTTTGTGTGCTTGCACGTAACTGTGTGCATCTGTGCAAATGTGAGTACACACCCCACATTCGGCCTCTTGACATTACCAAAGTGTAGCTAATGACTGGTATTTTCCGAGCTGCGTGGAAGATTCCCATGCAGCTGGGCAAAATCTGGCTGGGCAACCCACAACTCAACCCACCCCATGGATCAAGGCCAAACAAGCAGGAATGAAAGACATGGGAGATACAAAGCAAGTTCTTTTTAACCTCTGATTTCCACCATAAACCTGCTACTGTGCTCCTCCTTTCAGAATAACTAATTTGAAGAATTTCACTGAGTTTTCAGAAGGAGCACCACACTTCTCATCTAAGGGCTGCACTTTGTCCATGTGGAATTACCCCAAGCATTCAACGGGTTGTGTGTTTACGTAGCATTGGGAAGTCCCTCCTGGGAGGAAAACATGCAGGACACACCATCCAGAACTTCCTGGGAGAGCCGGAGCAATCCCTCCTGCACAGTCCAGCTCTGAGTGGAAGAACAGAGGAACACAGTACGGCAGGAAGAGGAACTGCTGGCAGCTGCCTGTTCTCGGGTCCTGAGAACACGCTCTGCTGACCAGGTTAGGGACAGCCACAGGGAGCTCCTCAGGGCTGATCTCCCCTCTGAACCCTCTTGTTCTGTTCTTTTTCTCTGGGCTCCCCACCGGCAGATATACCCATACACAAATAAGCAGCAAAATAGAGTCTGGCAACTTCCTTTCCACAGATCTCCTCTGATGGGTGCGTGGTTTTGCCAGACTTCACCCTTGTAGAAGGGTCCTTGCCCTTTCTCTACAAATACATTCATTTATTCACACGAAGAGCGGCGTTTATCACGTTCCCTCCTTTCGTTGTTGTGTTATTCACTGTCCTGGACAGTAAGTCCTTTGGTACAGGAACCTTTGGCACTGCTCTCCAATGACCAGGCACAACTACAGTGCTGCAGAAACAAGAGGGGGAGCAACAGCTGCCCAAGGGAAGGAGCAAGTGTTCATTTGAGAGTCGTTAAGAGCTATGCCTCTAAATGATTCAGATGCTTTTAGATATTCCACCCTCACTCAGCAGCCAGTCGCCTCAGAGACAGCAGCCTGCACTTGACTTTATAAGCATGACTAAGTTTTGTGTAGCTGTTTACTCGCTACCATGATAAAAACCACACCCTTATCATCCAAGCCGTTATCAGCCTGGACCACGCATGAACCCACTGATATGATTCACAGAGTCTATTTCTATGAAAGCAAGGCTGCGTTTCAAGCTCACGTCCTGTTTCCACTGGAGGTTTCAGCACGTAAGCTTTTTCCGTGTTAATTTCTGTTACGCCTCCTTCAGCCCCTCCTGAGCAGAAACCCTTGTGTAGTGATCTTGTAACCCACTGCCCGTACCACTGCTGCATCCCCTTTCCTGCCCCACATTCTGTGAGCTGAACAAGCTCAGTTGTGGAATCTCCCATTAAGGACAATCCCTTCTTCACCTTGAGTCCTAAGGTACTCCACTTAAACTCTGGAGCAAAAAAAAAAAAAGCGCAAAAAGCATCCATCCTTTGCAGCAGCTTTTCGTTTTTCCCTGAATAAGTCATGTTGCTTTACAAATGCACTCTCAAAGGTAAATAATTAACAGGCAAGAGGGACAGAAAATCTTATTACACAGCTAATGGGAACTGATGCCCAGGCAGCAGTGTACGCATAAAGGATACCTTCAAGAGACAGCCCTTAATTTTTTTAATGGAACATCGGGCAGAAGATTTGACTCAACCCATTGCTCTGGGATCCAGGGATTCCTCAGTGCTCCTACAGACTCAGACAAATCCAAAACCTTTCTATGAGATTCAGCCTGCATCTGACAGACTCAAGCACCACCTTTGAATAAGGGGATACTCTACTTTTGCAAAGGCACTGTAAGGCTTTACCAAACACAGAGCGCTAGGCAGAGATGATCCCCATTGTGGGTGTGGGGCGGTGACACGCTGGAGGGAAGGGAGGCCATCCAGAGGGACCCTGACAGGCTGGAGAAGCCCATGCCAACCTCATGAAGCTCAACAAGAGCAAGCGCAAGGTCCTCCATGTGGGTGGGGGCAATCCCAAGCACCGATAGAGGCCGGGCAGTGACTGGCCTGAGAGCAGCCCTGAAGAAAAGGACCTGGGGGGGCTGGTGGGCGAGAGGCTCAACATGAGCCGTCAGTGGGCACTTGCAGCCCAGAAACCAACCGATTCCTGGGCTGCATCAAGAGGAGCGTGGCCAGCAGGGCGAGGGAGGGGATTCTCCCCTTCTACTCTGCTCTCGTGAGACCCCACCTGGAATACTGCGTACAGCTCTGGAGCCAACTCTACAGGAAAGATGTGGACGTGCTGGAACGTGCCCAGAGAAGGGCCACGAGGAGGATCAGAGGGCTGGAGCACCTCTCCTACAAAGGTAGACTGAGGGAGTTGGGGTTGTTCAGTCTGGAGAAAAGGCGGCTCCCAGGAGACCTTTGTGGCCGACCAGTATCTGAAGGGGACCTACAAGAAAGCTGGGGAGGGACTTTTTAGGATGTCAGGTAATGGTAGGACTAGGGGGAATGGATTATAACTAGAGATGGGTTGTTTCAGAATAGACATTAGGAAGAAGTTCTTCACCATGCGGGTGGTGAGACACTGGAACAGGCTGCCCAGAGAGGGGGTGGGAGCCCCATCCCTGGAGGGGTTCAAGGCCAGGCTGGATGGGGCTCTCAGCAACCTGGTCTAGTGGGAGATGTCCCTGACCGATGGCAGGGGTGTTGGAACTAGATCATCTTTAAGGTCCCTTACAGCCCTGACAATTCTGTGATTCTATGATTTTTACACAAATTCAAGCTCTCAAGATGCACAGAAAGGGAGGCAGGTAGATGACACCATCTACAGCTATGCTCTGCCATGGCCCTGACTTATCCTTGTCCACGTTACTCTATGGTTTCATGGGAGAAGAATTCCTGACCCTCAGTTGCACACTGCCCATTTAATTGTTTTAAGGTTGTCACATGCACTGTTTGGGAGGAAACCTGCCTGGTCTGTTTGCCCACAGCTATGCAAACTGCTCGGGGGGACCAGCACCATTTGCAGCCAAGCAACAACCACAGCAACTGCGAGATGAAGCCCTGTGCTTTCATTTCCCAGACAAGACCACGAACGCCTGTTGTACACTCGCACGACCCACCACAGCACTCAAAACTACGGGGTGCTGAGACCATACTGCACCAAGCCCTGCCAGCCACCCATAGCAGCAAAGGTGCCTTCACTTTGTGCCCCTCTTCACTCTTCAGATGGGAGACAGTGCGAGGGCAGCGAGACAGTGTCATACAGCACCTCCTGGCCCTGGGGCAACACTGACAGGGAGGACTCTGAAGGGGACACAAGGAGCGAGGATGAAGTTTTGAAGGAAGTAGAGGTGAGACGGGCAAACTTTTGTGAAGGAGAGGAATAGCAAGCAACTGACTGGAGATGCTGATTGATGAAACAAAGGAGTGGGTCGATGCAAGCTTGTTCCCATGTGCTCGTTACTCCAGTCACTGGATCCATGAGTTTCTGCTCCTCATTCATTAAATCGGGGTGTCTGAATCTTCCCACCCCCCCTTGGCATATCTTAAGGTTACAGGTCCTCCAAGCTGTGATACTTTGGTAAAAAATGGGCCATGTACAGAAAGGAGAATGAGAAAGTTTCTTGCCTACACTTCCTATCCCACGCTGAATTTCCTTTGGTTATCACAAGTCTGCATGGGCTATGCTGCTCTAGTAGCCTCAACACACGTACCAGATACAGATGTAGATCAGCAGACACAACTCCAGCTTCTGTCCCGAGAGTACAAATTCCTGAAACTTGTATTTAACAGGTAATCTGTCTCAAAAATTATATTCCTATTACCTCATCTTCTCTAAGGCAGAAACTCCCTGAGCGGCTTGTAGGTAGTTGTGCTTTCAGGCCCATGAGCAATGTTAGTCACTTGAACAAGAAAGGTTGTTGCATCAGAATTTCTGGCTCTTGGTACTTCAAACAGCACCCCAGGAAAACAAAAACAAAAAAAAAAAAAGAAAGAAAAAAGTGCCTAAGTGCCTGCAAAGTCTCCAGAGATGCATTTGGGAGAGATATGGCAAGTTCAGAGCCCTGACGCGACTGAAAACGGAGCCCAGAAAGCTGAATGCTTGACTTCCTACCTGGGGCCAGATTCTTCCCTGGTCCAAGCTCACCCATTACAGAGACGATTTGCCCAGTTGCTATGTTTCTCAGGACAGCCATAAACACACAGAACTGGAGAGGGTTCAGCCTGAAAGAAAACTGCGGCAACCCACCCAAGTAGAAATTTGAGGATGCAAGTTTGGGAAGGGATTCAAGAACCAAAGCTGGCAATGATGCACTCCAAATCAGATACCATCTAAGTACACAGGACTGCTTTCACTATACATCCACAGCAGCTACCAGACCCCCTCCTGGCTCCCTGAAAGCAGTAAATAACACGTAATGTACTTATTTGATACCTCTTCTATTCAGTACTCTGGAAACCTTAAGCACAGGATGCTGAATGCAAGAACTCAGCCAGTAAGTGGGGAGACCCGAGGGCAGAGCACGTTTCTTTCTAAATGGGACTTTCCTCTAAAGTCTCCCTTCTGGGAGGTGAGATGACGAAAGGATTCTCAGCATCAGACCATCACAGTACGGCCAAGCAGAGCGTGCTGACAGTTCTTTCCACACTATGAGAGGAAAACACATCACAAAGTGTCCCTAAACCACATCTTACTCGAGAAGGACTTTGTGATAAATATCTGTTTCTGAAAACTAGCTTATAACACTGATTTTGTTGTGCAACATTGATGAAACAAAAACATTTTGCTTTGGGACAGTTTATCCAAAATAGCAGTATTGTTCTTTTTCCTCTTCTTTCTCCAACTGCTATTGGATTCATGAGGGAGGTGTAGAGATCTGGGAGCAGAAAGGAAGGCAGACATGCATTCATTCTTCATTGCATCACTCTGAATAAAAAAAAAATCATATTGAAACGAGAAATTCCAATGTGAGCAGTACTAAAGGACTTCCAACAAAATGAGGATCATTTTGTTTCCTTCGAATTTTGGCATGGAGACTAATTGTCCCTTTTCAGCAGCTTTACTCAGAGTTCAAAATGTTCTGCTGCCCAGCCAATATGAAACAAAGCCTTTACGGACTTTTGATTGTAAGTGTATCAAAATGCTGCTTCTGCACAAGGAGGCCCTTCGCATGAACAAGCGTGGTGGCCAGCCAAAGAGACCGATCCCAGCTCCACAGCATCTGACTGGTGAGTTCCCGGAGCAATGCAAAGAAATAACTGCAATATAGCAAAAGGCAGACTGACACTAGACAACGATGGCGGAGCCTAAACGTATCCAGAAAGAACATCTCTCCAATAGCCTTACTCCAAAAATACAGACCTCGCCCTCTCCAGGTTGAGCAAAAACAGGCACCGCAGTGTAAAAAGTTATCCAGATCTCCTAAACTAGAGGAACATGCTTCAGCTCTGCTGAAAGTTGTTAGTTCCAGCTGAAAACGGAGTTATCTGTCATCCAAGCGACAGAGTTGAAGACAGCTGGCTCCCTCCAGCTCTTGTTCCATACTGGACACGGCGACAGGAGGGTTTAGCTGCAGTTCCACGAGGAGCGAGTTGGATCAGTGCGTGCTCTGACCTTTGGATGTGTCAAAGAAAGATGCATGCTCAGCTGCGCTGAACATGGTTTGACTGCTGTGGGGAACATCACAGGTTCCAAGTTTTATTAATGAGGAAAACAATATGTACTGTCAAAGTCTGCTACATGAAGTTAACATGAAAACAAAGGCCGCTCCAGAGAACAAATGAAATTTACTGGATTAGTTTCTTGTTCCAGCTCTCCTGATAAATAGCACTGAACTCAACACCACATTGATTAGTTGGTTGAAGACAAACACTGATCTGATTGCCTTGGCAAGTATATATAGCACTACAAAAGCACAATCATCCATGTCTACCCAAAGTAGCACGGATACTTTCATTTCCCTTGCCCCTATCTTCCCCAGCCTAGACAGCCTGTCTGCACTGTTTAAACGCCCTGTTACATGCTTTCCCCTCCCTCCTCCCTTGCATTTTGCCAGCAGACACACTCAGGCTCCTGTTCTAGAGAAACGGAACCAAACCGTGCAATTGCTGCAGAGCCTCAGAAGGCCCCACGTTTCGGTGCACGCTGACCCAGGTCATGGTTTTCTCCTAAACGTGCCATAGGGTTTTTCCTTCATCTCATCTACTACCTCATATACTTAATCTAGCATAACAAGCAGCTCTGCGTGAGAAACCGTTTTTGGAGAAACACTCTGCAGTGAAGTCTCTCACAGTAGAGAGAGAATGGGTGGGGAATCACAGAAGATAGACGGGGCATCCCGGTAAGAGTGAGAAAGGCTAAAACACACAGTACTCGATCATCGCTATGTGTTTGTCTTCACTTTGTTTCTGATCATCTCTAAAGATAATCAGAGAGAAAGGATCTTACATCACTTAATTTTGTGCTTTTACACTAAACACAACTCTTCAGCAACTTGGTTTAGAAGCAGTTTTGTCTCCTTTAGACTTTGTCCTTTTTCATTTTAAATGAGGCATTTTTGCAGAGCCACAAATTTTGTGAGATCTTCAGAAAATTCTAATTTCAGTGATTCTCCCAAGGTCTCTCCCTCCTTTTGTTTGAACTAAATTATTGTCACCCTAAGAAATATCTGCCCTAATAACTCATTCTTTACCCAAACAGTCAGCTTTGTTTTCCTTCCTTTTGCTGTATTACAATGCAATCATCACCAAAACCAATTAGACGAATCTAGGATATATAGAAAAACAAATTTTTTTCCTAAAAATCTGATCAACAGCTTTACAAACATCTTTCTTGTTCTATCAGGGGATGTAACTTTTCTGACAGACGCCAGCACTGTGTTGGTCTACCAGAACTGCCACTTCACAGAGCAGCAGGGAAGTCGTCTCAGTGCCGCGTCCCTTCTCTGAACACCACACCGACCACATCCTTCCAAAACCGGCGTGTGTCTAAAACATTCAGACAACAGTTGATTCTGATATCTATATAACACACACCATTTCACTTAAGCCTGAATTGTATTTATTATCCTTTTTTGAGAAATTATTACACTAGCAAAGTTCATCTTTCAGTCACTTGCTTTATTGTGTTTTCTCTTAGAAAGTGATGGGGTGTTGTTTACGAATCGGTTTTTTGGTAGGCGTGTCAAAGGACTAAAAACTATTGTTTTAGTTACACCTTGCAGCAGATGAGCAGCAGAATACTGGTTTCTTGTTTAAATGCAAGCTATGACTCATCCTGGGCAGAGATAAACTGAAACGCATACCCATTAAATAAAAAACACAAACAATTTTCCAACATGAGGATTAATGACAGATAATAACTATAAATTAACTTTAATCTTTTATAAATCAAACAAAGCCCCTTATATAAATGTCAATGCAATCTCTTCAGATAAAGAAAAAATACCAAAAAAAACCCCAAACCAAATCAAAGCAGAAAGACAAGTCACTTAAATATTAACTGTAATATTTGGTACCAGATCAAACGGCTCCTTAGCAGAACCATGGGATTGTTCATGAAATATTTCAAGACTACGAAAAGGAATGGAGCTTAAAACATTGCTTTAATTTTTAAATATATTTTTAGTTACTTTTCAACATCAAAGGGCATACAAGATTCTTAATCCTGATCCATTGAAACATCACCAGCTTTGCAATACCGAGACCGAGTTAAATTGCATATTCAAAAAGGAGGAGGAGAGCATTTTGTTTTTCTACTATTCTCTTGCTACTGCTTGAAAGAAACTCTGTGTAATTGTTGAATGGGTTAAAACAAAATTTAAGCGAACATAAGAAGGCTTCTGTTCACAGACAAGAGGGGAAAAAACAGAGTTAGAGACCTAATAGTGGACAATTTTGAAAATTATAGTGTGTGTCAATAACGGAGATAACAGTGAGATTCAAAAGGAATAATCTCAAATAATAGGGAAAATGAGCACCTGCCAACCACAAAGCCATTAGTATCAGGGCTTTTATCTTCGCAACAGTTAAGTCTGTAGACACTGACAAACTTAATGACACTGCAAATAAAACATGGTGAAAATCTAACCAGGAAGCTATCCCCCGACTCAGAAAACACTGCTGCGGTGTTCAAAATAAATGCTTCCAGTATGAAATTCACTGTCCAAATCGTTGGTAACAAACGCTGCGAACCCGGCACAGCCACTACAGGGTCTCGCTGGGCGTGCAGTTGGTGGAGCTGGTCAGGCCATAGCATCTGCTTTAAGGGACAGACAGTCCCAAACCAGAAGCAATGGGCTCCTGACCAAAGATCCCAGATACAGGAGTTTGCCTGTACAGACCACCCAATGTGATCAAATGCGTGCCCTTCCCAGAAGGATGAACACCAAGGGCTTGTAAAACTGTCTGAGAGACAGACCTGGAAGACAGTTCCTCAAGACTGGGAAGCCCTGGAGGAAAGACCTTGCTGAGGAGACTGATGGTTAGGAGTCTTCAACCTGGAGCGGGTGGGGACTAGGGAGCGTAACTGAGATGGAAGGAGAGGAAGAGAGATATATGACACCAACTGGGAATGAGAAGACAAATTCTGTAGCAGTCAAACAGCTTGTCAATGTTCGGAAAAAGCTGACATAAGGGTAAGCACAGGTGACAACAGTCCTCTCACTAGTAACATACATAAAGCTCTGGACAGTAGTCAATCCTCATGATATCCCCACTCCAGGCAGTATTACTGTCCCCAGGTAAAGCCAGGGCATCAAAGCAGAAACTTCCCCAACTCATACAGATAGCTGGTACCAGGTATAGCCTAAACCC
This sequence comes from Rhinoptilus africanus, assembly GCA_013400135.1. Classification (NCBI taxonomy): domain Eukaryota; kingdom Metazoa; phylum Chordata; class Aves; order Charadriiformes; family Glareolidae; genus Rhinoptilus; species Rhinoptilus africanus. The sequence continues at coordinate 310,674 of VXBO01014855.1, forward strand.
GTCATTACTTGCCACTCCGTGTCTGGACAGTAAGTATGTGACTCTAGCTGCTGGGGTCTCACCCACAGAGAGTCTGAAGCTTCACTGCCTGCCCCACAAGCCTGAGGGTAGAAAAAGCTGCTCACATATCCATGCAAACTTGGCCAATGTGAGAGGAGCAGGTTGGTATAGGGAAAGATGGAGATAGTTCTGCTCTAAAGCTGTACTGAAGGCAAGCAGCATTTGCAGTAACAATTAGATATGCAAATAACCACACTGAAAATTAGTGATGGTTTAGTGTTGTCATGGAGAAAAAAGCACCCTCCCATCTGGGTCAGACCCAAACGCTGCATTTTCTTTCCCTCATTGGCAAATAAAACTGTAGAGCGCACTGGAAAACCTAGGAGCCAACGCTTCTCAACACAGCTCAACTTGGGAGTGGAAAGGGTGAGATCTGGGGAGCAACGTAACCCAAACAGAAAGCCCCCCTGCTTCACCCCACAAAGGCAGAACCGTGACAGCTCTCTAGATCCCCAAAGATACCAGGAGGGAGAAGCACAGCCTGAAAGAAATGACCCACCCCATGCAAAGGCCAAGCTGCTTCCCAGCACTGCTGCTGACAGGGGAGGCAGATGTGGGGGAAACCGAGGACAACACATGAACAACATGAAGCACTCGGTTCCCATTCCCTTGAAACTAACATGGGAAGATCTTGTCTGAATGGAAATACACACTCGGCTCAAAGCCTCTGTGTATCTTTGGCCATCCTTATAGTCCTCCCATCCCCTGTTAAATGATGGCTGCTAAGAGGGAAGAGGAGGCAATCAACCTATTTAGACTCAGCTTTCCCACCCTGGGGGTTTGTTCACAGAAGCAGCTGGCCAGAGCACTGCCTTTGTTCCAGCAGCCGCAAAAAACACAGACACCCCCAGCCCTCCTAAAATCCCACAGAAGAGCCAAGATAAGTTTATAATGGGAACTCTGACACAACCTTAACTATAGCATCCTGAATGGAAGGTGATAATCTGATCTGTGTGTGAACCAGCTCCCCTTGTCTCACTGGTATTTATCTTACTTTAACTCCTGTTACAAAAGGGTTGAGTCATAGAGCAGAGCTAGCCAAGTAACAAAACTGCAAGGCTTGCTAAAATTTCAGATTCAAGGATAAACAGGCGCAATCCTAAAACAGGTTAGAAGAGGGAGTCTCCTCAGGAGCATGGGTAGCCAGAGCTCTGAGCCTCTGGACAATGATATTTTCTTCTGCGCCGCAGAGATTATCGCAGCCCAGCGGAGGGGCGGGAGGGAGAGGGTGTAGAGCACAGGGGTCTGCCCTTCGGTTCATGGTAACGTGTACTACCCAGGGCCCACGAAACCTGATCCCGTAGCAACCTCATGTATGGAAAGTGCCCCAATCAGATTTCACTGTGTCAGGAGAAGAACAGTATTTACTCTGCATACAGATTAGTCACAAAACTGGGTCACTTCTTGCTTTTCAGAGAGAGAAAAAACACAACCAAAACCAAGGCTGCTTTTTCAGGGTTTTTTGTGTCTTCCCCCGACTTTTAAAACTACGTGATGCAGTGTGGTCATTCACAGCTGTCTAAGCTGATCAAACGGCATCTGCACGTGTAAGGTTAAAGCACATTACACTCACTAGGCTTGCATTTCTTAGAATTCAGCTCATTAGCTACTTACCGGTTCTTTTCTAGTTCGTTGTGCGTAGACCTGGAAGACAAACAAAAATTTGGATTAGCTACCTTTGACCTCTCAGCACCAAAGTTCAATCGCTGCAAGCTGTACACATCCCCAGTGGCATACTGCAGTATAAAGTCAACCAACCACACACATTAAAATCTATAGCTATAACTTCAGCCTCCCTGCCGATGAGAGATTCCTCCCCTCCTAAGTCTGTATTTACCCGCTACGTGCAAAGCCGCTACACTCCTACTGGTGCTACAGAAAATGTTCCTTGGTGACTTAAATGCACACAAAATCTCAGAGAGGCAACGATTAGAACAGGGGACCAGAGTCAGCTATTTCCAGACTGCTTTTGGCTCTGCCACCAACTCAGTACAGGACTGCAGTTACGTTTCTTTGTGTTTTAGTTTCTCCATCCACCTTGTAAAAATATTGCTATCATCTGCTAACACAGTATTAATTCATGCATATCAAACACAAGGGAACCTTCCAGCAGACCTGGCTCTGTGGGGACAACCCCTGGAGCCCCTCAGCGGCCACGTGCTAGATTTAGCAAACTTAGTAGAACTCCAGCTATGGCCAACATTTGGGCACAAAACGGGATGACCAGCACTGCCATGTTTGCAAACATCAGCAGCGCTGAGCAGCACTTTTAGGATGCCTGGAAACCCCTCGGGGACTGAAAGAGCACTGCCACAGCAGTAGGCTGCAGCGAAGCAAGTGACCCATGAAGCAGCACTGTGACCACTTGACAAAGGAGGGGGCTTTTGTCTTTATACCTGCCTGCCACACCAAGCACGCTGCCAGCACCCCCTAATTTAGAGCTCGCAGCCTGAAAATGAGACCAAGTAGAAACAAAAGGGAAGGAGGCAAGTTCATTCTCCCGGTCCCTGCGATGACAGCATGAGTGGCAAAAAAAGCTTAAATCCTTTCAGGATTTCTAGTCTAACGATGTTATCAGTAACCCAGGTAAGGGTGTTGAGGATTATTCAGGAAGGATAGCCATTTATCCAACATTTCTCTTTAACAGAAGGTCACCTTAAAATAAGAGTAAAAGGAGCCCAAGAGCTTAATAAAAAGGATCTATTTTCTGTAATTTGGCATCACATTTCTTCCGGAGCTCTGAGAAGATTATCCTCTATCCCCCATCTGGAGAATCCCACAGAGAATTCTACAATTAGGGAACTGAATGGAGGATGTGCTCCAAGGGAAACCCTGTCATAATTAAATGCCTCTCCAAAAAAAGGGAGGAGGAGCGCTTAACAGGTGTTAGAACCTCATTGAAGACGAGGAATAAACCATGGATGTCTGTGAAAAACAAGGTAAATGAGTCTCAGCTAGCCGTGGCTGAGAGCTGCGGGTGGCCAGAGGGAAAACACAACTTGAGTGCATGTCTGTGGAAGGTACCCTGCACAACAGCATTTGGGATATCCTGAAGGCACAGCACACTATAGCCAGACTCCTAAAGTGGAGGAAACTCCCAAAGCAAATCCTTCCCTCCCAAAAAAAGGGGATCCCTTAAGGCTGGTTCCCAGGAATCAGACACATGAACGTAATATTTAGTCCAGAAAATCTCCCAAATCAAACCCACATTCCCCATGGAGTCTAAACCAGCAAAATCCATTTGTCCAGGCAACTTGGATGCAAATTAACCCACCAGAGCCGAGCTGAGGCCCTTTAAAACCACTGCCCGTATGTTCTTTGGAACATGCTTATTGTTCTTATTTACTGTACATTCCTGCAGGAGACTTACACTCTTCTTGGCTATGACATTAGCAGTTATAAAGCCAGAGATATGCAATGGCTTGAATTCCTATATTATATTGAGCCAATTATCAAGGCCAGCACTGAAAGAACAAAGTTTGGCCCACTGCTGTGAACAAAATTAAAACAGCAGGTTCTCCCTACTCCTCTCACACAGGAGACTCTTTATTACCTATCTGCCTTCTGATGAAGAAGACAACTGAGAGGGGTCACAGGCTTTTCACCAATTCAGGAAATCTATGCTGTGACTTTTACCCATATCGGTGGCAAGGCACACCCCCCCACCCCCCCCAAAATACTTTCCCACTGAATTTGAACGCAAAAGAAAAAAATCTCAGCAATGCTGAATGAATCCTATGGGGATGTTACTTCTCTTACCTTCCTATGCTTTGCTTAGTCTTACTGGGGCCATTTGGAAAAGTTTTAATTTTTCCTTTCATCTAAATTTAGGGGAAAAACCCCAAACAGTACCACTCCCTACTACCACTGTTCACTAACTCTTATTTTCTGTGCCAGTTTCCTTTTGCTTGGACAACAGATACAGAAAAAAACCCGCTCTCTTCTGTTCATAATTCATTTCATTTTCTGTAGCTCCTGATCTAGAGATTAATTTTCTCTCCTCGTCTTTGGGCTGCACATGTTACTAAGATTTATTTGGAGTTAAACAAGGACAGTGCTGCCAATGAAGTGGAAAAAAGTACAGGAACCTCTATTGATACTACATTCAGAAAAAAAAAATAGATAGAGAAACAAATGTAACTGGACCTCTTTAACCAAGCCGGTCTTATCATCAACTGAGAACCTAGAGAGTATCATCAGACTGAAATCAAAACTCCATCCTTGTATGCCACCGCCAGCTTTTTGGTAGGTACAGGATGAACACCACAGCTGTAAACTACCACAGCACTCAGGGAACGTTTCAGGCTTACTTTTAGCGCTCTGCATTTACAACAGCAAGGAACTGGTGCATGCAGCATGATGTGGCTTTGCTGCTGTTGCTAGCCAGCCACAGCCTGTGTCACCCACTGAAATAAGGCCACTGTGTTGAGCAAGGACCACAAACCAGAGAAGCTGACATCCCCACTGTCAGGCAGACAGGGCAAGCAGGACCTTGCCCCTACCTACAAAGCTGAAGCCACAGCCTAGCAGGTATGGACACGTTCAGAGAGGAACACAACAGCCCAAGCACACGTACTTGCACTGCTCAAAACCTCAGCTGCAATTTAAGAGTAGCTCAAGCACAAAGCGTCTGCAGGGTTCTTATTTAAAAGTCAGGTTTCTATAGCAGTCAGTTCTTTAACAATACATTTAAAACATCCAAACTGGTAACTACCCCTAAAAACTGAAGGAATGCTATACAAGGAGGAGGATCCTGCTGACTACATTTTGAAAACAGCTTGGGAAAACACCAAGAAAGAGTTTTAGAAGCTTAACGTAAAGGAGACAAGCAATCAACAATGAAAATCAGCAGAGCAGTCCCCATCATGATTTTGAACAACAAAAACCTGGAAGAGGAGAAACTGAAGTTTATCCCTCTTTACCCCAGATAACTGGAACTGGGAAGCAGCAATTGTCAGTCACTCTAATTTAAGGTCAGATGCAACAACCTTTTTGCACCAGTTACTATGATTCTGCTTGTAACCTTGCTATCCAACACTGTAACAGGGTGTTGCCTAAACATTAAGCTACATGGAATTCCTCCAGTGAAGGAGACATTGTAAATAATTTATTACTTTATCCCATTTTCTTTATTTAAACAAAACCCCCTCCTACCATGGTAGAGGCAGCCAAGCTTGCCCTGAGCACAGGTAAGCCAACAAAACAAACTGCATCAGGGAGGAACAGGCTCTAAAGAGCACTGAATTCATTTGTCATAGGGTTTTTTTACTGTAATTAAAATCACAAAGCTGCCACATGACATTAAACACAACTGACCTTTCTGGTTTACACATTTAATATTGATAAATAACCCAACAAATGCATTTGCGGCATATCTGCATTTTGGTTCGACTTCTAGTGGGAAGGCACAGCACTCGAGAGTCCTTGTCCTTCGTGACACATGGATAGCATGAAGACCCAATGATCCCATCGTCTCCTTGTAACTGGTCACTCTCCTGTATCTCGCACCAGGTCTTGGCTGCAGAGGAGCCCAGGACTCCAAGAGCTTCATCAGCATCACAACAGAGATACCAGCAGCCCAGGAGATGCTGCTGGCCATAACTACTGCCAGGTAAAGGGGGCCGGTAGAATAAAAATCACCTTTTCTAACACATGTCCTTAATGCCAACACAGAGCCAGTGCTTCTCCTCCGAATTCACTTACCACACTCTGCTTCAGCAAGAGATTAATTAGGAAAACAATATTCCATCAGCTTGTGCAAACTAAAGCACTGTTACCCGAATCACATTTAGTAAAACAGCAAGAACATCCACCCACACACCAGGCCAACCACTTTCTGTCTTACTTCACTCAGGTTCAGACACCTCTGCTGCTTAAGCATCATCACACCATGTACAATCTCATTCTTCATTTTACAGACCTTTCCCACCTTCTGGCTCTGTTGACACCCATTCATTTGGCCACCAAATTCCCCTGCAGGAAATGCCTTCTTCCATTCCCCAAGCCAAGATCAACAATCCATAGGGAACCAGTGAACTACATCACTGCTTTCTCTTTTATGCAAGCTCTTTCTCAGAAATTACTCCTATTGGAAACAGCCAAATGACAAAGCAAAACAAAACAAATGAAAAGGAAGGGTGATCAACAACTTTGTTCAATTTTAAATCCATCTTTGTCCACAAAACAAAACCTAATGGCTGAAGAACCCCAGTGTTTTGCCAAGGTTACAAGTAGCAGTGGATCAACACTGTAAGTAGTCTACAAAACCAATTCCACAAGCCATAGTCTGGGAAGCCTATGGAGAAGCTCCAGCAGTAGCAGTAGGGTGAGGCTATTAGCCCAGTGGTAAAAGTAATGATAGCTGCACAAGAGTGAAATCTTCCTGCCCAGAGGAAGATGCTCCAGGGTTGAGTTTCTAAGGGAGCTGTGAACCCACCTCACCTCTGGGAGGCCCAGGAGCCTGGCTCTTGGGAGAGCTGCACAGGGGCCCCAGGAACACAGCAGCTTAGGACGGTCAACCCTGCCAAGAGTTCCCTGGAGAGGAGCAGGATGCAGTTGAACAGGAGATGGCACAGCTGTAACAGAAGGCCTTCTGCTGCCATCCTTATACCCTTTGCAAGTACCAGCCTCACTTCCAACAAGAGCCTCATCTCAGCCTTACATACCAGCAAATCTAACAAAACATTTCCTTCCAAGCAACACTAGAGACAGAAGTTATCTTAGCCATTACTATCCCATGATCCCACTCACTGCCTGGCCTTGAGGTCCAGAATAAATGCTTCTCCATGAGGAGCTGAAGTGAGGAGACAGAACAGACTGTTTCACCTTCTCACTGACATCAATGGAGATGCACCAGATTAACCTGGCCCCAAACTCTGGCTAGTTTTAATGTTGCTCTTAGATGGACATGGTATCAGATTCCTCCCAAGGCTCTGATCAAAGCTGTTTTCCCAGGATCAAGCCAAACCATTTCCAAAGTTCACATTCTCTGTGTCCAACAGAGAAGGGGACGCAGCCCTACTGGCATCTGTTGGTGTTTATTCGTCTTCAGAAAAGGAGAAATGGCCCCACAGTCTCTTTTCAGCTCATCAAGGGGAAAAAAGCTCCTTGCTGCAGTTCACAACTGCAGAAAGTCACCTACCCCTGGGTTTCTACAAAGTATCCTGAAAGCCTCCTGCAACACTCACTCAGAAACAACTTTAAAAGGTACACTGCACACTTTGAAGAAGTAAATGTCTTCAAAGCCACCTACAGTATTCTTACAGGCACTCCCGGTTTGGTACCTGCTCCTCATAATCATTATTTCTGTTCTCAGCACTTCAGAAATTAACTCTTCCCTAACACTTTTTATGCAGGGGGAGACAATACCAACACAGAGAAATTCTAAATCACTTTCCCAAAGTCACACAAGAAGCCTGTGGCAGAGCAGGGTACCCAACTTGGGTTCCCTGAGCCCCGGGATAAGGCATGCATCACTGAGTTGCTGTTCTCAGGCACCCCAGAGAGATATCTAATGCAGACACTTGTGCCACCTGATTCTTGCGTCAGACAAAAAAAAAAAAAAAAAACCAAAATACACCCCATAATCATTGTAAGCTGCAAGTGAGAAAAGGGAGGGGAAAAAAGCCCTAAAAGCCCTAAACCACAAAAAACCAACAAACCAGCCCAAACCTAACCCAGCCTGCATGTCTTGCCCACTGTCTGCCAAGTGAGCCAACTCTACTCTCACTGTACGAAGTGCCAGAGAAGAATCTAAGCTGGGAACTAAAAGCAAAGTAATATGATTTTTCCAATAAAACTCATCCAATAGACACATTGGGTATAACCCTCACGTGGGGAAGGAACTGCAGCCACAGTCCCAAACAAAGCACGCTGTTCTTCTGGCGCATGTTCTGCTTTTTCAGCACAAGGGAGGAAAGAGCAGGACAGCTCTTCCCTGCTGAGCACCATGAGCCCCTTGCAGTCCCAGAGCTGATCTCCCCAAAACCAGAGCAACACCCTGATAAGCAGCACAAGGTGGCACTCTGCAAGGGAAAGGTCTTCCAAGCCAGGCCACAGAATAGCAAGAATGTTGTTTTATATTCACTGCCACAATCTGGGGCCAGCAAAGAAGTCCCCAGCCAGCCTTCCTCCCCCCTGTACAGGCTGGGCATGAGTGTGCTGGTGTGAGCCTTCTCCTGTACCCCCAAGACCCCAGGCACAGAGGCTGGTCCTAGCCCCAAGTGCTAAGAGAAAACTGCCCCATCTCATGCACACCCTCATGCAGGGCCCTGCACGGCCAAGAGGAACTGGGTTTGCTGAACAAGCAGCTATTCAATATTTTGTTTTGTCCTCATTGTTCAAGGCGTGGCCTCAAGCCAAGCCCTGCTCTGAATACAGAACCGGTGGTTTCCTTACAGGCTTTTCGACAGGCTCACCGAGAGCAGCAGCGAGGCAGTTCACTAGCATGTTTATTGTCAAGCATCCTCACTTTCCAAATTGGAAGCTAAGAAACAGGGAAATTGGAGTTGCAGCTTCTCATCCCCCTGGGTGCCTCTCTGAAGACCCCCAGGAGCCCAGTTTTCTAGGCCACTATCCATATTCAAAGAACAACTGCTGCTGGTGCCCCTTGCAGCTGTGCACCATCAGCACTTCTGCAGCTCAGATCCCAGGCTCACACCTTGGAAAAAAATTAAATCACAGTATGAGGAATAGACTATCTGGGGGTCTCCGATAACAAGACAGGCTGAAAGGGACTTGCTGAATGTACACAGGGCTGCTGACTGGGGTCAGGAGTGAAGCAAAGTCCTCCAACGTGCTGTTCACTACTCCATTTGTCTGCCTTACAACTTCTGTGCCAAGTGAGTAAAGGTCCTACAGAAACCACCTCCTTCCCTTCCCAGCCCACAGTTAACCACATCAGAAGGGGCTCACACACACAGATCGGACACAAAGGCTGATCTATGTTCATTTTGGGAGGTATCTTAGCCATTTCAGTAGGGAAATCCTAGCCCGTCTCCCTTGGACACACAGCAGCCAACATTTGCTATAATGATTTAGAACTTGTCCAAATTCAGGTAGATTCTCACAGGTCAGGAAAAAGTATACTTTATGCCTTCACCAAGGCAAGATTCCCGCCTATGATCCCTGATGCAAGAGAGTTAGCGCTCTTGTAGATAGATTCTTAACTTTTTTTTTTCAATACATAGATAAAACCATGTTTTCCAGGACCTGGGGAGGAAAAACATCAGGCAGCTTCACCATGGTGCCTCCAAGCTCCCCATGAGCAGAGAAAAGCACGGCACAGAACGAGAACAGCAAAATACAGACTCTTCCTCACACTACTGTCAGGCGTGAGGACCTGCGTCCCCCAGGTTTCCCAATTGCTATCTGGGAAGGACACCCTCCCTACGCGATCATCACAAACAGATCACTCAAAGCAAAACAAATTATTTAAGCAGAATGAGGCACAGACTTCAACCATCCCCTTCTATTTCTGTTAATGAAATTTTCTCCATCAAATATTCAGGTGTATCACAGAGCAGGGTAAGGCCTGACACTGCAGAAAGCTCCACGCGGTCCCTGCCACGCTGACTTCCAGCAGGCTCCGTGAGGCTCGCTGTACGGTCAGGGACTTAATCTCTCCCAAGGCCACATCAAAACCAGTATAGTTGCTGCTACTTGCACAGCAGACAGATTGCAGTGATTCACAGAAAGACAATAAAGGCACAGGAAGCAATTTTCAAATCTACCTAGAAAACTCAGGATCCTAAGTCTCATCTTCTTTCAAACAGCCACAAGCTCCAAAACATTGATTCTGCTTCCTGAAAACAGGATTAGAAAAGCATGTGCGTTACCCAAATGTACAGATGGGGGGAACCATATAATGTACAGATGGTAGGACCCATGTAGGTCATCTGATGTGCCCAGATCTTGCAGCCTTTCGGCAGCGGACTCAGGAAATGATCCAAGGGCCCAGCATGCCAGCCCTTTGCCCTATACCATGCTTCTTCCCACACACAACATTACCCTTTCAAGGAAGATGGTCATATCCAGAAATAGCCTTAGCAATGTCATCTGCAGAGAAACAGTCTGTTTGGGGAACATGTACTTCTCTGCAACACGCGTTTTCTGACCTAAAGAAGCTGCCTTCAGCTGCACTGGGGAAAATGAGGCTTTTTGAGTAAACGCCACCTGACTGAAACGTACTTTGTTTGAAAAGAAACTGATGGCATTTGTATGGCTGTGGGCCAGACCAGACTTTCTTCACTTCTATTTAGACTTGTTATTTCTCTCTCATGTTACAACTATATTGCTGCAATACTGTGCCTGGAGATGAAGGGAGGGGAAGCATACTCGAAAAATGCATTAACATCACTGTATTAGGGAAACCAAGGCATACAGACTTACACAGGCTGTAACAGCATCAGGAAAAGAACCCAAATGTCCCCATGTCTGGGGTTGTATTTTGTCAAACAGGGACATACTGATCTAGCATCTGGGAGATCCATGAAAAAGGAAGGTTGAGAAAAAACAGAAGAGCTTCTGATTTCTGGCTCACAAGCAGCAGCAACTAACACGAAGGCAGCGAGGTGGCTACCTCCCACTGCTCCCAGATGGCCAAGCTACTTGTGAAACAGTTCATGAACTGCTGCAGTTTGTAGCCTAGCTGTTAAAGGCAAACCAGAAGTGATGCCATGGTACCTTACCATATCTATACATTGCTTTATGGCTGCCCAAGCACCTGGGCAATGATGACTGAAGTAGCTACCTCAATGGCAATCCCAAAGTCATCTGTCCCTTCCCATAACTTCTCCCATCTTGATGGTGTAACAGATGGAAGGAGATAAACGAGAAGTGTACAGAAAGTAATTGACTTATTTATGCAGAGGAACTTAAATCAAAACTGACGCAAAAGAATTGCTCTCAGTCCACATGCCTGCTTGTCACAGAGCAAGCAGCAAAGTATAAACAAGTAATTAAGATAATGTTGGAAATCATCTAGGCTACTTCAAACTGGATTCATAAAGCAACAGAACTGAAGTGAAATCACTTTCATATCAGAGAATGGAAGTACAGTAGGGAGCACAGAAATGAGAGATGGGAATATATCCAACAGGATGGAAAAAACAGGCCTGTTCCCTCTGAGCTGATCAACAAGGCAGTGTCTCATAGAGAAGAGATCCAGGCAAAGGTCAGCCAAGTGCACAGCCCCGGAGACCCACAGCCTCTGATCAAGAGAGCCCAAAATAGTCAACAAAAATAAACCCTATCTTTGTTGGTTCAAAGCGGGTAGGGACTAGGAGCCAACACAAGAGGAGAACAAACAGAAGTCAGTCTTTGAATTTGGGCAGAAGTTTGTCAGGAGGGATCAGAAGATGATCAACAGCAGAAACTCCAAGAAGCAAGAAAATTAACTCGGCAGCATGACATAGACTGGTCTGTTTGGGTCAGAAAGAGAAACAGAATTGAAAGGTCAACCAGGAATGAGAAAGGAAAAAGTCAGTCTTACCTACAAACAGGGGAGGAGCTGGAAACAGCAATACAGGTGACAACCAACTCACTGTCAAGCAAAGGATCGGGTCAGGTTAAACAAAAGCACGAAGGACAAATCCCTACATGTGTTGTGGATGAGGCATTACACAGAGAAGATACAACAAGGGTACAAACATGTCAGGAGAGGAAAAAAAAAAACCCCAAACACCTGACAAACAAGGCATACTACTTAAACCAGTGGATTGACTGAATATATGGGAAGAGAAAATGAGGGAATTCCAGGAACAGATGACCAGGTTTGGCCCAAATATCGTCCCCACCATCCCAGGGCACCAAATCACTCTAGGAGCTGGGGCTAACAACCTTCAAGTTTCAAAAGCGCTAAGAATCAGAACATGAAGTTTCTTGTCCCTGCGCCAGCACTGCTATCAGTGATGCAAATCAGCCCACGGCAGCTGCAGCACAGCTCTACCCAGGTAGAGTGCTGCAACAGGAACAGAAGCCCTAACTCCCACTGCTGCAAAACAGCACTCTCCTTTGGAGGCTTCCCCCAAATCTAGGAGGACAAAGGGATCAAGAGCCTTCAGCCACAGAGCGCGACAATTCACAGCAGACAGATGCTGCAGCAGTGAATTACAGGTAAGCTGCGGATAACATCAACAACCGAGCCTTCTTCTAGTTTACACAAAGGCCTCTTTGCACAACTCAGACAGAGACTACAAATTAAATTTCATACAGCTACTGAAGGTATCAAATTATAAATTCTGCCCAGAATCATGGGTTTCTGCATAGACTCCCTGCTACACAGATCTCCCTATGTATGGCTATATTACTAATACAAATGGGAAAGCACCAAGTGCAGCTCTGCAGGATCTTCCCAGTTGGAGGGCTATAAAATAGGGTGACAAAGGGGAACACAGTGGGATCCCCCATGGAAGCTGCTGCATCAGCCCTAGCACTTTTGGAGGCTTCATTCCTCATTAGGGAGTGGGGGTTATGCTTCTCATGCCAGTTGCTGGGCTCACCCTCACTTTCTATATTTTGCCTGGTAACCTGCCAGTTGTAGTACTGCAAAGCCAAGGATCACTGAAAAGACACAACATACAAAACCTCATCTACACGGGGTATTTCCCCACACTCCCACAAATTGCTGGCAGGAACTCAGCTTCTGATGTCGATCAGCAGAGACAAGGAAAAGCATAACTTAGTGCCAGCAGGTTCAGAAACTCCAGCATCGCTGCGACTACCTTGCCTACACTTGCAGGCTGCACTGGGGCAAATGACATCAAATGGGCATGTGGGGTGTGCTGAGGCTGCACTGAACTATTTGAGCACAGCTCTACCTGCCAGCCTGCCCTGATCCAGCACAAACCTACAGAAGATAGTGGAATTTTACTATTTTACTAATTTAGGGGAGATTCTACCTCTTGTGCATGGACCAGCAATCCATTTTCCCAGTCTAACACTCAAACTGTCACTACACTTTCTCAAAAAGAAGTCATGCTCACACCTAACTATAGTCAATATTGCTGGCTAGTCCCCCTCAACATCTCTAACAGAGAAGCAATCCTTAACAGCTCAGCCTCATCCAGTTTTCCTTTCTTGAAAAATTAACTAGTATATTGACATATATTCTCTACTGGAAGGCAAGATCCCATCTCCAACTATTTCAAGACAAAATTTCAACAACAGCATGAAGACTCCAGATAGTAGTCACACTGTTTGTGTATTATCAAAACATGGCAGAGCAAATCTCGTCCATTCTCTGTTTTACACATGTGAATCTGTACTCTAGAAAGCAAAGCCAAGTGCTGAGCCATGAACAGAGCTCCCTGGCACTACAAAGCTTGAGACAGAAAGCACAGTCTCTATCCCCAGCATATTACACAAGGGCCAGTTTCTAACCCACCTACACACAGCGAGTCAAAACTCAACTCCCACTAGCTGTGGAGTAAGGTGTGATCCAGTGCAAGCTGTTAAAAGAAAAAAAAAAAAAAAGGCCCCATGCAAACACAAAAAGTAACATCCAGAAACAAATATAAACTGATGGAGGTTAGGGAGCAGCAAAGCTGTCAACAAAAAGCCTCGGAGACCAGCACTCTAGGAAGTGAAGAAGAGGTAGGGGCTTTGTGCAGAAAAGTAGAACAACAAGGGCTGACACAGCAATCTGCTCTTTCAGGAATTTCTTACACGAGAAGACAGGCAAACCCTCAGACCCCTGTGCCAGCTCTCCCCCAGTAAAATCAGGATTACAGCACTGTCCTAACTCCACAGGCGGAAAATTGCCAGGTACTCAGTCATCAGTGCAATGCGGGGGGGGCAGTGAACCTCTTCTCACAGAAAAGATGTATTTAAAACTGTGCTTAAGCAAGTGGTTACCAACCCCGCTACTCCCTCCCTGCGCAGCGAGGTACAGCTGCACAGCACTGCTGCTCTCGTAAATCAGCCTTTCTTGTGCACCAGCCAGCCAAGGTTTACTTGCAGCTACACATGCCACATCCTTTTAGCTTCTGTGCCCATGTTTGTGAACCTGTGGCACATGAAGCCACCACCGGAGGTACCTAATGCACACCTACCTGCTCCCGCTGCCAATCCTTGCTCAGGAACACTGTGAGCAAGTTAAGCTTAAAGCCAAGAGTATCCGAGGGTTCCAACAATACAGCCCCCATCCCCACCCTCAAAAAGAAAAGCTTTAAAGGTTATGAGAATAGAGGACTACAGAGAAGAGTCAGCACAAAACCAAGCAATGGGATTTATAAGTGTGGAAAAAAAGTTTCAAATGGGGCAGAGGCGAGCGCAAGAACAGAAAAAATGAGGAGGTACATCACTGGAACAGCCAAAAGGGCAAAGAAACCCAGACACCCAGATTTTCAAGACACTATGTCCAGAATGCCTTACCATACCCGTTACAGCTGCTGATTCCAAGCTCTGCAGGCAACCTGCACCCGGGCCGTAGAAAGGCCCTTGGGAAGCAGCCTCAGACACAAGGGAGGATAATGGGAAGAGAGGAAAGCGAAAGGAAAAAGAACCTGGACAGAGATCAAACCCTCCCCCATGGAACCGAGTAATAGATTCTTTGAGTGCCCTTAACAACACAGGCCTCCGGGGAGAGCTGAGGGCTCCCAGCACTGCTGGGAGGGTGCTTGGCACCTCCCCAGCATCAGACTAAAAAATAACAGGCTTTTCTACATGCCTGAGAGTTTAAAAAAAAACCAAAACACAAATGACAACCTAATATTGTAACGTAATTTCAGATTCCTTTATAAATCTTAACTTCATTAAACTGATTGTATTATGGGGGAAAAAATCATTTAGCATCCCTGCTGTTTATTTTATTTCCTGCTGACACAACAATTTAAATTGATTAAAAAGTCTTCTCAATTATTTTCCAAAATGTATAAATATCAAACCAGTCTAATGCTAACTAACTATAATGAATAACTGGGTCTATTTAGAACTGCATATATAGGGTCCATAAGAGCAGTTTCCAGTGACATCAGATGCAAGTTAACGTATCCACAGTATCCAGCATGGACTACTTCACTTCTCTAGCAAGTTTTCAGAACTCAGCTTCTGTCCCAGAAATGTCTTCAGAAGAAATTAACATTAAATAAGTGATACTGTACGTTACAAAAAATCTCTGCTAATTTTTCATCCCAGTCCAAAAAACAAAAGATATTTTTGTTAAGTGTAGATTGAAAAAAAAGAGGCAAAATTAAATTCTAATTTTATATGGATGGGCTAATTGACTTGCTTGGCTTTTTGCTTTTAGCTATGCGTTTAACGGGATTTTTAAAAAAAAGAGTTTCCCTTGTTTATTATGAACTCCAGGTCTAAATGCATAATTTCTCTACACTAACTAAATATTTTTGAGACAAAAGCAATCTAAGAAAATCTCACATGAAATGCAAGTTTTGCCCCTCATCAAGGTCTTCATATGTAATTCAAAGTCCATTCAAATTCCACTAGACAGATCTTACTGAATTGTCCCTTTGATTTTAACAGGAAGGGATGATACAGAGCCTTCCTTAAACAAGGCTGATGCTATACTCAGCGTCACACAAAACACACTGCAGTGAATTTGGAGGCACCCTGAACTTCACAGTTGTCACTTCCCGGCACTGCAGCCATCTGGAAGGCCTGCCATCTCCTACAGCAAGCGCAAGCTGCTACGACTTGTGCTAGAAGAAACGCCCATTTCCAACTGTACGTGTAAGGTGTGAGCTCCCCAGAAGACCTGCTCTGGTCTCTGCCTAGGGCAGACCCCACGCTGGCCGCTCCCTGAGGCCAAAGCATGGGAGGCAACACACTGGGTAACACCAAGGATCACTCTAAGGATTCAATTTGGCCTCGGTATTCCTTGTATAATGAAGGTTTGAAATAAGACTAGAAAGTATCTTTTCTGCTTCTCTGTTCCCTTTCCCCCACATCAATATACTCAGCCTGTCACACTAAATGGCCCAGCGGACTGGTCTCGGCACAGAAAGGTGCTCGTCAGAGCTGTGCCTGGGGGCTCTGTGATGGCAGGGCACGCTGAGCATCCCTCTCCAGTCTACATCCCTCTCCAGCCTACAGGCTGCTAGATTCGGTGCTAAGGAGCTCCTGAGGGGGATGTGCTCCCAGCCCTTCTCTGGAGAAGGGCAGGTTGCCATGACAAAGGCCTCTGAGAGAAAGAGGTGTGGGATGGAAAAATAGCATGTGAGAAATCCAGAGGGGAAAAATACAGATCTCATTTCAGCATTTGCCACTATTTCCCAACACAAAGTGACTGGGATTTGGGACTTTGGTTCATGAGAAACAGTAAAGGGCTACAACTGCCCTGAAATCTGGAGAGGCTGGATAAAGGAGGGAAGCAAATAGAAACACGCAGCATATAAAGAGCTCAGGATATGCTGATCCTGATGAAGAAAACTTGCCCACAGTAAGGTGTCCTAACATCACTTCAAACAACCTTTATTATCAAATGCTGCCGAAGCAGAATCACTGCAAGCAAAGGCACCTTTCCCCTAGGCCTTTACAGGTCCTTCCCAATGGCCTTAAGAATGCTTTAATCACCTGAACCACCTGCCACCATTTTATGGATTGCACAGGCCTTGCTGCAGTAAAAGCAAGCTTGCAATTGCCTTTTCAAAATTATACTTCATGCCTCTGAAGTTTCTCTATCCCAGAAGGTCTCAACAAGGTCTGAACAATTCTACAGAAGGGAGCAAGAGCAAACAAAAAGAACACGGATGAGAGGAGAGAGGCAGATCCTACCACAGCACCAAGTGGTAGGCTTAATCCTGTTGTCTCTTCTAGATTTAAGACACTAAGAAATATGTCATTGTGTAATAAGAGAAGTGTCAAAAATGTGGAGCTCTACAATTACCAAGCAATCAGAAAGCTGGGAAATCCCACTGCCCTGAAAGGCGAAGTGAAAGACAGCTTTGTTTTCCTGCATTTTTAACATGTTGTACGTAGCAGCCAGTCATCTCCCTCTCTCCCATTTGTTGTAGGGGATCCATTTCAAAACATAATTTTCTTGCTTCAAATCATGCCTGTCATTACAATCCCAAAGCACTCAGGCTGCACGCATGCTATCCCTTAAAAGCAGTGACTTCTGGGTTGGAAAGACATCAGCTGTGTGTAATGGGAATAGCTATTGCCTACCTCCTCCCTGAACCCTAGGAACAGATCTCCCTATTCCCCTTCCCTCTGCAGCATCTGAGCCTTGGCACAGAGTCAGCTGGCAGTGCCACTTCAGACACAGCTCCCCTGCGTCCCCTCTGCTCTCAGCGCTATGGATCCAGAAGGGATGCTGCACTCGCGTGTCCCAGCTCCGAACCCCCCTGTGCTCAGAGACTCTTCCCATTTTCCCCACAGGCTAAGTTTCTCTCCTCTACCTCCAGCTTTCCTCTTCAGCTTCATTCTCCTGGCCAGCCCTGCACCCCACTCTTTTCTGCTCGCATCGTACCTGTTGGCAATACTTGCATTGCTGCCACTGCCGCTGTGTTTCCTTGCCCGGCTCAGCTTCCGTGTGGGCTTTGGGTCTTGTAGTCCAGGACTTGGGACTGAGGGGAAGGTTGAGGCATAGCCATGTTCGCACTCTGCATGAGAATCAACAGGCAGGACATTAAAAAAAAGGGGCATTAAAAAAAAAAAAAAGGAAAAAAGAAAAAAAAAATAAGTCAGCAGGCAGACCTCACCACTAACCCATCAGCCTAGCTGGGGAGGCCCTTAACCACAACAGCTCAGGGAAATGAGTGATGATGTGTTCAGAGGGAAGTGGACTGGGAGGTGGAGAAAAGAGAGGAAGGGGAGTGTAAAGGCTCTGCCAGCCTTGGAGGAAGGACACCACCACTCAAACACCTGAAAACATCAAAAGAAAGCATTACAGCCCCGAGAGCGCCTCTTCTCTCTCCTCCTGCCCAAGCTATCTGAACCAGGCAAACCGGCGTATCTCCCTGTGCCATCGAGGTCTCTGCAAAGCCAGAGCCACCCACCACCATCCTTCCTACCCGGTGGGAAACTTTCACGCCAGTCCCCACTTTTCCTTCCAGAAAACGCATTCACCTCAACCTCCCCCTCTCCGCAAGCACCTTCCACCTCAGCCACAGCCTCCGGGAGGACCTGTCA